>CM023450.1:54923642-55116905 GCA_013339765.2 Haemaphysalis longicornis
ATCCGGAACGACGCCACCACACTGATCAACGACATAAAATCACGGATGAATGCCGAGGCACCATCAAACGGTAAGCTGACCACGAAGTGCCGCATCTGCACACGCAAACCGTTGTTCTGCGAGTCTATAGTTATCAGCGCTGGCGTCCAGCCCTGGCTCCTGGATCATGAGTGGAACCTCGTACCGCCCGCCATTCTTCCTCACGTCACTCTCGAATTGCTCTAGCGGCCGCGCGGTCCAGCACTGACGCATCAGGTCTTTATTTGATTCCGATAGCATCCTGTCGCCACAGTGACGATAACTCGTTATCTGCCGCTGCGTCATCCAGCGAGGGCTCCATGAGGGCCAGGAATAAAGCACTAGATAATCCCGAAGTACAGCCAGATTCGTCAGAGTGTGCACCCTAGAGAGTCAAGCCGAACATTGTTTCGACGGTGGTCAGGTGCGGAGGAAGCCGTGAAATGTTACCCGAGGTAACGTGCCAGTTGAAATCTGACCCAATTATGATGCTGATGTGGTCGTCCATGTAAGCCGACGCGGGCGAAGTGTCAGTGGCGAAACGACCATGGTCGTGCATTATTCTAAGCGTGTCATCGGTGATTGGGGGACTCGTAACGACGCAGATACTTGGGACCTCCAGGGCGTCGATGGCCACCTGCTTGCCGTTGTTCTGGCTGGCCACCATGACTGACACGGGAGGATACTTCTCAGCTGCTGCATGGTGGCTCTTGCTCAATGTGACCAGCTTGAGGTCCTCAATGCCTTCAACGGAGCAGCCCAGAGCGCGCGAAACGTCCCGCCGAACGAACGTCCGCTGGCTTCCCGTGTCTAGCAGAACCCTCACCAGAAGCTGACCGTTGGGACCCGTCGCCCATGCGCGGCAAGTCTGCAGGTAGACTGGAGTGGGCCGTGTGGTTCTAGTTGACGCTGTAACCACCGACGATGCCGCGTGGGACGGTTTGGGCACTGTGGTCAGGCCCCCTTGACCAGCCGAGTAGGCAGACCTGGTAGCGTGCGTGGAACCTGGCTAAGCCACGTCGCACAGTGACGTTAGATGCTGGCGTGAACAGCGGCTGCAGGACAACGTTCTAGCAGTCTGGCAAGCAAGTGCAACGTGATACTGCTTGACGCACTGGAAGCAATGTCTTTCTGCTTGCAGTCGGCGTCGCTTCTTCTGTGGTGGCAAATTCGCGGTGCATCGCGCGATCCCATGGCCTCGCCCGTCACAAAGGGGGCAACAGTCACGACGAGGAGGCGGTGAAAACTCCGCATATAGCGCTGCGGCTGACGGTGGAGAAAACTCATGCGGTGTCGGCCGGGGTGCCGGAGGGCGTCGAACCTGAGGACCGGTGCTGTCCATGTGCCCTTCTTCCCGAATTTCCACCTGAATACGAAGAAAATCCAAGATCTCCTGAACTTGCTTGGCATCACCGGTCACCTGATTTGCGGCTGATTCCTTCATCCGTTGCCAGTAAAGAAGAGCGATGTCATGCGGCAACGCCTTCAGCAGGACCCGGTGGATTACGACGGCGTACTGGTCGGGCGCGATGCCTAGTGCCTCCAAAGCGTTTAGGCGAAAGCCGATGTCGTCATGCAAGCGCCGCTGCCCCGCGACGTCCCGCACAGGTCTTCACCGGAGTTATGGTGAGGACGGCATCGACATGATCCGCCATCAATAGGTCTCTGCGGCCAAAACGGTCTTTAAGGATCTTGATCGCAGCGTCGTATCCATCCTCCGCAAGTCTGATGCCCTCAATCGCGGTCTTAGCGGGGCCGGTCATGTACGAGCGGAGGTACGTGAACTTATCGAGTTTCGTCAAGTGTTGGTTTGCATGGATGGTGGCGTCGAATTGTTCCCAGAATCCGTGCCAATCGCGACGGTCCCCAGAGAACGGTGCAATCTGCAGCTTGGAGAGGGCGACGCAGGGAACTGGCACGGCGGGAGGAGCCGTGCATTCGCTCACCCTTCGATGTTGCGTATGTCCACCAGCAGCGGAGCTCGAGGGACCGGAGACGGCAAAGGCGATGATCGGGTGGTGTTCACGCGGGCCCGAATTTCGCAAATGCTGTGCTCGTAGTCCCATGCTGTGGCGTAGTCCGCCTGAAAGGCCTCGTCCGAGAGTTGAGCCTGGATCTGGGCGTCCAGGGCGCGCAGCTCTGCCTGCTTCTCAGTAAGTAGGGCGACGTAGCCCTGAATTTGGGTCTCGGGGGCAGCGGGATCCTCGAGGAGAGCGTCAAGCGTGCCGATCGCTTTCGTGATGGCGGTGCGCAGGGGACCCCCGAACTCGGCGTTCGTGCTCTATGAAGGGAGAAACCGGGAGCCTGGGCGGGTTTTCGGCACCAGCGTGTGGCGGATCAAGCAAGGAAAGCAGGACCCAGACGTCCGGTTCTCGTGGTTGTCACGGAACACTCAAGCTCGAGCACGCGAGTGCTGGCCGATCTTCTTCTGATTGTGCCACGCCCTCTGCCTTCGCTTGTCTCAACCGCCCATTCCACCTTTATTTTCTACACCAGCTACGGAGAGCGCATGCGCCAAGCCAGCCGGTTGCTTGGCGTCATCGCTCGGTGAGGTTTTTCTGCGCACGTTCGCCGGCCTAATTGCCAGCTTATACAGCATCACTGTTGAAGAAAAAAGCTTCATAGTAAGGTTCTCGCCTGTTTTTGCCTGTTTATATCCAACACCAAGGAAATGACGTTGTCTACACTGCTTCGTGTGACAGTTACGCAGGCCCTGCTTCCATATCTATAACTGGGGTCGATGAGGGTAGGTATAATTACTGAATCGCTCAATGGAGAAGGCTCAGAAAAAAATTTCAATGCTGTCAGAGATTTCTGCTTACCTTGCCAACCAAGTGTGTCTCGTAGTCAAGTTCCCTTAAGTATTCCGGGAGAAGCTTCACATCGAGGGGCAGTCCCCATGGCTCGGCCACTAGAATCACGAACTGCTGCATGCCTGCCAGAGTCGCGGAAAGAAAAAGGGGGGAAGAAATGGCGCTCACCAAACCAGCGGTCGGTCCATTCGTCAATCCGTTTGACAGTGCCACTCTACGAAGCCTCTCAGGCAGAATTCACTGGGTACCTGAGCACATGGGACTAGGAGGGAACGAACAAGCAAATCAACTCGCCTGTGAAGCGCTCATCCGGGCATACGCTGACCATGTATGTACCCTGAACTCACCCCACCCCCCGTATTATCAAATCAAGACAGTATCTTGACGACAGGATGAAGTATCCACCTCCACATCTTTTGTTGGACAAAGAAGGGACACTACTCAGACAAGCACACAAACAAACACACAACAAACACCGGAATGGCTACACCGCCTAAGGCAGGAGGACCATTAGCCCCCCCCCCCCCCTCCCCCAGTGCAGTCACTGAAACTCCAGACTTAACGAGAACATATATTGCGGGAATGCATATACACCTCAGCACTCAGAACACATCATACTAAGGAGGGGCTGGCTACCGCCTGCAATCACCAAGATCAGCGGGACCTGGTGACCTTTATCCGGAGTGCTACCGGCAGCTGCCTGGACGGAGGTGGCTGACAGGGGCCGCTTCCACCATGGCGATAGTAGAAAAAACAGAGTTCTCTCTCTCTCTAGGTCTCTTGTCGAGGAATTCGTTTATTTTCCCCCGAGCCAGCACTGTGTCGTATACACTGGCTCGCAAGCCTCCATGCTATTCACGAGCGCACTATGCCCCCCCACACAGTTCGACTACAATGTCGCTATTTTGTATCTGAAATTTCGTGAAGTAACATTAAAGTTCGATCCCTCTGCATTCCGGGATTCATGGTAGGGAAATGCGGCAAAGCATGGTGGGCGGTCGTTCTATAGATCGTCGCAGGGAACATTCTGGCGACTTATGAAATGAAAAGTTATTGCAAGAAATAAGCAGTAACAAAGGTTTGAATGCACTTCCTAGAGAATTGTTCCTGCGCCGACATATAGTAGATCCGTATATTTCTAAATATTTTTAAACGCTCAAAGCTGTCGTTTACGTGCGTGTTCAATTCTGTTTCCATGATTGATCAGAGCACCGGACCAGGCGTGTCCTGACATAGGATCCTGTGTATGCAACAGATCAGCCAGTGTCGTCGTGGCGTCGCGGCAGTGCATGCAGGCGCGAAAATTAGGCTCCACCAATTCAACTACGTGAAATCTCTCTAGAATAGCCGGAAGAATCGACTATGGCAAGGATACTCACATTTCGAGGCACGAAATGTGCCGGAAGGCTATCCCTGATAGCCTTGATAGCCCCGATAGCCCTGCAGGCTATCCTGATCAGCGCTTCACAATCGTATTCACTAAATTTTCACTACTCACCTCGGAATTTTTTAAGATGTCAAAAGAAACGACCACCTATGTTGATCATAACCTTCGCAGGTAGCGACAGCCAACGTTGCCTGCAGGGTGTCCCCGTCCAAAACGGGGGCTGTATGATTCTGCAGCGCCATTGCACTTACCCGTGTGGATGGGGTACATGCCCGTGAGGAGCGCAGCACGCGAAGGCGTGCACAGGGGCTGTGCGTAGTAGTTGTTGAGGATGATGCCGTCCGCAGCCAGAGCGTCCAGATTGGGGGTCGGAATCTGAGCCGAGCCATGGAAGCTCACGTCGTCCCAGCCCTGCAGGCAGTTTTCGATGTGTACGTACACGGTTGAGATGGTCATCGTCATCACCAGCATGTCTACGCCCACTGCAGGGCAAAGGTATCTCCCATAGATCTCCAATTATCCCAGGTCCTGTGCTAACTGCGACCAATTTATCCCCGCAAGCTTCCTGCTTCTCATCTGCTCCCCCAACTTTCTGCCGCCCCCTGCCACGCTTGCCTTCTCTAGAGATCCACTCTGTTACACTTAATGACCAGCGGCTATCTCGCCTTCGCATTACATGCCCTGCCCACGTCCATTTCTTCTTAATTTTACTAATATGTCCTTAACACGCGTTTGTTCCCTGACCCACTCCGCTCTCTTCCTATCCCTTAATGTTATACCTATCATCTTCCGTTCCATTGCTCGCTGAGTCGTCGTCAATTTAAGTTGAACCGTTTTAGTGAGCCTCCAGGTTTTCTGCCTGTAGGTGTGTTACGGTGTGAGTACTTTCTTCTTCAGGGATAATATTAGGCTGCCATCTTAGAATGCTTGCCGAATGAACTCCACCCCATTATAATCCTTCTAATTTTCTCTGCCTCATGGTGGGGATCCGGGGGTCACTACTGGTCTAAGCAGATATATTCACTTACTTCCACTGCCTCGACACCTTTCTCAAACCACTGAGCTCTCCCGAGGTTATTAGGCATTCCTTTACTTTTCTACACATTAATTTTCAGGCCCATGCTTCTACTCTGCTTCTCCAGTGCGATAATCATGCTTTGCAATTCGCCCCCCGATTTACTTAGCAAGGCAACGTAATGAGCAAATCTGAGGCTACTGAGGTGGTGACGAGAGAGAAGAGAGAGAGATAGAAGGAGAGGAGAGAGAGAGAGAGAGAGAGAGAGAGAGAGAGAGAGAGAATAACGGGTCAATTGAAACAACAGGGACGATGTGTAAATATTTGTCAACTGAGTGACTGACACAACAGCCGAAACAATCACTATCAACAACGCACCAGACAGCCTATAGCGCCGTCTGGAAGTTCAAATCCAACTTTAGTCATTTCCGCGTTTTTTGTTATCGACAAGCGATAAAAATCAGTGCTTTGACTCAGACGAGCGAGCGAGCGAAGCAACTTTATTAAAAATGCCTGCAGAACGATTAGCCGTCCCATGTAAGGAAGGCGTCACCGTGACGCGGCCATGACGTCTTCCCGGCTGTTGGCGCCTCTATTACTCCGGCCAGCGGCCTCACTACTTCTACTCCCTTTGGTCGACTGCGCCTGCCCCTGTTTTGGGGTGGCAGCCTCCATCCTAGTTTCGCCTCGGTCGTTTGCTTTCGAGGGGCCGCGAGATCTGCTGGACGGCTGGGCTTGGACTTCTTGATCGTAGCAACGCATTGCGGCCTCCAGCCGTGGCGGGATCGTTGTTATCGTTGTAGCTTGGTGCGGCTTCTTGGCACAGTCCCAAATAATGTGAGCCGCAGTGGCTCTCTCCTTTCGGCACACACAACAAAAATCCCTTACATAAACACTCGGACATATGTGCTTCATCAGCACCGGGGTGAGTAACGACCCTGTCTGTAGTTGTCGATATATTACTGCTTCCTCACGGGTCAAGCCCGGGTGAGGTGGTGGCATAGTCCTTCTATCTAGTCTGTACCACTTCACGATTTCATTGTAAGAGGTCATCCTGTCTTTGGTTTCCCACCACCACGTCGGGGTCGACCGCAGAGTAGCAGCGGTACGGTTGGTTAGTCCTCGCGCCGCCGCGTTCGCCGTCTCGTTATGGTTGCGTTGCCGCGATCCGAGACATCACTGCCCATGTGCGCCGGAAACCACTTAATCGCAACACACCTACTTTCACTCGCGATATCGACCGTACGCAACACATGTGCGACTTCACCACACACTCTTCCTCTTGCGTAGTGTTTCACTGCCGTCCTAGAATCACAGAGTACAGTCGTGGCACTCGGGGACGGCGATGGCTAGGGCAATGGCCACTTCCTCTGCTCGATGCGCCGCTCGAGTCCGCACACTCACCGCCGTCCGTGTTTCACCGGTCGCTGCCCCTACAACTGCTACGGCGCATGCTCTTCTGCCATCTGGATACTCTGCCACATCCACAAACACAGCACCCCTGTCTTTGGCATGGAGATCGATGAGCGCCTTGGCCCTCGCCACCCGCCGCTCCTTGTTGAACTCGGGGTTCATATTTCTTGGCACAGGAACATACCCGCAACCGTCTTCTAATTGCTTCTGTACATGCCACGTCTGTATTCTCGGGTCCCCCTTCCTCTGACTTCAGGCCTAGGTCACGCAGCACTTGTCTGCCCGTTCTTGTTTCCGATAGCCGCACGAGCTGGGCGGTCCTCTGCGCCTCGGCGAGTTCTTCCAATGTGTTATTCACTCCCAGGGCCAGGAACTTTTCGGTGCTTGTGCAGTCGAGAAGTCCGAGTGCTGCCTTGTACGCTTTGCGTATGAGCGCATTGATCTTAGTACGCTCGCATTGCCTCCAGGTGTGGAAAGCCGCAACGTACGTAATGTGGCTTATAGCGAAGGACTGCACTAGCCGGGTGAGGCTTTCTTCCTTCACGCCTGCTTTTCTGTTTGACACCCTCTTTATGAGGCGAATTGCCGTGGTGACTTTGGCCGCGAGACGGTTCACCGTCTCGCCGTTCACTCGTTTGCGCTCAATCAGCATACCCAGCACCCGGATCTTCTCCACCTCAGGGATCGTGTGACCGCCGCTCGTCCTGATTTTGATTTCCTCTTGCTCTCTCGCAGGATCGTTGCCTTTCGCCTTCCTAGCTGCCCCTTTCGGTGGAATCACCAACAGCTCGGACTTGCTTGGAGAGCAGACGAGCCCGGACCCGCCCAGCTGCTCCTCGATAGCATCAACCGCCTCTTGCAATGCACCCTCGATGTGTCCGTCGCTTCCACCTGGGACCCATAGCGTTATGTCATCGGCATAGATGGTGTGTCGGACCCCCGCGACTCGCGAGAGCCGCTCGGCCACCCCAATCATTACAAGGTTGAAAAGTAATGGCGAGATGACCGCGCCCTGGGGGGTCCCGACACTGCCGAGCTTCTTCTCTTTGAGCCGCAGGTCCCCGGCGTTGATCTCGGTGGTCCGCCCCGTCAAGAAGTCCTTGATGTACGCATAGGTTCTGTTGCCCATGTTTAGCCGCGACACCTGGGCCAGGATTGCAGAGTGCCTCACTTTGTCGAAAGCACTCTGCAGGTCTAAACCCAAGATGGCTCTGTTGTCTTGCGTGTTGGTAGTGTCATCGAGGATTTCATTTTTTAGTTGTATCATGGCGTCCTGAGTTCCGAGCTTGTTTCGGAACCCGATGACGGTGTTTGGGTAAAGCCCCGAATCTCCCAGGTAACTCTGCCACCTGTTCATGAGAACATGCTCCAGCGCTTTGCCTACACAGGATGTAAGCGAGATCGGCCGGAGGTTCTCAATGTTGGGTGGCTTGCCCGGTTTGGGAATCAAAATGGTCTTGGCAGCTTTCCATTGCCGGGGCAGTGACCCGGCTCGCCAGCATTTGTTGAAGTATGCCGTGAGGTTCTGATGACCGCTTCGTTAAGATTTTTCAGCGCTCTATTCGTAACCCGATCGGGACCAGCGGCAGATTTGCTGTTGAGATCGTGCAGAGCAACCCTCACTTCCCATACTTCAATGTCTCGATCAGCCACTCGTTTGCTTCGCCTGGGTAGTCCGGGTGCGTCTCTGTGGGAGTGACCGGCAGGTACTTATCGTCAAGGCGTTTCTTCACTCCATCTTCCCCGTGCTCGGTCAGCGCCCTGTGGACGATCTTGGTCACGTTGTTGTGCTGGTGCGTCTTGGTCGCGGTCTCATCCAAAAAATGTCTCAGCATACTCCACGTCTTGCCGCAGTGCATCTGGCCGTCCGCCGCGTTACAAGCCTCATTCCACTGCTGAGTGCAAAGCACTCTGCTGTGGGACTCGATCTTGCAGTTGAGTTCGGCGACCTTCTTGCGTAGCTTTCTGTTTGTCCGCTGCTTCTTCCATCTCGCCAGGATGGACTGCTTGGCCGCGATGAGGTGGGCCAGGCGGCTGTCGACCCTTTCGATACGCTCGTCCGTCTCGACTTCCTTGGTGGCCTCTTCTGCCTTCTTTACAATCTCGGTCGACCACTCCTCAATGTCTGTAATTTCGGTCTTCTCCTCGGGTAACAACCTCCGAAAGGCTTCCCAATCCGTAAGCCGATGTTTCCGAAAGCGTCTGCCGACTTCTTCGTCGCCACCGAGCGGGACAGTGACCTCCACAATGTAGTGGTCACTGCCCAACTCGTGCCCCGTGTTTCGCCGAAAACTTTTCCTGCAGCTATTGTAACGAGGACTTAGTAGAGAATATGGGGGGGGGGGTGCATCGAGATTATGGCGTTGGAATGACGGCGTCAACAACGTGTCAATATACGATCCCAGCCCACTTTTACCAGCCTTTTCTAACATCTGGAAACCCTTTACGACGACGTCAAAAAGGGTATTCAGTTATGAAAGTAGTTAAACACGCAATACCTTAGCCAGAACTACAGCTCTACGCGCATAAGGAGAAGGAGGAGGAAAAAGGCGAAAGGAAAGGCCGAGAGGTTATCCAGGCTTAGAGTTCGGATTGCTACGCGGCACTCGGGAAGGGGTGTTCAGGGGTAAAAGAGAGGGCAACCGACAAAGAGGGGATAGGAGCTGTGTCCCGCTGTCCCAAACTGCAGGCCAGACCTTCCATTTTTTATTTTCGGACGGCCGATATGACGGCCTCCCGGACGGAGTCGGCCATTTTGCGCCTCGCAGAGGAATTCGGGGTCCCCCCTTCGGCTTTGTGCTCACCTCCTTTGTTTCGCCCTGCCTGCTACAAGGACAATGCGAGCTGCCGCATTCCAGCGTGACGTCACGATCGCTTGTTCGGACCGCGCGGACGATCGAGGCGAGTTGCCGGGGGCCCCGAGAGGGGGAAAAGAGGGACAATGGGAATACGTCAGAGCAGGACTTCAGCGGCCGGCGAAGGGCATGCGGTCGCTTGTGGCAGTCGGCTGGAGATTCGAGAACGTGCTACGCGGGGAAGAGTCCGGGGGTGACGCGCTTTAGTAGAAGTTCATCGGTAGGCTCGCGACGGAGCGTACACGTCTCGGCTCAGCGCTCGAGTTCGCCCGCCGCCGCGAGTCCCATGGCCGACCAGCTTCTGCACCCCGGAGCCCCGAAACACGTGAGCTGCTGCCCGGCGAGGCCATCTCCACCTCGTCGTGACTTTCTGCCGTCGAACCGGCGGGTTCTCCTCGCCTCGTAGAGACTCTCTGTTCCCGCGCTCCCTCCTTCGTAATTGTTTATCGTATCGGATTACGATATCCGCCTTCAGTTTTAGGAGCGAAGCTCCTTAAGGCGGGGTCTGTCCATCCTCGACATATGTAGTAGCCACCTCTAGTTTAGTTCTTGGATTGTTTACTAGATGGCGTGGCTACCTCTAGTTTAGTTCTTGGATTGTTTACTAGATGGCGGGGAGCGTTGTAATAAATCCGTTCGCTGTTGGCGCGCGCTCGGAGTCGCCCGCTGGATTAAGGCTGCAGATGTGCGAGCCCGCGAAGGCAGAAGGCGCTCCGTGAAGCTGCGCGACGCCGCCCGCAAGATCCTGCCGTACGAGAGCGGGAGGCCGAAGCGTGTCGTCTGGCCTGCGCGACGCCGCCGCCAAGATCCCAGCGTTCGAGAACTAGAGGCCCAAGCGTCACGGCAACGGCGCGAGGACCCTGCCGTACGCGAAGCGGCACGGCTGCGGCGCGAAGAGGATCTCCAAAAACGTCAGAGAACGGGAAGCGGCGAGAAAGCGCGCGTATCGGCAGGCAGACCCCCGATGCAGTGAGAGCTCGTGAGGCGTCTGCAAAACGCATCAGGCGAGCTCAGCCCCAAGGTGCCGACGCGCGGTTATAAGCGAGACTTTCTAGACGTTACGTTCGGACTCAGATGTAGTGGGCGAACTTTCACTGAAGAGTCACGGTTTTACCGATGATTTCCCCTCAGGAGCTTCGCCCACTCATCATCATTCACCCCGTGGATATGCTGTGAATTTTTTTTTCTAGCGTCACTCGTAACTAACGATGTTGCCCCCAGAGGGCTTTGCGTGTTGCGTAATTGTTAGTATTTTTTTTTTGGTAGTTGCATTGTTGAGGTTTAAACAAGTGTTTGCCTCTAGAGTGTTTTGCGTGTTGCGTACTTGTTAGTACTTTTGTTGTAGTTGCGTTTGTCGAGGTTAAACAAGTGTTTGCATCTAGAGTGTGTCGCGTACAGCTGTCTGAGTTAGCGCGCACGTGCCCTTAGTGTACGGCCGATTAGTGCCTGCGCGCACGAGGCCGATGGCAGTGTGAAGGTTTTTGTTTTCTCTCCTGGGTGTCGGGCGTTGCCCTGTAGTCTTGTTTGTTTGTACAGTAAACCTATATAGTTCAAAACGTAGCCGAGCATCTCCGTTGTGATTTAATTCACCCCCAGCAATCTTGGCACACGTGAAAACTCACGGGCCGGCCACCCTGCTAAAATATAAATAACTGTTGTCTCGCGCCCCTCCTTGGTATTTGCAAGCGGACGCAATTACTCGGGGGAGGAGTTTGTGACACGCGCACACGCTTTAGTCCCTTTGTGGGCACTATAGGCTTCGTCCAAGCGTGTGTCCTTCACTAAACGCAGAAGGGCTTAATAAATTAAAAAAGTAAACATCCCCCTCGCGAGGAGGGTGTTTGCCAAGGAGGTGTTGCGCACGTCCCCACCTGTTGTGCGCCCGAACCGAACGCGGCGAGAGAGGGGGGGTTGCGAGCGGAGAGAAGGGGAGGAGGACGCGGGGGAGAGGGGCGCACCTGTGGCCGACGGTTGAATGAGTCAAGGATATAAGGCGCGTCCTCAACCTTCCATTCTGTGTCGCTTTGTGGCGCAGGTGGGTAGAGCACCATGTCCTTGCGTTCTGCCCGCACAGTCTTGTGATCGAAACCTGGCGCCGGTAAGTATTATTTTTTTATATAATGTAGGGGGAGCGATGCGGACTACGGACGTCAACGCGGGTGACATCGTGAGTTACTGAAATGCTCTGCATTTTAAAAAACTAGCTCAGAAATTTCTTACACTCTTTTCCGCATTCGTCAAGTTCCGACATTAATCGTGTTAATTTTTGACTTCACACAAGCAATATTTCCGCTTCCGGCCGGCTTCCTTTCAGTGGACGCAATAAAGGCATTCGATGGTCACTTAAGAGAGAAGCGCAGCGTAAAGCAAAGGGGAGGTCCCGAAAGGTATCCGTTGGTCTAATCGTGAAATGCCGTATACTCCGGCGATAACATATGATTTGGCAGTATTTCAAGGCCCGAGGAAGAGGAGGCAGCCTTTATCAGCACCGATAAAACGTCCCTCCAAAAGGACAACCTACAGCAGGTACTGAAACCTTCCTGCAATCTTAAATTCTGTTTTTCACCCAGCACGTCCTCCGAGCAGGAAGGAGAAGTTGAGGTCGTCGGTAGTTGGCGTGGACAGTGGTCTTCATTCACAGGACTTTCTCTCTCCCCCCCCTCTCTCTCTCTCTCTCTCTCTCTCTCTCTATATATATATATATATATATATATATATATATATATTATATATATATATATATATATATAATAGATATATATATAAGAGAAGAAAAACTTCGAACAAGGTAAAAGCACGATTGTGGCCTACGTTTCAGCAAAGAGAACTTGCTTTCCTCAGGGTCTTCTCTTGTGTTCTCTACCATCTTCAAAGTTCTACTACTCCCTGGATTATTATATATATATATATATATATATATATATATATATATATATATATATATATATATATAGTGTAGTGTAATATATATTGTGTAGTGTAATATATATATTTAGTGTAAGCACTGTACTTCTCCGCGGCACAATATTTCGCTGATTTCAATCTTATGTGTAATCATCATCACATGTCATCCTTTTCAGTAATGCTTCATCTTCGTCACCTGTACATGATCTTATCATCGCTGAGGCTAGTGCTGCTTGGCTGCGCGTTCGCCAAATAAACGGCGTCTGTGCAATGAGCGACGTCTCTTGAAGGCCTCTTACAATACCTATATATATTATATATATATATATATGGCTATTATCTTGTTACGGGCAAGAGGCTATAATCAGGAGGATTCGTGATTAGTACAGCGATATACAGGCACCGGGCAAGACGAAAAGGTTGAGTGCGAGAGAGCCGTGATGATATGACCCGGGTCAAATGATGACGATCGCAGTTAGTCGCGTAGGTTGTCCACCTTATATGATTTGTCCTGTTCGCCAACAACATAACTACGCCTGGTAACATGACTCCCCGCTGGAAAAGCGTCGTTCCGACGCTAAGTTGCAGTCAACGAAGGCGCAAAGTATGGCTTGAGGCGGGACACATGCACAATGTTAGTAGGCGGGGTTCTCCGAGAGTGAAGGGACGACGGGGGTGATCTCATATGTAACGCCCGTAACCGGGCGGAGAACGCGGTAAGTACCAGTATAGGGCGAAAGTAATTTTTCGGAAAGACCCACGCGACGAGATGGTGTCCGGAGAAGGACCAATGATCCCGGAGGGAGGTGTACTGGCCAGTGGCGCTGGTCGTATCGATGCTTCTCAGAGGCTTGTGACGAGTGAAGACGGTCGCGGGCGAGCTGCGTTGCAAAAGTAGCTCGGGTGATCGCATCGTGAGCGTATTTGGTGGACAAGGGGGCAGAAGGGGCAGTAAGGTGTCCAGTGGCAAAGCAGGCTCACGGCCGTAATAAGGTACAAAGGGGAAAATCCCATGGTGTCGTTACAGCAAGAATTGTAGGCGAATGTAATGCAGGGATGGGCCATGTCCCAATCGCGATGGTTCGCTGAGACGTAGGCAGAGAGCATGTCCGTAAGGGTCCGGTTGAGTCGTTCAGTGAGTCCGTTTGTTTGCGGATGATACGCTGTGGCAAATTTGTGCTGAGTAAAGCAGGAGCGCAGAAGGTCGTCAACAACCTTGGATAAGAAGTATCGGCCACAATGGGTGAGCAATTGACGCGAGATCCGCGGCGCAGAATGACGTTGGCAAGGAGAAAATCGGCAACAAAGGTCGCTCAACACGTAGCAGGGCACATGGTGATTGCAAAAAGTGTTGCATAGTCCGTCACGACGGCCACCCACTTGTTTCCGTACACGGATAGAGGAAAAGGACCCTAGTAACTCCGAACCTACACGGAAAAATGGCTCAATGGGAATTTCGATAGGTTGAAGCTGACCGGAAGGGAGCGTGGTCGGTGTTTTCCGCCGTTGGCAGAGGTCACAGGCCGGTCACGTACCGTCGCACAGATTTGTATAGGCCGGGCCAAAAGAAGCGACGCCGCACATGGTCGTACGTGCGGTTATCCCGAGATGGCCAGCCGTGGGACATCGTGAAGCTGGTTGCAAGATGGCCGCACGCAAGTGTTCAGGTATAACAATGAGCAATTCGGGAGCATCGGGGCGGAAGTTGCGATGATAGAGGTTTCCATCACGAATTGCATAGGCACGTATAGAAGGGTCAGGTGTTGAGCATTCGAGACCGTCGAAGATTAGGCGTAACGATGCGTCACGTCGCTGTTCTTCAGCAATGTTCACGAAATCGGCGGTGGCAAAAATGCAGGCATCAGAACTTGCTCCGCTCCGGTCTGGATGGTCCACAGGGATTGCGTGACAGGCTGTCGGCGTCCTGGTGTAGGCGGCCAGATTTGTAGAGCACAGAGAAAGTGTACTCTTGAAGGCGGAGAGCCCTTCCACCTAGCCTGTCTGTGGGATCTTTCAAAGACGAAACCCAGCACAGAGCGTGGTGGTCTTTAATAACACTACAGTGCCTATCGTAAAGGTATGGGCGGAATTTGGCGACAGCCCTGACAAGCGCAAGACACTCCCGTTCCGTGATGAAACCTATGCCTCAAAAAGCCTGTGGCAGGCTTTTTGAGGCATGGGTTTTACTCCATCACGGAACGGGAGTGTCTTGCGCTTGTCTGGGTTGTCACGAAATTCCACCCATGCCTTTACGGTAGGCACTTTCACGCTCTGTGCTGGCTTTCGTCTTTGAAAGATTCCACGGGACAGGCTTGGTCGATGGGCTCTCCGCCTTCAAGAGTACACTTTCTCTGTGCTCTACAAATTTGGCCGCCTACACCAATCCTGTAGACCATCCAGACCTGAGCGGAGCAAGTTCTGATTTCTTCTCCCTTTTGCCATCTCCTACCTCCTGAACACTGCTGAAGAACAGCGCCGTGACGCATCCTTACGCCTTATCTTCGACGGTCTCGAATGCGTAAAGGCGCAACCACATGCGACGTTTTGGTCGCGTTTGGAGACCGTCCGCGGCGACGCGCGTTCAGCGCGCGCCACCAAATACACAGCAGCGCGCTCGGAGCGCCGGTGGTCTGCGCATCCCAGATTTTCGGTCCGTTTTCGGCGTCTGCGCCGGATGTTGCTATCCTCAATTTCCGTCCCCCTCCGCACGCAACATGGCGGCTCTTTATTTGGCTGCTCTTTAGCACTTTATTTAATAGAACATCAATTTAACGTGTTTTGTTTGTTGAAGTTTTGATTATTCTTCAGTTTATTAGGAATGACTTAAACAGAACGATGCTGCCTTTTCCAAAGTAAGTCTGGCAACTTGGATAGGAGAAGCGCTCTTCGCGCGTCTCTTGTGGTTGCTCGCCCTCTCCAACGCCC
Source organism: Haemaphysalis longicornis (assembly GCA_013339765.2). NCBI lineage: Eukaryota > Metazoa > Arthropoda > Arachnida > Ixodida > Ixodidae > Haemaphysalis > Haemaphysalis longicornis. The sequence continues at coordinate 54,938,973 of CM023450.1, forward strand.
GTTCCGTGTCGGCGCCAGGCGCCGCAGACGGCCGCAAGACCCGACCAAAACGTTGCATGTGGTTTCGCCTTAACACATGAACCTTCTCTACGTGCCTATACGATTCGTGATGGAACCCTCTATCGTCGCAACTTCCGCCCCGATGGTCCCGAATTGCTCCTTGTTATACCTGAACACTTGAGTGCGGCCATCTTGCACCAGCTTCACGATGTTCCAACGGCTGGCCATCTCGGAATAACCCGCAAGTACGACCGTGTGCGGCGTCGCTTCTTTTGGCCCGGCCTATACAAATCCATGCGACGGTACGTGAACGCCTGCGACCTATAGAAACGGCGGACAACACCGACCACGCTCCCCCCGGTCAGCTTCAACCTATCGAAATTCCCATTGAGCCATTTTTCCGTGTAGGTTTGGACTTACTGGGTCCTTTTCCTCTATCCAAGTACGGAAACAAGTGGGTGGCCGTCGTTACGGACTATGCAACACGTTTTGCAATCACCTGTGCCCTGCCTACGTGTTGAGCGACCTTTGTTGCCGATTTTCTCCTAGCCAACGTCATTCTGCACCACGGAGCTCCACGTCAATTGCTCACCGATCGTGGCCGATAGTTCTTATCCAAAGTTGTTGAAGACCTTCTGCGCTCCTGCTCTACGCAGCACAAATTTGCCACAGCATGTCATCCGCAAACAAACGGACTCTCCGAACCGAACGGCTCAACCGGACCCATACGGACGTGCTCTCTGCCTACGTCTCAGCGGACCATCGCGATTGGGACATCACCCTTCCCTACATTACATTCGCCTACAATTCTTGCGTACGACACCATGGGATTTTCCCCTTTCTACCTTCTTACGGCCGTGAGCCTGCTTTGCCACTGGACACCTTACTGCCCCCTTCTGCCCCCTTGTTCACCGAATACGCTCACGATGCGATCACCCGAGCTACTTTTGCAAGTCAGATAGCCCGCGACCGTCTTCACCCGTCACAAGCCTCTCAGAAGCATCGATACGACCAGCGCCACCGGCCAGTACACTTCCCTCCGGGATCATTGGACCTTCTCTGGACAACATCGCGTCGCGTGGGCCTTTCCGAAAAATTACTTTCGCCCTATACTGGTCCTTACCGTGTTCTCCGCCCGGTTACGGACGTTACATATGAGATCACCCCCGTCGTCCCTTCACTTCGGAGAACCCCGCCTACTAACATTGTGCATGTGTCCCGCCTCAAGCCATACTTTGCGCCTTCGTCGACTGCAAGTTAGCGTCGGGACGACGCTTTTCCAGCGGGGAGTCGTGTTACCAGGCGTGGTTATGTTGTTAGCGAACAGGACACGTCATATAAGGTGGACAATCTACGCGACTAACTGCGATCGTCATCATTTGACCCTGTCATTATCATCAGGGCTCTCTCTGCACTCAGCCTTGTTCGTCTTGCCCGGTGCCTGTATCTCGCTGTACGAATCCTCCAAATATAGTCTCTTCCCCGTAACAATATAATGGCCCACCCGGGCACCGGCGGGTGCTACCACTAGTTTATCATAAAACTGCACTAATGTGTGCCCTTCATACCTACTTTGATAACACTTTCCATGGGTAAGTAGTCGTTCGAGCGAACCTTCATGGTACACTTTCTTCCGGGAGGGTTCCAATAAAACAAGAGTTCCAGCCTTTTCTCATTACCACACGCCTCCGGCAGGAGCCCATGCATTAACATCTCGAGTTCCTAAATTGTGTACAACTTCCGGGTGAACTGCCTATTTATGACAAGAAATAACTGAACACGTGTTAAGCCCAATAATGTCATTAGTATAGTGGCTTACCCGGGCATCGCCAGGTACTACCGCTAGGACAGTAAAGTAGCAGTAGTAAAGTCCTTTATTGGGAAGGGAAGGTCGGTTGGCCAGAGGGGGCAAATGGGAAAGCAGGGAGGGAGGAATAACACTTCTTGAATCTTCAAGGGTTGTGCAGGCAGCTTCCAATCGAGGATCTAATTGTCCAGTTTGAGGTGCCGAGTGGGTTGTAGGCCCCGGCTCACACTACTCGAGCCAGACCGCTCTCAAGGGAAAAAGTGCCTAGCGCGGCAAGGAATTGGGGGTCATGGTATGGGGGATTATCTGGGGAAGAACCATTTGGGAGTGCAGGTTCGAGAATATATCGATGGGCTGAGAATGCAGCGCAGTGCCAGATTAAATGGTTTAGGTCTGCGAGAGATAGAAGTCGCTGAACAGTGCAGACAACGGGGGGGTGGTGACTTCCCAGGGTGAATCCATTTGGCTATGATGTGAGGAGTGAGAGCACCGTTGGCAACAGTCGTATTAAATTTCGGCTGGGCGGGGTAGAGGAGGGACGCTGTGTAGGTAGGCAAGCGGAGTGCTTGATGCTAAGCGGCATCGGCGTGCGTGGCGAGCGTGGTTCAGTTGCAGGCGAAAGGAGGTGGGTGAGACAGCAGCAGGGGATTGGTCATCCAGCGGAGGGGTTACGAGGAGGCTCTCCCTAGCCGCGGAGTGCGCAGGTCTGGTTGCTATGTCCCTGCATCATGTGTCCCGGTATCCATGCCAGGCGAGTTTTAGTGCCTTCTGAGCGAGTATGTTGACCATAGCTTCAATCTGGTGGACAGTAGGATGGTCAGAAAAAGCCTTGTTGAATTCGTCAATAGCAGTTTTGGAGTCGGTGAGTATACGAATGCGGGCAGGTAGTGGAGCAGAGACGTTGTAGGCAAGATGGTCCAGTGAATGGAGAATGCCACGCAGTTCGGCTTCAGTGGGAGACGGATAAAGTATATGTTTCGTAATAAACCGTCAAATTTGGGTCGTGCTGGACAATGCCACGCGAGGCCCATTCGGTGTTGGTCCAGGCTGGCATCGGTAAAGATGTCAGTTTCATCTGGGAGCTTCATGTCCAGGATGCGAGGAAGGCTTTTTGGCGTGGACACATCCTTGCTTTGGGAATGTCAGGTCGCTGATGTGCCGATGTCAGAAGTGGCCTTTCCCAGGGGGCAGGCGGTGCCTGACTCAGTGGTGGTGGCAACATGGTTCGAGCATCCCACGCAGCGAGCGCCGCTCCCTGACACGTAAGAGATCGGCGTTGTTCGTGTTGAAGGGCAGCTTCAGAAAGCAGGGCTTCCATAGGAGGCAGAGGAGCCGCCTTTTCGAGGGCGTCGATACGGGTATGTCGCGGCAATCCAGTTATTGTTCGGAGCGTGGCCCTGTGCAGTACTGGTAATTGCTTCTTGTGACTATTTGAGAAAGTATATACAGGGGCGCGGTAGAGAAGGCGGCCTAGAGTCACTGCTCGTGCAAGGGTAATGCAAGCCGCTTGTTGGGCCCCTCCGTACTTATTTGACATTCTAGAGATTATATGAAGCACTGGCTTCCAGGTACCTCGAAGTTGCTTTATCCAGCACTGTGCGCTGTTGTGACTGGCCAAAGGGATGGATACCCAGCAGTCTAATTTTGCCGCACATAGACCTAACTGCTGTGTCAGATAGATAGTGGTGTGCATATCAGGAGGTAAGGTATCGTATGCCACCTGTGCACCACCAGGAACTCTGTTTTTTCAGGAGCCAGGTCTAGCCCTAACGTCGGAAGGTTCGACGTGAGGCTGCGGGCTGCAACTTCCAACTCAGTTATCATGTCTTCAGTTGACGTGTAGTCTGCAGCTCAGGTCCATGCAGTAAGATCATCTGCATAGATCGCGAAACGTGCAGCAGAATCCTTATCTAGTTGCCGTGCAGTGCGGACCATTGTCAAATTTAAAAGCGCAGGTCCAAGGATAGAGCCTTGAGGCACGCCCCTGTAGAGGAATGGGGCGTGGGGCGGTTGTCTAGAAAGGACCGGATCCAGTTTTGGGCTCGCTGGCTTGGGAATGCTTGTGCCAATTCTGTAAGGATTACAGTTTGGCTCACGCGATCACACGCTTTACGCATGTCGATGGCAAGGACATAGTCGGGGTTGCCTGCTGTGGAAGTGCGATTGATCACTCGTCGCAGCAGCCATAAACAGTCGTGCGTACCCAGGTGTGGCCGGAAGCCAGTTTGTGATGGGTGGAGCCATGCCGGACGTATTCCATGTAGTGTTTTATGCGAATATTTATGAGACGTCGATGAGTTTGCAGATTGTTGGTGTCAAGGAAATTGGCCGAAGGTTAGACTTATTGGAAGGGTCTTTGTAAGGTTTTGGGATGGGATGGACGAAGCGTGAGCTTGAGGTTGTCCCGAACAGTCCCTGTAGCCCAAAAGTCATTTATAACATCCAGAAGCACTAGGTGGGTAGCTTCGTCCAGGTTGTAAAGGTGCTGCCAAGTGAGCCCATCATGGCCCGGAGCCGAACGCGGTTTGCCTTGATTGAGGGCAACCTGGACCTCCGCAAAGGTGAAGGGGCGATCTAGCTCCTCAAAAGGCTGCGATACTGGTATGTTGGGTAGCGGGGGATGAGGAGTGAGGGAAGCATGGGGAAAAAGTAGTTATGAGGACAGTATAAAGGGCAGTATTTGAGAGGCGTGTGTCGCTACAATGCTGGGGAGGCCGATTTGGCGCGAAGCGTGCGTTACAATAGATTAAAAAGCTCTTTGTGGATCTCGAAAGATGTGTAGATAACACTCTGGGGACTGCAATGTATTTTTGAATGGGAATACTCGCGGTTAACACCCCTTAACCCCTTCGGAGTTCCCCGAGTAAAATGTAATGGCGCAAAGCTCTGGAGTGGTCGTTTAACTATAGCTGCATGAAGATTCTTTGCATATGTGAAGAATTAAAACACGTACCAGGTCATCGGCCAAAATAAATATGATGTTCGGTGGCAGCTTCTTGGTCAGCGTCCCGTATGTTGCTAGTGCTAGCAAGGTGGTCAGAGTGTGCGCGAGCGTCATCTGAAAAAAAAGGACAACAACACGCAGATGAGTTTTATGGCAGAGTGGAAACGTTAGCTTTGCTGTGGTGTAGTATTACTGTAGTTTCTCCGTAGATAGCTCCGTCAGCTCTATAGTATTCGACTACGGGAATGAAAGCAAAATTACGTTTTAGTAAGGCGCCTTTTTGGCCGTAGTTCCACGGTACCTTCGGCGATAATAATTCTGGAAGTTTAAATAATTTATTTTATTAATTCATTTACTTTAGTAATTCGTTTACCTCAATGCCTGCGCAACAGACATTGCATAAGGGTGAGCTCTAAAATAAAAAAAATTCTGCAGTAATTCAGAGAGAGATTGAGAATCAGCTTTTACTGGACCCTGAAAAAAGGTGTGTGCGCGCAGGTACCAGATGGGGCGGTTCTCTAGTCAGGGGACCCATATGTGTCCAGTAGCTCCTAGATCCTGGTCACCAGTCCGTACTGAGTGGCGAGGCCATGGCTGGAGAGCAAGGTATCGTTCGAGGGGGTTGGGGATAGGGGTGGGGGAAGGGAAGGTGCGGGGGTCTTGAGCGTCGTGCACTCCCCTAAGATGTGCGCGAGAGTGCCTCTCGTCTCCTTGCAGAACGGGCACAAGCTGTCGTTCTCGGCCGTGTACAACTTGTTCAGGAGCACGGGATGCGCTAGCGACACCGCTTGCATGCGACGAACAATCGTCTGCTGTCGTCTGTCCAGCTGCGGATGCGGACTGGGAAGCGTATATGCGTTTCCTAGTTAGTACAGCCAGCCGTCCCCTGAGCTTGCTTATGGTAGTTATATCACAGCATCAACGTACCTAAAGCATACTTAACCACCCGAACTGAAATAAATAACAGCCAAAATGGACCTGCAATGGTTGAAAACCACGACGTATAAAACATTCAACAGAAGTAGCCGAAACCGACCTAAAAGGGGCAAACCCGCAAAAACGCACAAGAAGCAATAGCTGAAACTCACCAAAAGGGAACGAAAATATATTCGAAATTCCATTTATAATGCATAAAGATATATTATATGCGTGATAACAATGTTAATATTTAAATATGACAAAGTTTTGAAAATGAAAAAAAAAAAAAAAAGCGGGGACAGGATTCAAACCCGTACTAGGATGTTTGCTTCGCAGGAGCGGAACTAATACACTGCGAGACCAACGGTTCCGAGCGATTAAATTGAGGGCCACAAGCACGTGGAAATTGCTTCAAACATGCTCCAAGATAGCAGGAAACGCCTATACGCGACCGGAACATCGCTTGTTTCGGTACATTTGGACTAATGTCTTTGTAGCTCGTCGCGGTGTGCGGTAGCTCGTCCTCAGACCGGATTGACATTTCTCGGGCGTGGTGGTCGGCGAGGAGGTTGCCTTCCATCTGCGAGTCAGCCGGGACCAACACGAGCTTGATCGGTCGTCCCGGTGCTCTTCGTTTGTTTAGAATGGCTAGTACAGCGGGAGAGACTCTCTCCCTGCGGTAGCGCGCTTATGCCGTTTTGGAGTCGGTTACCATGGTCTTCGCTTCCGGCGTAGCGAAGGCTAGGGCCGCGGCCACCTCTTCTGCTTCGGCCGGGTTCGTCGTGCGCAACGACGCGTTGGTGACCACCTTGTCGTAACTTGTTTAAAGGAGCCATGAAGAGAAAGCACAAGTTTGGTTCATTCAAAGATTGTCTCGTTAGAATCATACTGACACCACTTTTAACGTAAACTTCGCCCAAATAAGCTACATAATTAGGAAAAACGGGAATGGTCATGCGACCCACCAGCTCATTTCCCGCAACAGAACCTATGATGTCACATGAGCTAAGCTCTGCGATTGGCGGAGGCTGGCAGAAGCAGACGCAAATTAGGTAGAGCTTACAAACTAGACGAACGAGCGATTTGCGCTTAAATTTAGGGCACATTCTTTACAAAGCAATAAGAATGATGGGACAAACAGTGGAAGTTACGAAAGCACATGTAAACATAGAAGTACTGATGCGTTCTGCTGTTCGTACTACGCACAGCATGCTTGGTTTAGCTGCACAGCGCTGCGGGGCTTGGGGTTGTCTCAGACCACACTGGCCGATTGACGCAAGCAACGGTGTCTTACGTGACCCCATTTGTCGAGCGAGCACTGTTTCAGGGAACGAATATTTTCTCCCAGAACAAAAACAAGCCAGGTTTAAATGCGGGCAAAAACAAACCAAACGCTTGCCATGGTATGGTGGCGCCATCTAGGTTACGGAACGTAAAGAAACGCGGGAACAAACCAACACCGCTGTACAGGGTGGAGACAACCTTTGAACGGTCCCGTGCCGCCGCAATTGGGCCAACGGGCTCAACGCGTTATTCTTTTCGTTTCCCACGAGACCTAGCAACGCGAAACAGATAATATGATTCAAACTTCTTCAGTAAACCGCGTTGCGGCGATAATTTTAGCGCGGTTTTGACACAATGACTTGCTTCGGCGGCGAGCGAGCAACCGAAAATGGCGGCGCCAGCGTATACGTGTCTCTACCCTGTACGGCGGATGCGTGAATGAAGGTACTCTAGGCTGCAGAGCGGTCGGTTCCTGTGATGTCATTTGGGACCACGAAAACGCACGATTGAGCGGGAAAATCAAAATTTAACCTAAATTGTTTAATTTCTCAGTGAATAAAGCACCGTTTGTATCCGGACAAGCGCTGGGGGCACTATAAAACACGAAATCTTTCGAATAAAACCAACTTGCATTTTCTCTTCATGGCTCCTTTAAAAGGACGCGCTTTGGTGTAACACAGGACAACTTCCCCTCATTACACCAACTTTAAGTGCGTGCCCACAGGGGTAGCGGTGCTGTGGATTGTACAGCGTCTCCACCGGGGGTTGGAGATCCCGATGGATAAGGCTAGCAACCGTTGTCCCGGAGGGATGCTCTTGAAAAAGGTGCTGCAGACTTGGGCCGACCGACCCTGTGCCCGGTCCAGTCTCGGGTGACTCTGCCGAACACACTGTGCTAGAGCTTCACCGGGTCGGTCACTGGACTAACAGTTGTTCTTCAGTGACGTATCTGGCCTGGGAGGCAAGCGACAGAACAACATCCAAAACCAACACCTCCGGCAAGCGCGAAGACAAATACACACTGCAGCTTTACAATGCTTTTGGTTGCGACAAAAAATAAAACGCGAATAATTTACTAAACTAACTTATATTTTTATTCCAGCAGTGCTTTAGCCAAGCGCACAAATCTGAAACGCTGACATTTCGTATCAATGGAAATGTCCAACACAAAAGAAAGTCAGTCGTAACGGGCAAAACCGATATGAGGAAAAACAAAGCCATTGAGAAAGCCAGGCGTCTACAGGCCACTCCTCACGCAGAGAGCCGTAACTTGAGCCTTCGGCATCGTTTTGACCTTTCCCTTTTTCAATCGCACATTAGGTGCTCCCGTTCTCTGAAGTATGCTGCGACCGGCTGAGAGACATTGGTCATTCCGTGAGGCACATCTCGAGCGCGGGAGAAAACTGCCGCCATTTACACCGCTCGAGTATAGGCGCGCGCATTCCTACTCGGAGGCCTCGAGTTCCGCGGAGGCCTTACGCAATGAGTGCGTTTGGCGTTGCCACTCGCGTGTCCGCACGGGAACTCTCGCAGCCACTCTGGCCGGATGTTCTAATGCGTAGCATGCTTAGCCGAGAACCCCCACAGCCAGGAGCGTGTATAAACACTCTGCATTTCCACGAAAATGCAGATTTCGCGAATGTTCCAAATTTAATCCTTAGAATAACGTAAATGGATATAATCGGCTGAACAAAATTTTGAAAAACTAAAAAATAACAAGAAAGTAAAACAAAAGGGAAAATGTCAAAACGTATAACGCATGCATGGCATTTCCACAATAAGGCAGATATCGCGAAAGTTCCACCTCCAATCGTTATAATAGCGTAAATGAGATATTGGTAGAACGAAATTTTGAAAAACTAAAAAATAAGAAAGAGATAAAAGCAGTTACGAAAACTGACAAACCGTGTACCGCCCTGCATTTCCACAATAATAAAAATTTCGGGAAAGAATCCAAATGTACTCGTTATAATAACGTAAATGGAGACAATTGGTCACAAGAAATTTGGAAAAACTAAAAAAGAAAATATAAAAAATTACGGAGCATGTCAAAACGTATAACGCATGGCATTTCCACAATAATGTACATAGCGCGAAAAGGTCAACCTCGTAATCGCTATAAACAACAGTATATGGAGATAACTCGTCAACGAAATTTTCGAAAATCTAGAAAAATAAGAAAAATATAAAACAATTACGAAAACTGGCGAACCGTGTAACGCCCTAAATTTCCACAATAATGAAGATTTCGGGAAAGTTTCCAAGTGTAATCGTTGTAATAATGTAAATAGAGATAATTGGTCGCAAGAAATTTTGAAATATAAAAAAATATAAGAAAAATATAAAAAAAATGACGGGAAATAGCAAGACGTAATAAGACTATGGAATTTCCAGAATAATGCAGATTTCGTGAAAGCTTCCCCTGTAATCGTTACAATACCGTAAATGGAGATAATTGGTCGAAAGAAATTCTGATATTTTAAAAAAACTAAATATTAGGAAATATATAAAATAATTCCGAAAAAATGGCGGACCGTGTACCGCTCCGCATTTTCGCAATAAGGCACGTTAGAGAAAGTTCCACCTGTAGTCGTTATAATGGCATAAATAGAGATATTGGTCGAACGAATTAAAAAAAAGTAACAAAAATACGAAAAGTACGGAAAATGGCAAACAGATACCACCTGCATTTCAACAATAATGCAGATTTTGCGGAAGTTCCACCTATCATCTTTATATTAGCGTAAATTAGATAAATAATACAAAGAATTTTTGAAACACTAAAACATTAAGAAAAATATAAAAAAATACCGAATATGGCTAACCATGCAAAACCCAACATTTCCACAATAATGCAGATTTCCCGAAAGTTCCAAATGTCAGTTGTGATAACAGCGTAGATGGAGATAATTGGTGGAACGAAATTTCGAAACACTGAAAAATAGAAAAAATATTAAGCAATTACGGAACATCGCAATCCGTATAACGCCCTGCATTTCCATAATAATACAGAATTCGCTAATGTTCCGCTTCGAATCGTTGTAATAGAGTAAATGGGGATAATTGGTCGGACAGGATTTAGAAAAGTCAAAAAGTTTGACTGTAAAAACTCACACTCGAGACAAGCGGCATAAGGATGCTACGCATTAGTAGATAATTCTCTGAATTTCTGCAGAAGTTTTTTACTCTGCTGCCGTCAATCGCTTACACGAACACTATCGGAAAGGGGACACTGAAAGGCATTATCGTTCTTTCTCCTAGGCGCCTGACGCTGGTTTTCCAACTTGGCTCAGCCGCACGGGACGCCGGAATCTCTAAGAGCTCCGTCGGTTGTTGCCCGATGTCGATTACATGAGCTGGTGGCAGGACGAATCGAATGCGCTGCGTAGAGACATCGTTACATTTCAAGTGGCCCTATCTCGTCGTCTCGCGAACCGGTTCTCGTTCCGGAGGGTAGCCGTTTCCAAGGCCTCACGCGAATCTGAAATACTCTACTGATAACCGCTGCGATGGCCGAAACAGGTGCCGATACTTTGTTGCACTCAGTGGCCTCGTACTGCCCTCTCTCGGGAGCCGGAGCTAATGAGTCGTGATTATCTCTTTCTATTCTTCGCATAGCCCAGCTAACACAGGCAGCGGCGTCGTATGCCAGACAACTCAGCCAGCAAAACTGGTCGCAGTTCTGCACGCAGTTACAAGGTACCCTCGGCACCCGACGCACATGGCACCTGCTTCGGTCTCTTATGGGGAACAAAGAATCTAGATCGGCCACGGCACATCAGCTCAGACGGCTTATTCACAATTACCACGGCACAGAAGAAGATTCCTTGAGGAGATCACGAAACCTTGGCAATATAGGAGCGACAAGACCCAGCCTCCCCACCAACCGTACACGGGTGCTCCCAATCCTGAATGGATGCCCCTTTCACGCTTGTGGAGATGGAAGCAGCGGTTCACCATTTAACCAGAAACACCGCGCCAGGCAATGACAAGATTCCTAATAAGTTGCTCCGGAACCTCGACATTCCCTGCGCTAGAGGTTCTCCTAGACTATATTAACGAGCATTGGATTGCCGGCACGTTGCCCCCCCAGTGGAAGCATGCCGACCATCACTCTAATACCTAAACCTGGAAAACCGCTTGCTGCCACTAACCTACGACCCATCTCCCTTACGTCTTGTGTGGAGGAAAGCTCCTTGAAACATATGGTGCAAAACCGCTTATCTCCCTATATCGAAGACAACGGCCATTTTCCAACCACAATGTACGGCTTCCGACCAAATCTTTCTACCCAAGATATCCTCTTGCAACTGAAAGAAGAAATAATTGATCGGCTCACCAGCACACACAAGCGTTGCATCCTCACCCGGATATCAAGGGGGCTTTCGACAACGTCTCCCACAGCGCCATCCTTCAGGGACTAACTTCGATTGATTGTGGACAGCGAATCTACGACTATGTCGCGGCTTTCCTCTCCGGTCGTACTGCAACCATCGGATAGGATATCTCCGCTCCACCACATTCAAGACCATTCCTAAAGGCACCCCTCAAGGCTCCGTCATATCACCGCTTCTGTTTAACATCGCTATGAAGGACCTTCCCCCTCTGTTGGAAATATCCCACATCTGAGGCACGCGCTTTACGCGGATGACCTCACCCTATGGACCCCTATACGGGGTCCATGGGCGAGCAACAAGACGCCATGCAAAGCGCTATCGAAGAAGCACAGCAGTATCTAAGCGCCCGGGGCCTTGAGTGTGCTTAGGAAAATCGGCCCTCCTTACTCTCTGCACCAAGACAGCGCAACCATCGCAAACAAAGCATCCCGGATCCGGCGCTCACACTTGCAGGAAAACAGTCCCCAATGTTGCCCATCTCCGCATCTTGGGTCTCACGATTCCGAAAAACGGTTCAGGTCTCCATACGATCGCACCGCTGCAACGAACGCTCTCCCAACTCATTCACCTAATACATCGTGTATCCAATCGAAGATTCGGAATGCAAGAGTCTGATACATTACGCATTGTTCAAGCCGTACTCATTAGCCGGGTCGCATACGGCACACCATATTTGGCCCTCAAAGCGAGTGAAAGAGCAAGGCTTAACATTTTGCTCCGCCAGGCGTACAAGACTGCCTTAGGCCTACCTCCAAAGACATCAACCAAGATTTGTTGCGTCTAGGAATCCATAACACATGGGAAGAGATACAAGAGGCGCATCACATCTCCCAGTTAGAACGCCTAAAACTACACCGACCGGACGGGCCACGCTGAGAAGGTTAGGCTATTCGACACCCCCCCCTTCAAGAGCACAAGAACGAATACCACTGCACGTACGAGAAGCCATTCGTGTAGCCCGGATTCCGAGAAACATGGATCCGGTTCACAATAGGCTCGACGCATCGCTAGAGTGCAAAGCTATGTGCGATAAATACGGTAATAGCCCAATTGCACGATACACTGACGCGTCCCCGTATCCGCATCGGCCAGCCCATGCTGTGTGTGTAACAAATGCAGCAGGGCATGAAATGACCGCTCCTCACAGTCCGCACAACATCTGCAGAGGCTGCCGAGGAGGTTGCAATTGCCCTAGCCGCCACGACGGGTGACGACGCCATCACAGTGCTGACAGACTCCCAGGCAGCTTGCCGTAATTACCTACGGGGACGCATTTCCAACACAGCGCTTAACATCCTCAAGAGCATCCCCCGACTCCCCGAGGTACACCTCGTCTGGGTACCCGGACATGAATTCCCTCCAAGGTAATGAGGCGGCACATGCGCTGCCCGCGCGCATATACACCGGGCCATTACCGAAGAGGGAACAACTTCGCTTTTTTGCCCCCAAAATGGACCCCGCTCACGAATTACGCCGAAATTTAGCCACTACCGTCTCGACCGAAGAAAATACTCCGGAACCGCCACCAAGACTATCCAGAGATGAAAGCCACCCCCGAGACGACTTCAGACAAATACATATCCCCACAGCACCCTTCTTCACGCCATTTACCCAACTCAATACCCCGCACCTGTAATTTCTGTCCTTCTCCTGGCACCCTATATCATCAGGTATGGAGTGTCAAAGAACCCCGCACCTCCCTCCCAACCCCCACCCCATCCTATGAGCAGTGGATGGCTTGCCTGACTAGCCCGGACCTCAGGATCCAGCAAGACCTGGTGACCAGGCCCGGACAGCCAGCCGCAGCCAGGGTATCCTGGACTAAGGATGCCCTCCACCAGGCGGGCGCCCTAACATCTGCGCCTCAGGCTCGCAAATAAAGATTTATCAATCAATCAATCTCTTTCATCATTCCCTTCCTCTCCGAGATGGCGACTGTTGCGTATCTCGGCGTCCGCGCTTGGCGATCCGGCGGCTGCAGATTCCGCTGCGGGCTCGTGAACCGCCGTTTTCGTGAACTCTTCAAAAACAACGCCTTTTTCGAGGAACAGCTGATCAGACTTGTTCGAGAATAGGTACCGGTGTTATAGAAGCCGTGGCGAAACCACCGCCTGGATGACCAGTTCACCAAGCGGACCTGAAGCTAACTCTAGCAATTGGCAGGCGCACGTTTCGCGCTCCTACCGCCTGTTTAACCCAAACATTTGTCTCGTCAACTGATCCGTGCGACGTGGAATGGTGGACCCGTCGCCGTGGAGTCGCGAGGAACACGGCAGCGTTTGCCGTTGACTATCAGCTCGCGTACGTAGGGGCTCCGGAAGTTGCCTGCTGTCCTCACTCTGGTCTACCACGTGAAACAAAAGATGGCCATTTTTGCAACTCGCAGCGAAATGCCCTCGTTTGCCACAGTTATAGATGGTATTCAATGAAAAGTTCAGCGGGCGATATCTTCACTTGGCAACACTGGAACCGCCATGACTGAGTTGCCCGCTGTGCCTGCGCTGCGCATTGTGCGCGCATATTGCAAAAAAAAGGCGTGCTTCGTCTGCCCGTTTCAACCGATTCTCGGCCGTGGCGTCAACAGATATATTATTTATCGCACTCACTTGTGTGGTGGTGCTCTGCTTGCTCGATAACTCCACGTCCTCGAGAATGAACCGCTGCTTCCAATGAAAGCGACACGGCGCGCAAGAGGCCGACGCTGCAGTCGCATGCGACCACGGATGTCGGCACAAGTGCCCTCTAATACGTGGTTGAGTACAAAAACCAAATAGGAGTTTTGAAGAAATGCTTCACGTGTACCCCATTTAGATAGGATGGTAGCGTAGCTGCTAGTGCATGCGAAGCCGTCTCCCAAGCCGTGCCGTGCTCGCAACTCCCCAGTCGGCACAAGCGCTGGCGAATCGCAAGCGACCTTTGAACAAACAAACTTGCGTTTGGCTTCCCGCGCAAATTTTTCCGGCATCAAATATTTTTCTCGTTATACTTGAACAGGTGTCATACCTTGATGGGGCGATCGGCGTTCACCGCAGCTAACGCGCGCGACTTGGTTCATCACCACGCAGTTGCACGCGTATGTAGGCTCCGAAGTTTTTACCGCTCTGCCTAGTCGTGCGTCGATTTCAACCGTGTCTGGCGATATGTAGCTCTCAGGGTGCTGCACGTAACGTATTGTGGTGTCGAATTATTCCTTTGCTTACGGTGGGCACAGTTTTGGAACGTAAAACAAAGCTTTGTTGTTGGGCTGGTGTGCTGTACTTCATCGGGCCAGCACGACAAGTAGCTCCATCTCGTGAACCCCGACGTACCCGGTTTGAAACGTGATTTGGCGGCGTCGCTTTAGCAACACGAATTCTTGGCGGCGCCACGCATTGTTGGCCCATAAGTGCCACGCATTGTATACATCCTATAACATGCGGACTGTTTGCGCGTTTCAAAAGCTTTCTTTCACGCTGCCGCTCTGCGTCTGCGCTCTTCTCGTCATCTCTGCCAGTTTCTTTATCCCAGTCTACGAATTCGTTCGCTTCGCTCTCGCGTTTTCCTGAAAAGTTAAGCCTTTTGGCCCTGACTTGTTCGGCCTCTGCCTGAAATCTTTTTGGCTTTCTTCGGCCCCTGCGCACCTCGATGTGCGGACAAACCCGTCGGCCGAGCTAAGCTTCCCTGCCCACAGTGCTTTACATCCGGCCGGTCGTGCAACCCAGTGCCTCACGTTTTTCCAATAGTCGGCGGTAAAGCTGTTTCTAGACGGAAGTACTCAACCACCTCGTCGTGCTCGCCGAAAGCCTTCGCTGGCCCTCAGCTTAGAGGCCACTCCGAAGATGACATGCGCTCATCTCTTTCGTCGGCCTCACAGACTTCTGGCCAACATTCTGAATCTTTCAACAATACTTGTAGACGTTGCTACCGTATAAACCGGATTATAGGTCGACCCGGTATATAGGTCGACCCCCCTACCTTGAGGTGGGAAAAGTTGACAAAAAAATAATTTGGCAGAGAAGCGCACTCACAATGTCTATATTTCTTTTCGACGCCCGTCTGTCACTGCCACTCCCATGCCTGCCGAAGTCACTCGTCCGAGCTCTCAGAGTCGTCCGAGGATGACTGCTTCGCACTGTCATCTTCAGTGCCTCAAGTGCGTTGCTGATGGAGCACTTCCTGAACGCTCGTGTAACCATGTCGTCGGGCAGCGACTGCCAAGAGAAGGACACCCAGCTTGACACGGTCGCAACCGGCCCGTATAGGTCTTTTTGTTGTCGCCGGCCGGCTATCCACTCATTGTTACAGTTCGCGGAGCCGGTCCGCGCATGGCCTCCGGAGCGATCGTGAGCGAAGTTCCCGGACGAAGTCCGCCACTTTGTTCTCCAACTCGGGGTTCACCGTTGACGTCCACAGAACGATCAGTTTCGGGGGTTGCACGCACACAGCTTAGCTTTCTGGCTCTGCCAGACCGCACACTTTTCTCTTCGAAACGCCATAACTAACTGGCGTTGCTCCGCCATATTCCCATTCTGCGCGGTGACGCAATCGCCGTCACTAAATCGCCGCGGTAACTGGCGTCCGACTTCCGCCACTCATGTCGGAACAGAGACGTACAGACATGTACGCACGCACGCGTAATAGACGAGTAAAAGACGAAAAACTCGAGAAAAGCGAAATCAAATAAAGGCCTGATAGAGCGAGAGAGCAGTCCGACACGAATGGCGATTGGCGACGGACTACGCTTGCACATTGTTGCCAGACAACGATTTGCATTCTGCCAATGACCGCTATATAAGACGAGGGTTACTTTTGTGCGGATTTTTTTTGAAACAAACTCGACCTATATTCCGGTTTTTATACGGTAGATAGCTGTTGCAGCACCAATGGATTCACCGGATATGCTTATCATCGACCAACAAACGCGGTTATCCCTGTGGGTGCCGACTTTGGATGCCGTGGCACAGCTTTGCTCACTGCAGCACATAGCTCTCACTGCCGACAGGATTCTACAAGTGCAAGGTACCTGGTTTCAGGCACCGACATCCGCCGCTATGTCGTCGTGGGTGTAGACCCCGGCGAGAATCCGGACTACATTCGTGACACCATCAAATGTGCCACATCAAGTGCTTCTTGTACGGTATATGGGATCCGGACGCACTTGCCTCGTTACGCTACGGGGCCCACTTGATCCCCCAACCGCCTTTTCTACAATGGCTTTGTACTTCGACCTCGTCCACTGCTAACCGTTGTGTAGACAAGGTCACACGAGCAAGTCTTGCCCGTTCCCAGTCCCGGATGCCCGTGAGGACGCAACGGCATCGCCTCAACAGACAAAATTCAAGTTCCTTCTCTACCTCTCTGATGATCATGAGATCACCGAAAAGGGCTGCCTCATCAAAAGTAAGGCAACGCGTGCCAAGCGTCGTGCATGGCGTGCGCGTTCTCAGCCAGACACAACCTCGACATTCAACCGACTCGATTGCTTGGTGGAGGAGGATGAGGATGCAATGGAGGAGAAAGCCGCAGAGCCTCCCTCGCAGCCAACATATCGAGACGTTGTTCGCCGTTCGCGCCATCGTCGGCAACCTGTTTTTGAGGTTCCTTCGTCCCCTACGGAAGACGAGCTTGTTGCCCTGAACCCAAAGCTGGCCTTGCTACATGGAGAAATTACCAAACTCACTCACCAAGCGCAAGTCTCAATTGACTCGCCGCCAGCAACGCTTACCTCAATCGCCCAAAACCCTTCAAGTCCGCCTCGTCTTTTCTCCAGCATCATCGAAGCGCGCCCGTCAACGAATTCTATTCCCTCAACGCCAGCCTCCTCTGCATTAACCCACCAAGAACTTCCCAGTTTGTGGTGCACCAGCTACAGTCATTGGTATCTGTACTTGCTGCACAACTTCGCTAAACACTCCGTCAATATGCCCGAACGGCAACAGAATATTAACCAGTGGAACTGTTGGGGGTCTCTAACGAAAATTGGAGAGCTCCGTGAAAGGCTCCGTCTGGGCAAGCTCCATGCTTGGGCCTTCTTACTTCAGGAGACGAACTCTCTCTCCCCCTCCGCCTGCAATTTACGGCGTACGCGGAGCCGTCAATTCCTGATCGCCGGCGCAGCTCTCAGTTCTACTCCTCCGGGCAAGGCGGCCATTTATGTTGAATCTCGGTTTCCTCAGAACCCCATCCCTCGGGACACATGGTGTACAGCCTGGCAGGAGGTGGTAGCGGTAAAGGTGCAACTTCGTTGTTGTGCGGTAATCCTGGTTTCTTGTTATGTGCGCCCTTACAGTGGTCGTGCGCCCCGCCTATGGCTGGGCTGGTTACCGCACTTCGGCGAACGAACCCTGGGTGCCCCATACTTGTGGCGGGAGACTTTAATGCTCCGAACTGTGATTGGGGATATCCGTCCTCAAGGGAGCGGTCGTGTGGTACTGGAGCACTTCAGTGATGCCCTGCTTCACGCTTCTGAATGACATCTCTTGCCCGACACGCCGGTGTACGCACGCACGGATGCCACCGTACTCACCTGACGTGTCCTGGTGGCTGGGTGCACAAACCGTATCCTGGCAACGTGAAGCTGACTGCTGGGGCAGCGACCATCACCCCATTCGCCTGGTCCTCATTCCAGAGTCGACGGATCGCCTTCGTCGCCGTTGCACAGTGGTGAACTGGGACACCTTCCGTTCCACACTGAATGCATCCTTCTCGGCGCCCATCCCGGACCCCATCGCTCTGCTTTCCCGTGTCCTCATCGGACGCCTCTCAACATACGTGGGTGGAGGAGTCCCGCCCAAGGCCGATCTTCGGCTCCTGCAGCTTTGGGCTCAGCGCAACCAAGCTGAAGTAATTGCCACACGGGATCCTTCGTCCATACCGGCTTCAGTATCAGCGCCTTACCGCTGCTGCCAGACGGCACGAAAAAAGACTGTCGAGGCAGCGCTGGCTTGACTGGTGCGCCTCTCTAGGCCCATCTTCCTCAACGGCGTCTGTCTGGCGCACGTTTCGCGCCATGGAATCGGGCAGTCGCCCTCCGGATGCAGCTGCCAGCGCTTGTATTGCGTCAAACAAGGATCCGGCACAATTCGCCCCCGACGTTGCTCGGGCCTTGTTTCCTGCATTTGATGTTGTCCCAGTGACTATGCCGTCTTCGTTCCCCCTGCCGAACGATGTTGGATTACGGCCTACTCATGAAGCCGTTTTGGGAATTCAGGCACCGTTCACAGTGGATGAATTCCTGGCAGCGATCGATCACGCTAAACAGCGGACTGCTCCGGGTCCCGACGGCATAACTTACGAGGTGTACAAGAACATCTGACGACCCAGCCCTCGTGCCGTTTTTGGACTCGGTTAATCAGGTGTGGCTCTCCGGTCAACTACCTGACTCTTGGCTTCGGGCGGATATTGTTCCCATTCCAAAGCCCGGGAAACCCCCACATGTACTTCAGAACTTGCGCCCCATCGGCCTGACATCGACACTGTGCAAGTTGTTAGAGCGAATGCTTGCAACACGGCTTCAGTGGTGGCTTGATACCTTCCAATGGTATCACACGGCGCAAATTGGATTCAGGCCCTATCTCGGTACTGAGGATTGGTTGGAATACCTCTCATCTATGGTTTTAGTTGGAGGCCGATCCCGCCGTGTGAGATATGTGCTCGCCATGGACATATGCAAGGCGTATGACAACGTTAGTCCCGCTGCCATCCTACAAGTTCTAAATGGCCTCCACCTTCCAGACAAAGTCTGCGATTTCGTCCGATACTTCCTTCAACACCGCTCTTTTTCCATCCGCATCAACGGAGCAAGTTTCGGTCACTTTACACCAGTCCGAGGCGTACCACAAGGGTCTGTTCTGTCTCCGCTTCTTTTCAACATCGTCATGTTGCCGCTAGCTTGGCACCTTGCTTCAATCCGAGATCTATATTTCCTCATGTACGCGGATGACATTACGGTGTGGTCAGTGCATCCAGACCTGTCACGACAAGCCGAGTGCCTCCAGCAAGCCTAACAGACTGCCAGAGATGGTGCGTGTATGCGGGCCTCACTCTCTCGCAAGAGAAGACTGCTTTACGTCCCGTGGCCAACGCTTGGGGCCGCCGCCACCTTGCAGTGTCTTCCATTTCACTGCAACTGAATGGGAACGACATACCCACGGTTGACCGTCTTCGGGTCCTAGGACTAGAAATATCGGCATCAGAGTCAGCTTCCATTTCACTGCAACTGAATGGGAACGACATACCCACTGTTGACCGTCTTCGGGTCCTAGGACTAGAAATATCGGCATCAGGTCAGCTTCCATTTCACTGCAACTGAATGGGAACGACATACCCACTGTTGACCGTCTTCGGTCCTAGGACTAGAAATATCGGCATCAGAGTCAGCAGCTCAGTGGCTACGATCTGCTCGACAGAAAGCCGGACAGATGCTCCACCTCGTTCAGCGCATCTCTCAGAAGTCTGGCGGGGCCTGCTGGACGATTGCCCGTCTCCTAGTGCGCGCCGCTACTACAGCCACGGCTTGTGTATCAGGCACAGTTTCCGCACATGACGCAAGCGGACTGGGCTCGGCTTGACCCATAAACAGGGCCGCCATGCGCACAATTACTGGCCTCCCTCGCATAACACCAATTCCACCGCTACAAGCCGAACCCAGCTAAACACGCTAGATGAGATTATTCATCAGCGTCGTTCCGCTCGCCTGCTAAAGCGTGGATATGTACCGGAGGCAGCAGCTCTCGCTGCATATATGGGCCAGGTTCCTGATACGATGCCAGCCTTTTCTGCGGCTAGACCGCCATGGCTCTACCATGAGGTGACGGACAACAAGCCTCTGGCAAGGCTACATGTCCGAACCTCTGGCCTTAAAGGAGCCATGAAGAGGAAGCACAAGTTTGGTTCATTCGAAAGATTGCCTCGTTAGAACCATACTGACACCACTTTTAACACAAACTTCGCTCAAATAAGCTACATAATTAGGAAAAAAGGAATGACCATGCGACCCACCAGCTCGTTTCCCGCAACAGAACCTATGATGTCACACGAGAATGCTCTGCGATTGGCGAAGGCCGGCAAAAGCAAACGTAAGTTAGGCAGGGCTTACCAGTTTGCATAGTGAGCTATATGCCCGTTAAACATACTGCACATTCCTTTTATGACACTAAGAACGGTGGAGTAAACGGTTGAAGTTCCGAATAAACACGCAAGCGTGTACGCCAATGCGTACGAAACTACCGCCAGCCGAACTCGACATCACGCCGTCGCCACCGTCGCGCAGACGAATTTTCGGGTTCGAGGCTCTTCGGGGCCAACGAACCGTCCCAGCACGCACAGCCGCGACCTTGCTTGGTATCGTAATCCCTTCACAGGAGGTTGGCCGTCATATCGCCAACCAGCAGAGGTAAAAATAGAAACGAGGGAAGTAAGGAACAGCAAGCAGCGACGAGATAGTGACAGTCGTCGCAGTTTCGGAATGGTGTTGGCTTGCTGCTATTGTTAGGAGCTCGTTTCCAGTTTACAACCACTGAGAACTTCAGTTTGTTCGAGTACTTTACAATGAAATTTCGGTGCTACATTTTGAAATGCCCATGTAGTACGGGCAAGCCGTCGAGGGAGTGTGACATCCCCGCCGGTGAGATCTCCTTTCATGTGCTGCCCAACGACGAACCTCGGCGAAGCAAGTGGCGACGTTTTGTGAACTTTGGAAAAAGAGAGAAAGAGAAAGAGAGAAAGAGAGCTAAAGGAAGTACGAGTGTGCTCGCTTCATTTCCGAGGAAGTGGTTACGGCAGGGACCCTTACGTTAGCTCACTCCTGGGACATGCTGGCGCTCGTCGCCGACTTCGTCAAATCGCCGTCAAAGCGCTCTGACCTTGGGGGAAAAAATGCCGTACACACCACGCATTGACGCTCGTATCTTTCTGGTCGAAGCAGAGAGCTCGCGCGAACGGCTTTCCATACACGACACCGGCCAACTGGCATAAGCGATACTGCTACTGAAATTGAACTATTATTAACCGTAATAAAAATACGGCACATACGTACCAGTCTGTATTCGTCCGTCGCGACGGGACTGACGAGGCAGCGGTGCCGACGGCTAGCCGTTCGTCTGTTGTGGCTATCGCGGAATGGTCGCTTTCCGGTCCATCCGCGTATCCCACAACTCCTGCCGCTCGTGCACTTAGAAGCATTGAGCGTTTAAGTGGTGTAAAGTTGTTAAATGCAAGCCCGAGCTTCTCGGCGAGAGTTCTGTTCTCCGGATCAGGCAATTTCATGACTAGGGCTGCGGGTGCACTAGGTTTTACTAGTATTTTTAAAATGGCCGCCGTCTCGGTTTCGGCACTAGTTCCGGTTCCTGTTTTATTCCCGCGTGTGGGTGCTATATGGAGTCGACATACTAAGTATCTGTTTCATGGACCGGCTCGTATGACGCCATTGGTCACGTCACGAAATGTGCAATTTAGCGAGAGATTTAAAATTTTGGCATAAATTGCCTTATTTCTCAGTGAATAAAGCATCATTTGCTTCCGGGAAAGCGCTTAGGGTACTATGAAACACCTAATCTTTCGAATAAAACGAACTTTTGTTTTCTCTTCATGGCTCCTTTAAGGTTGATGAATTCATCAACCTCCGGATGCACCCCTCCTTCATATCGGTCACAGGGCGCCTGCGAAGCGGCCACGAGTCATGCAGGCTTTCGTGGACGCCGGAGCACACGACTCCCTCGTAACCACAGCCTTGGCTTGTCCCTCTCACCCAACCTTAAACCAGTGCTGCGCCTACGAGACCCTCCGCCTCTACCAAGTCTGTTGGCAGAACTTACTGCTATTCGGGATGGTCTCTAAGCGCTTGCATCGACAGTAACTACCGGCGTGAAACTCGAAATTTACACTGACTCAACGAAAGCGATACGTGATCTACGTCGTTTATTAATTGAGATGCATATTGAGACGCATCAAAATGTGCGATGTGATATTGTTACGTAGCTAGCCACTAAGCTCACTCTAGCCCCGAAATTCAACGTTTATTAATAAATCACGATGCGTACACATTGGCAAATGTAAGAAAGCAAATGCGGGTTCTAGTTTACTTTCTTCCATTCCCTTTCACTGCTGCTCAAGAGTACTTCACTTTCTCTGTACATTTACAACACTTCGCACAAAAAAATTGCTGTAAGACCAACTGTACAGCTCCTGTTATCAGCCTAAAGCAAGTTCGTGCAAGAAGCTGAGAGGAAGTAAACTTTATTGGAGCAGCTCATTTCTGATAGACACTATGATTCTATGCTCTGGTGATCGAGTAGGTGTCTCCTTTGTTAATAGCGCTGTGTGGACCTTGCAGGTGGGCTTTAAACCTTTGTACACAAAGAAATGTGAGGGGTCAGAGTTTGTCTTGGAGGTCTGGAGATGTAGTAGCCCGGGTCATCTAGAAACAGGGATAAGCGTGTGGCAAAAGTGAGGAAGGAGGAGGTGTGGTGCTTTGTACCTCAAGGGCAGATTGCTTTAGCGAGTTGGATGGGTTGCCTGCGAATACCTCGCAAGGGCTTTTTGTATCGAATATAATAAGGAGGCCACTGCTGCACTCAGTAAGCGTGTGAAAATCCCAGTTCCCTCCAGGGCACAATTTTACATGTAGCCACCGACTGCAAATTGTTGCACAAGTGGGTGAAAACTATTCAATCAATGCACCATGATGTCACTCCCAAAAATAGTGCACGCAGGCAGGTCTTGTTCTAAATTGTAAGGAATGGAAGATAGTAGATACTATTGGTTGAACCTACAAGGAGACTAAGAACTTTAAGTCGTGTACCGAACTGTGCAGTGCAGTCCATGCATTGCAGTGTCAAATCATATTTGTAAGTCTTGCTTACTGATGTGCATGGTTTTTTTTACATTTATCAATCACTGAAGCACAAAAAGTGCTTTTAAAATTTTACTGTCAATACAGTATAAGGCCATCCACATTACTACTGGCAAAATTCAACATTTCATTTCATTTATTTACACCTGAAAGGGCATTACATAAAGGGGAGGGGGGGGGGCTCTTGGCCGAAGTATAGTCAGCGTTGCAATGCATACAAAAAATAAGACGATGAGAACAAAAAGAATACAAGATTAACGAGGTGAAATTCAACTCACTGCAGCAAACGGTGTTAATCAGGGTAATGGAACTAACAATGTGGCTCTTCGACGTGCAAGTGCGAGTCAACACAGGGTGCATAATACGTTATTGTGCAGCTGGGTTCTAAAAGTCATATTTATCCTCTCTTGATTATGGAAATTAAATTTCATGTCACACTTTTACTGTGTAAATATGAAGGTAAAATTATTTAGACCGAGCGTGTTTAATTACATTCTATATGTCATCAGCAAGTGAAATATCTCATTCATGAGTATTAATTACAGCACATGATTCGTAACCGCCCTAGAGCGTAATAAACAGCTGATACCAACGTTATGTACATCCTATTGTTGAACGGTAAAGCTACTGTTTATGCCAGCATCAAGTATAATAATGGGGCATGCAAGAAGCATTACTGTAAATAAACTAGTTAGCAATTTTCACGCAACAGAGCATATCGGAGTATTTTTTAAAAATTTCGAAGTGTTGGTAAGAGAGTCAGGTAAATATTTTTAACGCCGTAGGTGTCTTTTTTTCTTTTTCTTTCAACTTGTATACTGCTTAGCGCGTGCTTGGGGCCTGTCGCCCCCCTTAAAAGAGATAGAGAAAAAAAAACGCCGTGCCTCAAACACTCGCTCACGGATTTTAGTTCCATTGCTACGTTCAAATGTAGATATGTTCGCAGTAAGCGATAGAGTTCGCAATAACTATCGCTTTAATCCGAGAGAATTTCCAAGCGTCTGTGTCCTTTGTAACTTGTTCCCACGTCCAAAAAGAAAAAAAGATACGGGCAGCAGAATATTGGAAGCAATGTGCCCTTCATTCTAAATCTTAGCGCAAGTGAATTAACGAGTTGTTATGGCAAAAAAAGGAGTGGTTCTATATAAGAGAGTATACACGCATCGATATTGAAGAAGGAGTACGACGCTATACCTTTAGCGCATAAACCACGCATCGGTATATATTTAGATCGTTCTCAGATGCGTTCATTTTGTGCGGAAAAATTGGTTGCATGGCTTCCTTCTTCGATCACGATTTCGGTCTTGGAGGTTCATCGATCGATTGGGGCACTTTCAGTCAAAGTCGGAGGCCCTTTTGGCTTTCGCGATTCTCTCAACTTTCTCTCCGAATGGGTAGCAAGTTTTTTAAATGCAGAGCATTTCTTTAACTCACGATGTCACCCGTTCTTGGCGTCCGTAGTTGTCCGCATCGCTCGCCTCGACATGCCCGGCTCAGACGTTTCGCTATCGGCGCAATGAACATTCGATAGCGCGCCCAGGCACGTTTCAAGGATACTCTCTCTCCTCTCTCGGACTCAACGTGCGCCGAGGCTGCCAATTTTACTGCTGACGAGCGCTCTCTCGTCAGCAGTTGCCACAAGTTTAACAACATTAACGTAACGCAAACTACTTAACGTCGTGCGCCCCCGTAAATGCTCTGCATTTGATCGTGCCCCTCGCGAGGGTGATGTTTCACTTCGTCGCCATGCGAACAGTTTGCCACGCTTTAGTTTCAGTTCCGTATCTCCCCGCCGCGGCCGTGGAGAGAAGGCGGCCGGCCGCGACTCTCGCCACCGCGGCGCTGCGGTTGCGAGTTGCGCTAGGAAAGCGATCGTCGTCTGCTAGCGGGGAGCGGAACGCGTTCCGCTCGGCATCTCCGGTCTTCGCCACTTCTGGCTGCGCACTGCAAAAGAAATAACTTTTTTAAATGCAGAGCATTTCAGTAACTCATGATGTCACCCACGTTGACGTCCGTAGTCGTAATCCGCACCCCTCCCCCTACACTATATAAAAAAAATACTATCCGGCGCCTGGTTTTGATCCCTCGACCCTGCGGGCGGAACGCAATGTACATGGTGCTCTACCCACTGCGCCACAAAGCCGACACAGAATGAGAGGCTATGAACGCGCCTTATATCCTTGACTCATTCAAACTATTTCAAGAAGCTGCTGATACAACGCATTCACTACCACCAACTCCCCAAACACTAAACGTTAACGCAATACACCCACCCCCTATGCGACGCATTTACTCGAGTCCCCCTCGCGGGGAGATGGGCCCAATTTTACTAGGCACACACGCGTTACCACGTCAGCACTGGCGTCAAAAGGAAGAGAAGAACTCCTAAACATAACAGAAAAACTTATAGTAGCGTAAGTGCAGATTACAAAGGGGCGACCAACACGGTAGGATTTGAAGCGCCTTCTCTGACAACCGCAGCCGGTGCACGAACGAAGAAGCGAGCGGCGGCGAAAGATGCGGCGAACTCGAAACTAAAGCGGGGCAAACTGTTCGCATGGCGACGCAGTGAAACATCCCCCTCGCGAGGGGCACGATCAAATGCAGAGCATTTCCGGGGGCGCACGACGTTAAGTAGTTTGCGTTACGTTAATGTTGTTGCACTTGTGGCAACTGCTGACGAGAGAGCGCTCCTCAGCAGTAAAATTGGCAGCCTCGGCGCCCGTTCAGTCCGAGAGAGGGGAGAGAGTGTCCTTGAAACGTGCCTGGGCGCGCTATCGAATGTTGATCGCGCCGATAGCGAAACGTCTGAGCCGGGCATGTCGAGGCGAGCGATGCGGACTACTACGGACGCCTAGAACGGGTGACATCGTGAGTTAAAGAAATGCTCTGCATTTAAAAAAGAATGTTGTCACGAAAGCGACGTACAATTGCAGCGATCGAAATGAAATGATGTCCTGGCCTCTGTAAACTTACGATGTCAATAAACGATTTGTTCTCACTTGCTGCTCACTGTGGTCTGTGCCAATCGAGGCCATCTGGTCATCTGGCGTAACATCACTTCACTAGCGCGGCGCAAGTAAACACGCGGCCAGCGTGCCAGCCAGGAACCAGCAGGAGCAGCGAGCCGGCGGCCCCCGTGCGAGGGCAGCCATGTTATTAAGGAGCTCAAGCGGCCTGTGCAAAAAGCATCCGCCATGTTTACAAAGCCTTGTTTACAGCGCCATCAAGCGGGCGTCCTCGGTAGTTCATGACGCCGCCACTACGCTTTTTCTGGCAGTACAGGCAAAGCTAGACCTTTGCTTCTCTAAAATCCTCCCTGTTCTGTGGTGTTACTAAGTCTGCACTCACTGTACCGCTTGCATCCTGTTGGTTTTCTTGCTTAATTCATTTGTGTTCCAACTGTAACTTGTGAGTATTGTGACTGTGTTGAATGCTGCGCGCTCCGCCGATTCACATTGCCACTGCGCATGCAATCACCTTAAAAAAAAAAAAGGTGTGAGGCTCAACACCACTTTTTTAGGGTATTGAGCATCCACAACACCCTTTTTAAATGATGTTGAGCTCAACACCCTTTTTTCATCCGTAGACCTTTTTTTGCCAAAACACCCTTTAAAGGTGTTAGCCATGGACAAGATTTTTACACCCTTTTCGGCCAAAAAGGCGCAACCTCCTGCCGGATGCAAGTTCTGTTTACAACTGGGCACTCTTCCTGATATCATATTAGAGTTCAAGCAGAACCCCAACCTACCCCCTCTTACATCCAACCCATGAACTGTGGGAGAACCTGGTGCCTTGCAGGCATTTGGATATCCGGACACTTTTTTCTTCCAAAGCGAAGGCTGCGCGCTCACCACATGGCGGTTGCCTGGAATAGGGAATCACGCCCACTTCGCCAGCTAAAATAAAACGTTTTTCACTCACTCACTCCACCGCTTGAGCGCACCACCTTGGTGCAATTTGTTTAGCGAGTGTTGCAGTAAAACACGAGCTCCAGAGAGAGAGAGGAGAGAGAGAGAGAGAGAGAGAGAATCCACTTTATTGGAACTCTGGTTTTAGGGTGAGGGAGTGGCGGTGGTCCATAGGGCCGCCGCGGCGTCGAGGGCCCGACCGGTGACCAGTTCTTGGCGGTCGCGGTCCGAGCACCCCAGAGCCTGTTCCCAGAGGGTGGGGGACGGTAGAGCGGGGAAAGGGTCGCGCGGACATTCACAGAGCGAGTGATAGAGCGTGTCCGGCGCGTCACACAAGGGACAGTTGGGAGAGGAAAAGAGGTGGGGGTGCGTATGCACTAATAGAGTGCGATGAGGAAACGAGTGCGTCTGAAGAAGGTGCCACATGTGGGCAGCCTCGGCGGTGAGGGAGGGGTGGCGTTTCGCATTACCACGACACGCCTGCGATTGGAGCCTATGTACAGACAGCAGGTAGTATTTCCTGAGTGTGTACTACTCCATGATGAACTAGCGAATCTTGGCAACTAACAAATAACTGAACACGTGTTATACCCATTACTGCCATTAGTGGCCCAACCGGGCATTACCGGGTATTACCGCTAGTATTTACATAAGTACAAGCCCACTATGTATAGTTAGTGGTATTAGAAGAGTGTACTTCCCGATATAATTTGCAGTAGCAGTATAGTTAACAGCACCCGACATGTTGACTAAGCGGGTAATTTGCCGCTGCAAAAGTGTAATGACGGTCTGTGAAACACACGACTAGAAGCCACGTGGGCAATGGCGGTTGAGGACGCATAGACTTTCTCGCATTTCAACACGCCTTGCAATTGGTAGTACAGACTTGCGTAGTATTTCCTGAGGTGTACATTTGTTGAACAGCGGCCGCCGCAACTTGGAAAACTGACAGTGTTGAGCACCCTCTCCCATGTAGTCGTCGATCTGCCCTTTCCGGGTATACCGCGATTTACATAAGACCCCGATGTTAGGGTAGTGGTATTAGAGAGTGTCTTCCGGAAATTGGGCAGTAGCACATAGTTAACAGCACCCCACAGTTCCCTAACGGGTAATTTCCCTGCGCCTCCTCGCGTTTGGTAACTGAAACGCTTTCAAGGCCAACAGCACCACGTTGCTATGGCTCGTTTCCGCGGACGCAAGTAAACCTTTCTCAGTACCCAGAGCCCATGTGGCGCTAGACCAGTAGCCGGACCTCGGTTGAAGGCGGCATGCCACCTCAGATGGCTATGCGACACAGATGGTCTATGGAGCGCCAGACGCATGCCAGATTTCTCTATGTTATGCAAGAAGCTCTATGGGGTTTGGTACCCCTTCTTGCGCGGTAGAGGAATGTTGCTGTGAAAGCGCATTTTGCGGGGCGCGTTTTTGAGCGCGAGGCGTTTAGCGCTCTTATTTCCGCAAGTGAGGACGTACCTAAACTCCGCAACGTGCCTTGAGTTGGTGGTGTTACAAGATGGCTGGGCAGCTCGCACTGACTCCCCTGAATGGCTTGGCGGAGCTTGGGTGGTGGGTCGTTTCGATAATGCCATATATAGCCCATATATAAATTCTACGTGGCCATATATAATTATATATGTCCGCATATATGGCTATAGTTTGCGTATACGGCAGCCAGAAGGGCCATATATGGCGTGGTCAGCCTGTATGTTGCGTTAAATATGGGCAATATGGCCTCACCTAGAGCCATATATGGCGCGACCAACCCATACATGGCTCCAGTTACAACCATTTTAAGCCCGGCCAACGCATATATCGCGCCGAGTACAGCCATATATACCCCTCCAACCCATATATGGCGCGAAGTACAGCCATATATGAAGCTGGTGCTTCCGTATATGGCAATAACAAACCTATAGGGCACAATCAGGTGTCTGTAGGACACCAAATACAGCATATATGTGATCAGTTACTGATATACACATTGTATGGCGCCTGCCACACTGCAATTGTTCCACGACCATTGCATTTACAGATACTGGATACCCCAAGAAAGTTTCTCCAATGGAAAGAAAATTTTCGTCGGGCCGCACGCGCTCTAATTCCACCGTGTAGAACGGACCTCCCTACAGACTCGCTCGCTGGGAGGAGGTCTTGCTGCGAAGACTTCGTATTGGTGTAGCCCTCTCTCCCACTGTTACCCGGGAGTGGCCACCACGCTACCATGCCCCGTTCGCACAGAACTGCCCCTTTTGCACGGCTCCTGCCGAAGATGCGGAAACAGAACATTTGCTGTGGACGTGCCCTTCACTGGAAGCGGCCAGAACACGTCACTTTCGAGCCACAGGCCTCCACCCTGGCAGACCACCTGACCTTCATCGGTGGATATTGGTGCCCCACCACCGCTCTCTCTTTGCGTTTCTTCGCGAAACGGGAGTTAACCTATACTTGTAACATAGTATTTATGCCAACGGGCATACTATCGCAATAGAAAAAAAGATTCACGCAGTTCTAAAGCAGTCTATGTACAAATGCAATGAATATTACAAATTAAAGGAATATGAATTCTGTTTGAATATAAAATTCCCCGAAAACACGATCTCTTTATTTTTAAACTCCTCCACTGATAGTCCCCCCAAGAAACCCAAGCACCACCCGTATCATGCCTAACATCCCCATTGACACCATAACTGTCTATCAATGGAACTGCCGCTCGTTCAACAGCAAACGTCATCAACTCTCCCTCTTTACCCAAAACGACCCCCCCGATGCTATCGCCCTGCAGGAAACCAACACCTCCACCCTCCGCCTATCACAATACAACGCCTTCACGCAAGATCCCCAATCACGCACGGCCATCCTCGTTCATAACTCCCACCCGGCACAACCGCACCGCTTCGGCCAAACCATCCCCCCCACCTTCGTCGAAATCATCTCGACTCGCCCCACACGCCCGAGCGTATATATCCTCAACATCTACAGCCCCCCCCCCAACGACCACCTCAAGACCATAGAGCCCCTCTTTCAAGAAGCGGTACAGATAGCTGGATCCCACCCCCTTCTTGTCCTTGGTGACTTCAACGCCCCTCACTTGACTTGGGGCTACCGCTACGCCTCGAAGAAGGGTACCGCCCTGCTCCAGGCCATCCAAAGTCATCACCTAGTCCTCCAAAACGACCTAACCGTCCCGACTAGAACCGGCAATAGCGTTAGCCGTGATACCATACCCGATCTGACCTTCACCAGACACTGCCCCACAGCCCAGTGGCACCGGCTTGACGAAAACCTCGGCAGCGATCACTATCGCATAACTCTCTGCGTACCCTTCGTTCACAAACCCCTCCGCAGAGGCACCGCACGCCTCACGAACTGGCCCAACTTTCGCAAGGATCCCACCTCCTTACCACCCATTGGCGACAACCTGGACGACTGGGCACAAGCCCTAGAACAGAGGGTTTGCGCCCACACTCAATCTATAGCCCTCACAGACGCCACGCCGGCGGCTGATCCACACCTCCTCCACATGTGGGATGCCCGTCGGGGCCTTTCTAAAAGATGGAAGCGCCAGCGCCACAACCACACCCTCAGAAAACGTATAGCCCGCCTGAACCAAGAGATCCAAGCGTACTCCAGCCAGCTTCACAACCAAAACTGGCGGGACTTCTGCACCCGCCTGCAAGGTACCCTCCACACCCGCAAGACCTGGCACCTCCTTTGCTCCCTCCTGGACAACCACTCTACTCAACGTCAATCAATGCACCGCATCCATCAACTCATCCGCAACCATTCGCAACCCCCTCGCGAGCTTCTCCGCACCATCAGGCAGCATCTCTTTGGTGATCCGGTCACTCATCCCCCTGCCCCGAACCTTCAATACACCGGACGCCCCAACGCCGACATGGACCTCCCCTTCACCATGACCGAACTCCACGCCATTCTTGCCCGCCTCACCCGCAACACCACCCCGGGCAGAGACCACATTACCTATAGAACTGTCCGCAACCTCCCGGGCGACACCCTTGAAGACCTCCTCACCTATTACAACAGCCACTGGGAAGCCGGCACGTACCCCTCACAGTGGCGCCACTCAGACATCACCCTTATCCCCAAGCCCAACAAACCGTCTCCGCCACCACCCTCGACCCATCGCCCTCACCTCCTGCCTCGGCAAGATCTATGAACACCTAGTTCACCAGCGCCTCGCCACCTACCTCGAAGACCGTAACCTGTACCCCCTTACCATGTTCGGTTTCCGCCAACATCTCTCCACCCAAGACGTCCTTATACAAATAAAAGAACAGCTCCTCGACCACCTCAGCCGTGACACCACCCAAAACACTCCTCACCCTCGATGCCAAAGGGGCCTTCGACAACGTTACGCACCAAGCCATCCTCGATAACTTCAATCACACCGGTTGCGGCCACCGCGCCTACCAATTCGTCTCCGCGTTCCTGCGGGATCGCACTGCCACCCTCCGGCTCGGCCCTCTCCAATCCCCTACCTTCCACACCCCTGCCAAAGGCACACCGCAAGGCTCCGTTATTTCCCCCTTACTCTTTAACATCGCCCTCCTCCACCTCCCCAGTCTCCTGAATGCCATCCCCGGTATCCACCATGCGCTTTATGCCGATGACCTCACTATATGGACTACCAGTGGCTCCAGCGGCGCGCAACAAGACGCCCTCCAGCAAGCCATCGACACCACTGTCGCCTACCTCCACCCCAGAGGCCTAACGGTCGAACCAAGCAAGTCTGCCCTCCTCGTTCTCCGAGCCCGCACCCGCGGCCGCCCCCCACAACCCACCCCGGACCCACAAGTGACCATCCACGGCTCTCCCATTCCCCAAGTCACCTCCCTTCGGGTACTCGGAGTTCCTTTTCGCTACGACGGCTCCGGCGCAATTCTCCCACAGCTCCACAAAACAATCACCCAACTTATGCACCTCATTCGGCGCATCCGCGGCTCCACCTACGGCCTCAAAGAATCCGACACCTGCAAACTCGTTCAAGCCCTCCTCATCAGTCGCCTTACATACAGCTGCCCTTTCGTCAACCTCAAGACACAGGAAGCTAACAAGCTGGACGCTCTGATCCGCAAGACCTACAAAGCAGCCTTAGGCCTCCCTACCTACACCTCCAACACACGCCTCCTCCAGCTTGGCCTCCACAACACCCTCACAGAAATCTTGGAAGCCCAACGCACTTCCCACCTGCACCGACTCTCCCTCACACCGGCTGGTCGACGGGTACTTCAGGTCATCGGACGCACGGCCCCTGCCACCCCACACGCGCCCCAACGTATTCCCCTCTCCATTCGTCAAAGCAATCCACGTCCATCTACAACCAAGGCCGCCGCAACGCCCGCGTCCGATTCCTCGAAAAACGCTACGGCTCGGATCCCAACACCCGCTATACCGACATAGCGCAGTCCTCAACCCGCCACAGCACCACCATCGCAGACCTCAACAACGAGGGCCGCCTCCCCACCGCGGTCCTCCTACCGCCACATCCCCACGCTCACCGCCGAGTCCTCGCCATCGCCCACGCTGCCCTGACCCACTGCCACCAACCCTACCTGACCATAATAACCGACTCGCAGCAAGCGTGCCGCCTCTACCAAGCCGGCCTCGCCCCGCCAGCAGCCATTCACCTCCTTCAACGCCTCCCTAAAGACATTGACCTCTCCATTGTCTGGACCCCCCGGGCCCCTCCGGCCTGGCAGGGAATGAGGCGGCCCACGCCGCAGCCCGCGCACTCATTACCCGGGCACTTCCCTCGCCTAGCCTCGACCAAATAACTCCCCCACCCCCAGACCCAGCAGCCCTGACACCTCTCGACCCCACGTACAACTCCATCCTCTCCCACCACACAAACTCTCGACGGCGATACCCGCCCCCCACCCTTCCCTCACCGCCCAACAGGCCTACATCCTCCGCCGACTACAGACCGAAACATACTTTAACCACATCATTCTATCCCACATTTCCCCTTCTCTCTTTCCACCCGACTGCCCCCATTGTCACATCCCTCTCAACACCTACCACCTCGTCTTCTCCTGCCCCCAACACCCACATCCCCACCCCTTTCCTTCCCTTGAGCAGTGGGAGTCCGAGCTGACCAGCTCCGCACCGGAGCGCCAGGTCGCCCTGGTGCGGCGCGCACTGGAGGCAGCCCGGACAAGAGGCCTCCTGGACTTAGGAGGCTAACCACGCCCTTATACCCCTTCCCTTTAAGCTCAATAAACGTTTTGCCATCCATCCATCCATCCTGAAAATTAATTAATTTTAACACACAGAGATCTTTTCTCGTGCATTTCAAATCTGCGATTGGTTTTTAAACAGCTGCATTGGTTCTTTGTCATAATATGCAACAGAAAAACAAGTTTTCTTTTATTCTCACTTTCAACAACACAGCATTTATGTACAGCATCGTGCAATAGCTCATTATGCTTCCTATGAACCACACAGTACATTTAACCACGAGAAGTTACAAGAAAAGATATTTGCAATATAACAATAACTAGAGGCGCATTTGAAAGTTTGAAGCCTGTTTTTTAAGCAGAGGGCTCTTGAATACGGTTTAAAGTATGTTTAGTGCACAAAGAGAACGTCCAGAAATCAAGCGCGGGCCTCGAGCACTTCTGCTATTGTGAATATATTTTTTCGTGTTTTTAAACGACAAACGCTTAGCAGTTAGTCAGCGACCGAAAGGCGAGGTTTTGGTTACATCATCCACAAGTAACGTCAACGCGTCGATATCCAACAGCACTGTACAGGAATGACGATCACTGACTCGCCTTTCATTGTTTTTCAAACACTCCATCCGTATTTCGAGAAACGCTCACGAAGTCCGTAGTGGAATCGATCTCGCCGCCAGAGCCATAGTCGCGATCTCCGCCGATGCTCAGATGGCTCCGGTTAGGCCTTGTGGCCGTCAGGTGGTTTTGAGCTCTTGCCATACTCCGACGCCCTTCTCCTTATACATTTTTGCACGAATTGGTGTTTCCGGGCCTTGCAGAAATGTTTTCAAGTGCGATTCACCGTGCGAATAATAATCTCAGAAACAGTCGCGCAACTCGGTCGGTTATGCTACAGTATACCGACGCAAAAGGCATATGTGATCTATGGACGCAAAAAAAAAAAAAAAAAGGCATGGCACGCACTTCGGTTGGCTGAGACGTGAAATGACGCCATTCATTAAAGATATTACGACATTTGCGGCAACAGTTTGAAGCCGGCCTTAGCGATACAGCACGGCGGCCAAAGCGGCAGGCGGGCTCGGATCCGCACTACCCAATGGGCGGTCGCTCCAGTAGCTACAGCGCCACGCGACGTGGCGTGCGATGCAAACAGCCCTTAGAGCGCATGACGGATGTTTCTCTCTAAAAACACACTGGGAAGGGTATGGAAAACTCTACTCACCAGAGCGATTGCCAGCGGCGGACAGCACCCCTGCCACGAGAAGTCGAGATACACGGATTTTCGTGGTCGGAGATTTTCTTATGTCGCCGCAAGTAACTGACGCATTTTTCGGTAAATTCCGGTTAGGTTCTTGTTTCAGATTTTACTGGCACACCTGAATGCTCAAAGATAATAATACAACCGAAAACACAAAAGTAAAATTTCCGAGAAATAGTAAAATTTTCGATCGCCATCTTCCCTTAATTTGAATACTTCGTATCTAACAGTGGACGTAATGTTTGCAGAACAAAAGTAGTATCCAGTAAGAATAAGGAATATTGTTTGTCCTAATATAATCACAAAAGGCAGAAAATTGAGGCTTACGTTCGCATTACGTTTTCTACAAGTGCTCATATTTACAACGAAGCAGCTGACCTTATTTTTTACGTTTAAGTGTATATGAAAGCCGGCCTTCTGTTTTTACAAGAGCGCAACGCCGTGCGAGAAACTTTGGTAGTTGCTCGCACGTATGATGGCTAGTTTACTGCAATCTGTGGATAAACGAATGGTTGATAGAGGGATACTTATGAAGGCGATTGCGTTATTAGGCTCATTTTTGGATTCCCTCGTGGCTCCTAGCCGTCCGCTATCAGCGGGGCTCATCAGGCGTCCATGGACGTACGTCACCGCTGCCACGCCAAAGCTACGACTGAGGCAGCAAGAGAGAGAGAGAACAAACAAGATTCGACGGCTCCGCTGAATCTGTAATCTGCTGCTACTGCGACAGAAGTTTTAAAAGGAAGACAATAATACAATATCGGACACGAAATCAAGGACACGCGTTTTCCCCAGCTGCAGCGCCTGCGGGATGAAATTCTATGCCCAGTCGGTAGTAGCATGACCGGCCGACACGGTCTCCAGCCGTGCCCGCAACCTGCACCATCAGACCAAAAATTGTTTCCAGCAGAAGATCAAAAATATAAATTTCCAGTGATTCATGCCCGAACCTACACGCGGGATACAAGGCACGTCGTAGTGGAAGTCCCCGGGAGAATTTAGACCACGTTAGAATCTTCAGCTTGCGGCGAAATCTCGACACACTGGCGTTTTTCTTTTGCTTAGTCCATGAGGAAAACGACCGAGCGGCCGGGTATTAAACCAGTGTCTTAGGGCTCAGCAGCGCAACGCCTTAGCCACTGAACGACCGCGGTGTCGGTGTGCTTTTTACCGGGATTAGACTTATGCCGGCACCAACCTGTAAAACAGGGGACAAAGGATGAAGCCAGTCTCTCAAAAATCAATTAACGCATAGATTATAAGCAGGAAATAAGTAAAATAAAGCTTACTATATAGCGTCTAATCGCATAAGTTTCAAAATACTTTTCAATACTCCCACGGTTCTGTCTGCGCTGCAAGCTCGGTTTGGTGAACCACAGATGGCGCCACGCGGCCAAGTGGGAAATCACCCTAAAAATAGGTACGGATATCCTCCCAGAGAACAGCCACGTAAGAATGCTCGGAGGGGGGGGGGGGGGGGGGGAGGCTCTAGAGACAAGCGGTAGTTCCACACTCACAATCACTAAAAACAGACAATCTTTAACCAATTCCCACAAACAAAGCGTCCAACCAATAGAAGAGCAAGAAAAAGAGAAAAGAAACGATAAGTCTCATGTAACCACTGATCATGCCCAGAGTATTGCGGAGCCTGTCGCACCACAAATTTACCCCTCCCCCCCCCCCCCCCAAAGTAAGTGAAAGAAACATCATCATTATGACAGCCAAGGGCGTCCGCAGAACTTTTTGTAAGGGGGTGGGGGCATCCATTAGCTTGGGGGAGGGGGTGTACGGTTCGATAGCACCAAAAGGCGCTATTAGTGGTTTCAACTCCACATATGAAATAAAAATTACAAATAGCGAGTTAGAACCAGACTTGGAGAATATACATTGGATTTTATTACCGTTAAAGAAATAAAGTTAGTTAAGAAAATGCGAAAAGTTACTGTCAGCGAAGAATGGTTAGTCTCGCTGCGTGAGGGTTTTCGACTCACGCCAACTGATCACGAGCACACAGCACAAAACGTTCACATACATATAGCTGCACTCCGTCAATCTTCCTTGAATAGCAGCTGCAGACGCCTCGGGTTTTTCTGGGCAAATTGCGAGATGACATGTGTGATGAAGTCTGTTGGAATGGCTCACACAATAAAGATACTACTGGCCTCCCTGACTTTCAATGCAGTACAGGCGTACAAGCGTTTTGAGGGGCTGATTTATAGGTTTTGTTTCGGGGCTTTGGTGGTACCGACATTTCGCAATTAGGAAGGAAAGGGTGTACAAGGAGATGTGACGGCACGGGAGGTAACTGACTGTCAGACCGCCCTGCGAAACATTACGAACGGCAAGTGCAGTCCCCCAGCTGCTCGCATACTACGCACCATCCCCGAGACTCCGCACTTACCTCCCATACGTCTCCTTTGGACCCCCGCCCACTCGGGCCTGGAGGGGAACGAGGTGGCTCATGAGCTGGCCTGCGAGCTCACCAACCAGGCGTCAGATCATCCGGCCACTACTCTGCTCTCAGCGCCCCTCCTTAGTTTTCAAGATGTCCTACTTACTACAAGGACGCTAGACGCATTTACCCACACCCGCACGCCTCACTCACTCGATACCAAGCGACCACACTACGTCAAATCCAGACGAACACCCTCCCTTCCCCAGCACTGTACAGCAGAATACACCCTAGCTTATACAGCCCGTTCTGTCCATCCAGCGGACACATGTTATGGCAGTGCCCCACTATGCAGACCGACAATTTTATTCACAACGAATCAGACTGGGAGGCCGCACTGCTCAGCCCCAATAAGGACATCCAGAAGGCGCTTGTGGCTCTAGCGATCCGTGCGGGACCTCCAGTGCTTCAGCGAGATCCGCCACAGCAATCTCCTCCATGAACGGCCCGGCCACAGGGGCCACCGTCGGGTCCAAGCTGGGCTCAACCGCTGACCCTCTGAACACTATCGGGCCACTAAATAAAGTTTTTCTCTCTCTCTCTCTCTCTCCCTCTCTCTCTCTTCTCTATTTCTCTCTCTCTGCTCGTCTCTCTCTCTCTCTCTCTCTCTCTCTCTTCCCTACTAAGTGTAGCGTTGACGGTTTTTTGCTAGATATAGCTGCAAATTTATTCCAAAAACTGAAGTTCTTGCGGTAAGACTGCATAAATCTAGAGTTTGGAAGAAAAAAACGTCAAACCATTCAGAATTGTTCGCTATCTTCAATAGCCAGCACAGGCAGTCTGTTTCACTACCGTGACATGACCGGCAATGTTTGTCAGTGTTTAACGTGCAATGTTGACCGCAGTCCGGAAGGGCATTTCATACGGATGCGCAGGACCTGAGTGTGCTTATCACAGCGTGAATTGTTGGGCTAGTTGGTTCACTTACATAATTAAAAAAAACTTTGCACTAAAGAACGGGAAAAAGGGAAAGAGAACGTTGGTGTCGTTCTCTCCTGCCTTTCGTCCTTCAGGGCAAAATTTTTTTCCGAATATCCGAATCTCCGAATCTCCAAGGGGGGGGGGGGGGAGGCAGTTACCACCTCCCTTGCCCCCCCCTTCCGGACGCCCATGATGACGACAGATATGGCAGTTCTGAACCTCGCAATTTTGATTACGAGATGAACTAACATGGCTGGACCACCAGGATAACAGGATGGACATGCATAGACGGGTCCAGAAGAAGGGGCAGGCCGTTAACTCGATGTAGGGATGAGATAACATTCGGAGCAAAGATTGGACTCGGGAAGCGAAGGACAAGAGAGAAAGAAGTTCCATCAGAGAAGCCTTCACGCTGCAGTCGTCCTAAATAGGAGGTTGATGATAATGGCGATGAATATGTTCTCGACTTGTGTCTACCTAACGCATTTCAAGAAATCGGAGAAATCACTCTCCTAGCACTCAGAAAGCGCATGCAAAAACAAAATCAAGATGGGCCATTGCACCCCTTTGAAAGAAAAACATGCACCCCCAAACAGGCACCCCCAAACACAAAAGAAAAGACAGGCAACCCCCCCCCCCTTTCCTTTCTTAAAAAAAGAAATTACTGCACGCCATGATAGACATGGCAGTGATCCAGCGACCCCGATAAAAACTCTCCTCTACCAAAATATGGACCCAATCCTACACAAGAAGAGGTGATATGTCAGGATAAAGTTTTTTTAAAGGAAATTCCAAGATCATGAGACCACAGTATACACCGACTACGGGATGTACGAAAGCACGAGGCACCTCTGACAATCTTTCTAACTGCATGGCCCTCCAACATACAGGAACGAAGAAGTGGAAGTTGGAGCCATCCTCTGGGCAATCCGAATAGCGGAAGTATCAAATAGAAGCGTAACATCATAAAGACTCAAAGGATGCAGTAGTCTGGAGGCAGAATGCCTGAGCGCTGCGGTAAGATATTCCCATCCATAATGCAAAAAGTTAACAGTAACCTGGACGCCCGGATCCAATGGTCTGGATGAGAACGACACACTATGCAAGGGGCGCACGAACTCACATACCGTGCTCCTTGTGACCACGACCCACTGCCCTCTTGGAAAAACGTTAAGAACGAAGCCTCATCCTATGCCTAGGAACACAATCTTTCCTCCTGCTACAACGAGGTCTCAATGTTGAAGAATCACAAACTCTGTAGACGAAAAACCAACACAAGCATCTGAAAATCCATGTGCATTAAGGTGTTCGGTGGGAACATTAGACACTAAATTAAAACTCTGTTAAAATAAGGGAAACATTCCACCTTTTGCACGCAACCTAGCCGTGTCCAAAGGTGTGGTCAGGGGAGGGCAACTCAACTAACATATTCCACTTCTTTGAGGCATGGGAGGCGGATTTGGCCAGCTCGTTGCCTCAAGATCTGTGAGAGCTGATTGAGAGGGCAAGGGAAGGAGCTGCTTGATCTGGTACCGTAGACTGAGGTTCAAACCTTTGAGCTTTCGGCCATCTGTTTACCCTATTTTCCCACACAACAACTGTTCTTCCTGAACAAAGGTTTTTTCTCTCTCTCTCTCTCTCTCTCTTCTCTCTCTCTCTCTCTCTCTCTCTCTCTCTAAAAATTAGTAGTGGCTTAGCTCTGCTATGCCAGGATATACGTAGCGTGAGCTAAGGTTCAGCAATCCAGTCAAATCCAGTCCAGTCCAGTCCAGCCCGTCCACACTGCTCCTCGCGCATGCTCAGCAGGGCTCTTCACGAGCCACGCGAAACGGCTATCAAGCGGCTCCGGTGCAGCGTCAGACTTGGCTACTGCGCAATTGAGGCGCACACCTGGGCACGCGCCGGCGCCAGTGCGTCTGCCGCGGCTATGACGCAACACAATTCCAACACAATCCACTTTAATCCAATCCAATCCAAATCCAATCCAGGCCAAGCGAATGTCGCTCGCGCTT
Source organism: Haemaphysalis longicornis (assembly GCA_013339765.2). Lineage (NCBI taxonomy): Eukaryota > Metazoa > Arthropoda > Arachnida > Ixodida > Ixodidae > Haemaphysalis > Haemaphysalis longicornis. The sequence continues at coordinate 54,978,904 of CM023450.1, forward strand.
GCGCAGAACGGCCCTTCACGGCACACGTGAAACTGCTCAACCTCGGCCAGTGTAGCTTACGCTAAAAGAGAATTTTTCAGCGCGGCCTAGACATCACAGAATGAACATTTCAATACACTGACACTGACTCATCCTCACTTATCCCCAACCTTTCACGTTCACATATTAAGCCACAGCAGCGCACCCGAGCCTTTGTCTCTCCTGGGACACGGCGATTAAGAACCCTCGTTGCTGGACTTTTTTTTTTTGATGACCTTTCGTGCTCGTGAAGCATAGATAGGAAATGCAGCAACTGCGTATACGAACACGCTCTGTGGGAGCCGAAGTATCGCTATCGCGCTTTACATCTTAGGATACAAACGTAGATGTCTCTGCAACTTTTTTAACACGAAAGTGTTTTATGCTCGGCTACACAAAGATTTTGGTGACGTGATATCCGTCACGGAACTGACGTCGCCTGGAAACGTGCCACTGACGCGTAGGCGCCTGGTTTCGATCCCACGACTCTCTAGCCGCAACGCGAGGTACGTGGCGCTCTTCCCACTGCGCTACGAATCGAGACGTGAGCATTTGCTACGAACGCGCCTTAAGACCTTCCCTATGACTCATTCTAGAGTTCCTGTATATCGCGTAGCGCAAGAGTTGCGCGTCTGATTGCCACATGCCGCGTATTCCAGTTAGACAGGAAAGCCCGCTTTCAGTGCTGCGCACAAGACCCCGTATTCAGTCAGTTCTGCTCAACGAGCATCGGCGGTTGTGGAAGCGGCGGCCGCGACGGCTGCTCAGCTGACAAGCAGCCGACTATCGTGCGCCAGGTTTTGTGCACGCCGCTCCTGGCCACTCCTCCTCGCCGCTGCCGCTGGCGCGGCGGCGAGGAGGAGCAGCTATTACATGCGAGACGGGTGGCTTTCCCGCACGACCTGGAACTCAAGATGGCGGATGGACGCGCAACTCTGCTCCCCTAGGGGAGCTATATAGAAGAATTCCAATTCATTCAGATGGTGCGCGCCGTCTAGAAGAGGCGAAGCAAGTAGCGCATTGGCGCCTCGATGCCGGCGCCTTCGTGTACGGGGGCCGCGCATGAATTGAGGCACCCTCCCCGGTTTTTTTTTTTGTTTCTTGCGTGTCGGTGTCACTTCGTCTGGCGGGGTCAGGCTCGCGAACCCTTCGCAAAAGAAGAAAATTCCTTTAACATTTAACTGCTCCAGTGAAGGCCCCTTTAACTTTCGTGTTTTGCCGATTCCTATGAAAGAGGGATCAACCACAATTTTCCCCACACGCGCGCGCTTACGCGACGCCCGATCATCGTCCTGTCCTCCATTTTGGATACCGTCGCACCCATCTATATTCGCTGGAACGTGCGACGCAAATACCAGACGTTGCAATGCATTGCCGTCACAGCATCAAACCATTATTAAGCACAAGGCGTCCTTTTCGGCGACTCCAGTGTTGAGTCAGCGGACGTTCCTGCTAGCCAACGTCTACGCCAGAGGCGATGTCGAAAGCACTCCTCGCGCCCACGTTTTTTCCCCTCTGATGCTCCTTAAACCAGCGGAAATACATATTCAGGCATCTTTTAAGCTCCAGTCGTAAATATTCGTTCCGCTACTGGGTCCGTTACGAGGGCTTTGAACTCAATCTTTCCGACAACGAAATGGGCAAGAGGGGGATGTGGGAATTTTACCGGGAATAACATGTTCGTCCTAGTGAAAAACGTTCTTCTAACGCGACTTATCGCAAAGACGCCGTTACGATCTTGTTATCCAACAAATGTTAGCATCCATAAATAGCGGTGGTATTTTGAATGCACAAAACAAATGGACATCCAGCCCTGCTGATGGAGTCGCTGCAGCAAGTTGCAACGAATATTGCAATGTCTGTGGCACTGAAAGCAAACTAAAGAAGACCGCCATTTTGATTTCTTTCATATACCGCGTAAACAGCATTGTTTGTTCAGGACAAGCAACCTCCCCATTCATTGCTTTCGAGATTGGTTTGGCCCGTCGGGAAAGTGAGAGTCGACCCATGGTCCCCAGGTTCCATTGTTGCGTTCCAAGTAGCCCAGGGGGTCGTAGTAGTCTTTGTTTCGGGGCGCCACTGACGACTTCCGGTAGCTGTCGAGTCTTGCTTGGAGTTTGGCCACCAACTGCATGTAAAAGGCAAGGTCTTCCTCTGGGTGTGGCGTTTTCGTCCTGTAGCTCAGACCGGGAGCGCTCGTCGACATGCAGACAGACGTAAACGTTCTATGTGCAATAAATGGCAATTATGGAAACGAAAGCAGTTATATTGTAAATTCAGGAAATTAATTATATGTGGGTTTGCCCGTTAATTGATAAAGCAATCCATAAATACTGCCTCGACATTATTTGGAGGGGGCGACATGATTCTTAGGGTCTCGGTGGAAACAGTAGTCGGAGCATGCACGAAAAAGCGAGAGCTTCCGAGTGGCGCCTGTTAGACAGCAGGTAAACGCTATTTCGCGGGGGGTCATCCCCAGACGTATTACTATACGTACGTTTGCCTTGACCTCTTGATTCCTGTGTCCTATACTTACTGTAAGTTAGGTTTTCTTCTTTTCGGCTAGTTTCAACCTTTACCGTTCTATCTTTCCAATCTATACCTCAGTTATGTTTCTCTTCACACAGTAATTAATTCCCTAAATTTTGCCGATGTATTCAAAAAACGTATTCAATATCCTCAGGTTGTTCACCTCCGGAAATCCGACAAGTGTATTACTTCTGCTTCTCCAGCCACTTTTACCGAAATTACCTCCTGCACGCTGGTCTGCTTGCCTCTTCCCTAGTTCCGGCCATGAAGACAAAAAAAAAAAAAACTGATTTAATTTGGGAGAACTAACCTTTCGTAACCTTTACAATTTCGTTCCAGCTACCCAAAGACGTTTTTGTAACCAAAAGAAGATAGAAATTATTGAAAAACCTTGCAATTTTACTCACCTGAATGTCGCCAGTGACGTATATAAGGGGAAATACTAAAATCAGAGTTGTCCGTGTGTTAAGTACACGTTAGCATTCAAGTGGCACGGCCAAAATAAACCAAAGCTACCACTACCACAGTCGCGCATCCGCGTTTTTTTGGCGGTGCGTTTAAAAAAGTAGCTTTAAATAGCTTGAAATGTCCCCGTGACGTCCTTACCCCACGAGACAGTGGTTGGCGATTCGCCATTTCTTCATCTTCTTTCCCTAATATCAAGTTTATTTGTTACAAGTGTGCGCTAAAATTGACATGATTGTTATCAAAACAAAGCGATCTTTGAATGCACCAAAACTTTAATTTGCCTTCATGACCACATTGCAAGCTTGTGCTACCTTTATTCTGTACAGTCGGCCAAATCTTCAACTGGCGTGCGCGAGCGGCGACTTTTCTGGCGCCAGCACCGTATGACGGAAGCCAAGTTGCAAGCATGTCGACGTTAAGTGCATGCTCAGAAACCACTCTAAGCTGGGCCCATCGTCTGCTAGGCTGTTCCTTCTTAAGAGCGTCATAAGACAAAATAAAATCGCGGCTCGCGCACGCTAGTTAAACATTTGGCCGACTGTAAACGCCCCGCTGGCTAGATCGCAACCGCCACGAGCTGTTCGCCAATCTTGAATAATTCCTTCATGTTTCGTACTATTTCTTTGTGGATCAAGACCCCGACCTCAATATCGCTCTACTGTCGATGTCCTAAACAGCACAGAATATGCCTTCACTTAATCCTATGGTATCCCACTTAATGCCTGATAGTTCTTCTGGTAGTGCAGCAAGGCTCTCCTCGGTAGACAGGGTTCGAAGTATAAACGTTGCGACGTCCGAATTACAGGGGCGACCTGAAATTGCAGGGGACCTGGGACCTGCCCGGACCCAGAGATTCCTAGCATCGTCTTGGTCAGGTGCTCTAAAGCTGCTGGGGACTGAGGGCCGTAAGTTAGGTCGCCAGTGCATAGGGACGTTGTGGCCAAATACTACACTACGTTTGCCAGATCCTGTTCTGGTGAGGGAGTGCTGTTTTAACACGAAAGTGTTTTATTCCGGGATACACAAAGACTTCCATGACGTCATAACCGTCACGGAAATAACGTCAATACAACGAAGCAAGCGGCCTGTAAAGGGTGCACCCCTACAAACAGGGTCTTCTTGTGGGGAAGCAACCTTTAGTACTAAAGAGTACGTTATGCTTAGGGTGGTTCATTTCCGGGTTTTATATTTTAACACGAAATTGTTTTATGCTGGGATACACCAAGATTCCACTGACGTCATATCCGTAACGGAAATGACGCCAGTACAGCTTTGCCGAAGCGACCGCCAGCAAGACGTCGCTCGCCAAGCACACCCACAAGACAGCCGCCATCCCCAAATCATGCTCAGCTGCATTTTCGCTGCACATTTCCCTTTCGTGTTTTACCGATTCCTATGACAGAATAATCAACCACAGTTTTCTGTCCCGGTGAGTCGTCCTATTATGGTTGCGCGTTTATAGTGAAGCTTCGCTGGTATCCGACATGTTCTTTTTGGGACGCTTTCCTGCTCAGTTTTTTCTCTTTATGTGAGCTATGTTAGCTTGTTGAGATGTCACTGATCGTTAGCAGCTGCTGTGTTCCGTGAGCAGCTGTTACCTGTCGTCCCTTCGACACTAAATATGACGCACTTATTGTGTTTCTTGAAATTCCGCAGTTAGACACAATCTTATTACTTGCGTGTATTATTTTGTCTCGGTATCAGCATTCTGTGAAATGTTAGAATTACCTCCAAAAGTCAATACGAAGCAGACACCTTCTTAGCCAAAATCTCCAGGGGCAGTGACATTCCGATCGCGCTATTATTTTCTGTTACTTATCCTCGAACCCACCGAATTCTCGCGGAATATTTCTGGTGTGCCACCCCCTGACAGAGTACGTACCCGAGGTCTGTAAGACGCCCGAGTGTGCAGTTCACAGGGGTCCTTGGCAATGTCGAACAAATACGGCGGGTCTCCGCTGTAGAAGTTCGAATCCCTGGTTCCGTATTCATTGCAGCGCAGCCTGGCGCGGAGTCACCAATAGCGAGGAAACAGGAAGGCCCCGGCGTTGTAGAAACCCCTGAGGGAAGAATGGTGTTTGCCGGCCGTTATTGAGCCCAAAGTGTGGCGTTTCTGAAGATTGATTGGAGGTTCTGTTAGTTCAGGAAAAGTTATTATCGACTGAGAATGTTGGCTGAATAAAATTGATATACTCATTTCATTATAAAACATAATCGGTTGATTGATTGATCGATTGATTGATTAATTGATTGATCGATTGATTGAAGTGGGTGCACGTAGCTCTCAGTACATATAAAATATCAGCCAATTTACTCCTCGAGCATGCTCGCGTGGGTATGCGGGTACGGGCCTGGGGGAAAGCTAAGCATCGGGGCAGCACCACATCCCATACTAGGAACTATACCAGTATCAGCTGATGGTGTAAAGAGATCCGCAAAAGCTGAGGGTGCAGGGATCACTAATAAGTCCGAAATGTGAAAAGGAGCTGACCTGCCCGGAACCAGGGAAGGTGCCAGGACAATCAGGTATTGACAGACGGGGCACACATACAGAATACATACACAATACCTCCGGCAGAATACCTATACATACACTCATCCTCCTCGAACACTATAGATGCCGCAAGAGAAACCTTTCCCCAACGCACAAATCCTTCCAAAGAGCGGATGACGCAGCTTAGTGCCGGCTTCAAAATATTTCCTAAATATTTACCGCAAACACCTCTTTCTCACCATCCATCACTGTGGGTGCCGCACAACATGCAGCGGCCTTCCCACTTTTTCCCGCTTCATGTGAGAATTCCCGCCACCCACCATGGACTGCTGCGAAGACCAGGTCGGTCTGATTCAGCGGGCACGCAAAGCAGCAGAAACCGTTGGAGCTGTAGCGGAAGCCGCTCGACACACCAGTGCAAGCGGCTCCCGCGAGACGGGGCTTTTTAAAGACGATAGTCTTTCTTGGGCTACTTAAACCCAGAAATTTTGGTCTGTCTGTATGTCTGTCTGTCTGTCCGTCTGTCGGTCTGTGACACGATTCAGCCACCCGGCCAAAGCAAAACAATGCCTGCGCAATAGTCTTATATAGTCACAGCTAAATCTACCCGTCTATGTCCGGTGTAATGTTCATACTTGTCAACATTGTTGAATAAGAACAAGACATTACGCAAATATGAGACAACAAATCAATACAGAAGTGATATTTGCAGTGTTCCTTTATAAAAAATCAAACATGCTTGACTTTTGCGAAATTAAATACTTCATCAACTGCAGAAAAAGAATTCACTCCGCCGTCGCCTGCTGTTGCCCGCGCCACTATAGCTTCTGGCGCCATTTTAAGAAATCAACCGGCAACAGTTAGGCAAGGTTCCACTAGATAGGTTCCACGTTCTGCTTGCAACGCACGTGGAGTAGGGAAACGCTGTTCTATAAACGTTGAAGTAGGGCGCCTCGATTAACGCGCGTCGTCGCCGTACGGCAGCGTTCGCATCGAGACACCCGGTTTGGAGCAGTGGAACGCGGGAAATTTAAAATGATTTAAGCAAACCTTTGGCGTCTTTACCTTGGGAGGAGCGCGACGCAAGAGAAACAACATGAGAGGTGAGCGGGAAAGCGAAGGGAGGCATTTACTTCGCAAAAGCCAATAAAGACTGTCGTCTTTTGACGGCATTTGCAACGAAAGGAGCAGATACGCGGCAAATTTTTTTCTTTCTCTCCGGTCGGCCATCGGGTTAGACAGTGCGCCTTTGTTAGAAGACGCGTATTGGCGACGGTCGCCATCGGGGGAGGCATAGTGTTCAGGGCCGAGTAAAACCACTCGCGAACTCTGTCATATCAGACGAGCAACTGGTCTAGGGGGTGTTGCAACCGTGTCATCCCAGCGCTGACACTATTTGTGGGGACCGGGCGGGGGCACCCGATCCGAGCTCCGTGGCCTCCGACATACGAGTGGTAGCGTGTATGATGCGAGCGGCCAGCCGCTGTGCAGCCGAGAAGAAGTCCAGAAGCAGTAGGCCAACGTAACTGTTTCTTCATAGCTAGAGGTGAGCCGAAGCCAAAAAAAAAAAAAAAAATAATGCCCTGACGGGCGAGGTTACAATACAGGACTCGAGCAGAGCGACCGCATGGATTCGCTGCTCAGACAGGAATGAATTTCAGCGCTTGGGCTGCTTCTATTTATACCCAAAAGCAGCAACGGTCAAAACGCCAAGTAGCAACACGCCACGAACGTCACAGACACACACAACGCTCTTTCCACAGTTCGTGAGTCATCGATGGCCTTGGCGCACGTGGAGTCCGAGAGAGGGGAGAGAGTGTCCTTAAAACATGCTGATACATGCCTCGCCGGGCCGGCAACCGTCGAAGTTTGAAGCGCGTTGAAAGCGAGGTGACTGGGCCGGGCATGTCGAGGCGTGACTCACTGACGTGCTGGCACCTGACGGCTGTGGGGCGCACGTCCGAGAAGCATGCCTGGGCGCGCCGTCGAATGTTGATCGCGCCGATAGCGAAGCGTCTGAGCCGGGCATGTCGAGGCGTGACTCACCGACACGCTGGCGCCTGACGGCTGTGGCGCACGTGGTGGCTTCGCACGTGGTGGCTGATGCTCGAAAATACGGCGGCGTTGGCCGATTCGTAACAGATTCTCCGCCGGGGGTCCGAGACCTGATGTATAAGGGTCTTCAACCGTTGTCCGGAAGGATGCTTTCGAAGTGAAGTGCTCAGTATACGATCGACTCCAGGCCTGGGCTGTACGACACCGTTGCTGGAGCTTCACAGGGCCGATCACTGGACGAGTAGTGGCTCCCCAAGAACGTCTCTGGTTTGGTCAGGCAAGCAACAGAACAACACAGGAAGACACAACCGCATCGCCGGCAAGCGCGAAGACAAATCCACACTGAAGATCTACCAGGCTTTTAGTTGCGATAAAATACGCTAATAACTAACTACACTAGTTATATTTAGCCCAGCAGTACTTTAGACAAGTGCACAAACTTGAAGGTGACATTTCGCGTGATTAGAACTGTCCACACACAAAAAAACTGTAATCGTCAAGGGCGAAACCTGCTTCAGGAAAAACAATTAAATTGAGAAAGTCAGGCGTCTACAGGCAACTTCTCTCTCAGAGAGCTGCGATTTGAGCTCTCGTCAATGCCCCGAGCTTTCCCCCTTTTGTACAGCACTTCAGGTGCAGTCGTTCTCAACGCTGCTGCGACCGCGTGAAATGACACCGGTCGTCTTGTTCGACACAGGTCGAGGCGCGCGCAGGAGCGAGCGGGATTTTCCCACCGTCATACGTTAGGCGCGCACTGCCTCTAGGCGGCGTTTCCTTGGCGCGATGCGAGCTCACGGCTTTACCCCTTGGCGTGCCCGCACTGAAACACGTTGCCGCAAGCACCGCGCAGAAGTTTTCCCTCTCTCCTCGTTGCTCACCTTTCGCGAACGCGTTCGGCAAGCGAACATCGGAACGCGTTACGTTTGCTTCTCTAGGCTGGTCGGTTCCCGACTTCGGCTCAGCCACAGGCGACACCGGAACCTCAACTAGTTCAGCCGATGTGGCCTATCATCGGGAGCATCAGCTGGGAGTGAACGGGCACGGACGAGCTCTTTAGAGACCACATGCATCTCTACGAGCTCGGCTGGCCGTTGCTCGAGGTTGGTTACCTCAGCTGGTTGGCAGGACGGAATCGGCTGCTCAGTGGGGAGATCGCATGACTACCAAATGAACCCTGCAAACCGTTTGCTGCCTCGACTCGCAGGCTTCCCACCACGTCGCTCGTTTCTGCATTACCGTCCGAAGGAACAACCTCCGTTTCAGCGGACTCGTGTTGCCTTTCGGTAGCCTTCATGGTTTCCGCACTCCCGCGGAATGCTGTTAGCCCGCGAACTGCGCGCGTTCGGGTCGACCAGCGTTTTCTCAAGGCCTCCGTGATCTAGCGTCTCCGAACATGGCGACGAAACATCTTCGCTCACCGTAGGGGCCTTAAACACAGTGCACTTACGCTGCTCTCGGTCGTGAGCCTGCAGAAATGCCCCATCATCGCTTTCTGTCTGAGTTTAGCCATTCCTCACAGAGGGGGCGACCCTGTCGTTACTCGAGCTATTCGCCAGCGAGCCCAGCTGGTTCTTTCCTCGGCAGTTTCTCAAAATTTTTACCCCTTTTCGCTTAACAGCTGATCCTACCTGTTCGAGAATAGGTACCTGTACTCCGGAAAGAAGTTGTGCGGATACTGCTGCTGCGTCACAAGTTTCACCAAACGGACCTCCGATGCTGACCTTAGCAATCGGCAGGCGCACGTTTCCGTGCTCCTACGGCTGGCTTCACCCAAACACGCTGCCCGTTAGCTGATCCGGTTTCAACGTACGAAGGGTGGACCATGTCTACCGTCGCCGCGGAGTCGCGAAGAACTCGGCACGGTTTACCGTTGCGACAAGCTCACGTACGCACGGCTCTAGAAACTGCCGGCTGTCCTCACTCTGATCTAGTACGTGAAAGACTAGTTTTCCTTTCTTACAACTGGCAGCGAAATGTCCCGTTTCGCCGCAGTTGTAACACGCAGCCTGTCTGCGCGCTTCAAAAGCTTTCTTTCTGCGCTGCTCCTCAGCGTCTGCTGCTCTCTTTTCGTTATCGTGGCCAGTTTCTCTATCCACGACAACGACTTCCCTTGCTCCACCGTCTTCCTGGGGAGCTCTGCCTTTCGGCCCTGACTTATCAGGCCTCGGCCTAACTCTTTTTGGCCGTCTTTCGGCCCCTGCGCACCTCGACGTGCGACGAACTCGTCGGCTAGCTGAGCTGCCTGATCCACAGTATTTACCCCTGGCCTATCTTGCACCCAGAGTCTCAGGTTTTCTGGTAGACGGCGGTAAAACTGCTCAAGACCGAAGCACTCAACTACCTTGTCGTGCTCTCCGAAAGCCTTTGCCTCTTTGAGCCACTCTTCCATATTAGCCCTCAGCTTGTAGGCGAACTCCGAGTACGATTCGCCCCTAGCTTTCTCGGCTTCACGGAACTTCTGGCGAAACGCCTCTGCTGGACAGCCTGTACTTACGCAGGAGGCTCGACTTTGACTTTCTGGTAGTCCTCCGCCTCCTCCTTTGGCAAGCGGGCCATCACGTCGGATGCCTCACCTGGCAAAAGCGTAAGCAGCTTTTGCGGCCATGAGTCTGGCTAAACTGGGCCCTCTCACACGTACGCTCGAAGTTGACCAAAAAAAGACCGATGTCTTCTCCTACCTTGTAGGGTCGCATTAGGTCACACATTCGCAACGTAGGTCGCTCAGTCGCCGCAGACTGCACGCTTGGCGCGTTGCTGTCACTCTCACGCCTAGATCGAGATGCCTCAATGTCAAGACATTTCATTTCCAGCTCATGCTGTCGCTCCTGTTCTCGCCTTCTATCCTCGCGTTCCTGTTCTTGTTTTTACTCCTCGCGGGCCTGCTCTCGCTTTTTCTCCTCGCGTTCTGCCTCTCAGCTGCAGCCTGACGTTTAGCGGTCTCCCTGTCATTGATAAGCTCAATGCACTCCGACAGCTCATCATCGTCAGCCCCAACAGCGAGTATAGCCTGTATCAGCTCTGGCTTTCTCAGTGCGTCCGTAACATCCAAGCGCAACTCTTTTGCAAGCTCCAACAACTGCGGTGCAACGCCTTCAAATTCATGGCCGGTCTAGAGTACTGCTTTCCCACTGCTCCAAAAATGTTTTGCGCGAATAACCCACGCGGCAAAAACACATGCCCTACCAGCTATCTTCAGAAGCCTGGTAAAACTCAGTGAAGACAAGTCCGGCACTCACCCTTGACCGCCGTGAATTCTGCGAAGTCCGAAGCCGCCTTGACGTCCGTGGTGTTGGGTCTCGCACCGCTGGCTCCAGGTGTTACGAAGTTGTCATCAGACCGCTGCCAACCAGAGTTGCAACCGTGTCATCCCAGCGCTGACACCAGTTGTTGTGGCCGGGCGGGGGCACCCGATCCGATCTCCGTGGCCTCCGACATACGAGTGGTAGCGTGTATGATGCGAGCGGCCAGCCGCTGTTGCAGCCGTGAAGAAGTCCAAAAGCCGTAGGCTAACGTAACTGTTTACTTCATAGCGAGAGGTGAGCCGAAGCCAAAAAAAAAAAAAAAAAACAATGCCCTGACGGGCGAGGTTACAATACAGGACTCGAGCAGAGCGACCGCATGGATTCGCTGCTCAAACAGGAATGACATTCAGCGCTTGGGTGGCTTCTATTTTATACCCAAAAGCCGCAACGGTCAAACGCCAACAAGTAGCAACACGCCACGAACGTCACAGACACACACAACGCTCTTTCCACAGTTCGTGAGTCGTCGGTAGCCTCGGCGCACGTTGAGTCCGAGAGAGGGGAGAGAGTGTCCTTGAAACATGCTGAGACATGCCTCGCCGGGCCGGCAACCGTCGAAGTTTGAAGCGCGTTGAAAGCGAGGCGACTGGGCTGGGCATGTCGAGGCGTGAATGTATGACTCACCGACGTGCTGGCACCTGACGGCTGTGGGGCGCACGTCCGTGAAGCATGCCTGGGCGTGCCGCTGGGAACCACCGGAGGCGCGTTGCAAAGCGAGGCGTCTGGCCCGGCATGTCGAGACACGAAAGTATGATTCACCGACACGCTGGCGCCTGACGGCAGAAACGCGCACGTGGTCGCTTCGCCGCCCAGCCTTGGAGTTAGGCGGGAAAATACGGCGGCGTTGGCCGATTCGTACACCACATCTGTCTCCCGTCGTCTTGACCACACGCTCAAGATAAGAGAAATACCCGCTCGTACAACTGCTATATGAACTCATTTTTCCTCCGCACTATAAAATCCGGGAACCAGCTTCCCGGGACATCATCCTAGTTGCAAGCGACAATGAATTCCCGGTAGCTTTACGCAGTCATCTTGAATGCTAAAATTTGAACGCTATTCTTCCTAGCGTGTATTTCTGTTTCGCATACTTGTTTTCGTTTATACGTTAGTTAATGCATACGTTTTTGCATACTTGTGTTACTTTGAATGCTGGGCAGTGTTACATTTTATGCTACTTTTCATGCTGTCATTTGTTAACTTTTGTCTGTTATTTGTCTACCTGTTCCTTGTTATTCTTTGTATCTTTCATTTTGTTGCCGCATTTCGTGTATGAAAATAGCTTTTACCCCCCTACTGTCTGCTATTCGTTTCCCTGTTCCTTGTTATTCTTTATAGCTTTCACTTTGTTGGCGCATTTCGTGTGTGAAAATGCCTTCTTACCCCGCTACTGTAATGCCCTCCGGGGGAAATGTAGGTATGTGAATAAATAAATAAAAGAATAGAGCAGCACTTGGGCGACAGTGGCTCAAGCGGCCAGCCCGACAGGTTTTCTATCTCGCTCTCTATTTTGCGCTCTTAAACATCAGGACCACGACCGGCTTTATAGATAGCGACCTGCCCATCGCAGCCAACGGCAATGGGAGCCAGCGTGCGAACCATTGCTGAGTACAGACGGCGGGCTCCATCAGCTGGGGCTAAGTTTAATCGCCAAATGCGCCAGCTAGGCTTCGCTCGCCGTGGGGCCTCCGACTGCTTGCATAACAAGTCGGGGTCGAACCAATCAATTCCGATTGTACCAATTACTACCTATAATACCGACCAGCAAAGAGAATTTACGGTTTAATCTAGACCCCCTTCTTAGCTATGCAAACGCCAACGAACACGTGTAAACTACACTGCTATCATATCGGCCTGCTGGACTAGCATTCATTATTTTCGAGCATTTTCGTTCATTTAAACCCCCGGAAATTTTGTCGGCTTTCGCTTTACGTCGAGGAGCTTTCTTCTGACGTGGAGCTCACCTATGAACGTCCAATAGTTCACAGGGAAGCTTGAACTTGTATAAACACCCCAGAAGGACGATTCTGTGCGTGGCAGCGCAGTTTTTCTTGCGGGAAAGCATAACGTTTTTCCAGTGAAGGGAGCACTAATCGACGAAAACCTTTTGAGCGGCTGCAGCGTTTTCAGCATAACTGCAGCGCCACGCTTGTAGGAGCTCCATCGGGGTTGCTTAGAAGCGCAACGAATTGCTAACTTGGGTGTGGCGGCCGTCACCGGTAAATACTTGCGATGAGAACCACACTTATCTTGGGGATATCTTTATTGAGCCACTGCCCACGTTCCGAAGCGATTGGAACACGGAGAAAACAAATTGGTTTTACCGTGCGCCCTACGGGCTTGCTCAGCTAAACGCAACAAATACCATCGCCTATGATATGTCCACTGAAAGTACGATGCACAAATATTGTAGGATGTTTCAGCATATATTCTTTCGCGAACTCGTTTCCTTTGGATAGGTTTGTCGTCGAGCCTCCTGCCTAAGTCGACAATAACTTACAACATCGGCATCATGGTCACAACAGCTACCTTTTTAGGCATCACTATTCGTGAACCAAGACTGCTCGAGAAATTTCCTACGCACGCTAGTGTTTTTTGTTATATTCGGGCTTTGCGTCGTAATTCAACAGGAATTAACCTCGTGCCGAATGTTTCTTCCTCTTTTTGCTTTTTCTTTTGATGCACTATATGAAACAGTAGGCGCAAAGCGCTTCTTGCTGTTCAGTTTTTTTTTCTGATGCGCTAGAACGAAACACGCTGAATATTTTTGGGGGTCCTATCGGATGAACTCGCGCTATCAAACTTGTGGAACGCCATGGAACGCGTTAGCAAAGGGTTAGCAGCCGTGGACATTTTTTGCGGACGATATCCGGGTGGGTGCTCCTTCCGTGGACGCCGGCTGGCTGTGCGCTTGCGCCAGTTTAGCCAAGTAACAATTTTGTGTTAAAAAGCTCATATTTGAGCACACTGTCGAGCACGCAGAAAGTGGGCACTTCTCCCTGTGTGAATCGGCGAAGACTGAGCACAGCTGACCGAGAAAAAGACAAAATAATGACGACCGCAGGTGGCGAAAACGCGTATAAAGCGGAGCAATGGGGATCAAATGCAGTGCCAGCCGGTGCAGTTGCGTCGGAAAGAACTAAAAAACTCCCACCTCCCCTCCCGGGAACCCCTGTGTAGATGCGACGCATAGGCGGAGCGGCGAAGGGACCGCGTTTTATAGCGCGCATAACGTTGAGGGGACTGCGTAAGCCGGTCCCAGTCGATGACGACGTTGGCGTACTTGTAAAGCGGCGTGGACTCTAGGTGTTTGAGCCAAGCGTGGATGTTGCTTCGCCGGAGAACGGCACACCGGTTATAAGCGCAGCGCGCCCGAAGGAGAGGAAACCGCGGAAGAGAGAGTACTGCACATGCGCCGGCCCCAGCGCGTCTGCCGCGGCTATGACGCAACACAATCCAACACAATCCACTTTAATCCAATCCAATCCAAGTCCAATCCAATCCAAGCCAATCCAATCGAATCCAATCCAATGCTCCTCGCGAGAGAGTGTTCGCTATCGGAGAGGAGAGGGGGTGAGCGGCGGAGAGCGCAGCTGGCGCGGCGAGGAGAATGGGGGAGGGGCGGACAACGCCGACGACGACGACGACGACGCCGGAGGGACAAGGCGAGTGAATCAGATGCTCTGCATCTAAAAGGCCAACAACCAATAACAAATGCGGCACGCGCAATGAGGTCGCTATCAATAAAGCCGGTTGTTATTAGATGCGACTGCATCTCATTCACTCGCCTTGTCCATGCAGCGTCGGCGTCGTTGTCGTCCGCCCCTCCCCCATTCTCCTCGCCGCGCGATCTGCGCTCTCCGCCGCTCACCCCTCTCCTCTCCGATAGCGAACACTCTCTCGCCAGGGGCATTGGATTGAATTGATTGGATTGGCTTGGTTTGGCTTGGATTGGTTTGGATTTGGATTGGATTGGATTAAAGTGGATTGTGTTGGATTGTGTTGCGTCATAGCCGCGCCACGTTGCGTCATAGCCGCGGCAGGGGGTTCACGGCACGTTTCACGCGATGGGAGAATCAACCTAACGGAAACAACAACGGAACCCCGTATGCGTCGCATCTACACAGGGGGTTACCGCGAGGGGAGGTGGGAGAATTTTTAGGACTTGCGCTAATTTTGGTTCGATGCGCAGTGATTGGCGTACGCGTTTACTGGACAACTCTCCCAATTTCATTACTTCTATGCGGAACTGATCGTGGCGAACTGAACGTTCCTGCAAAAAGCAACACCAAGAGGGCAAATACCAATAACTTTCCAGCATTCGCCTTTACATTGCCTGCACATATATATAAACAGGATAAGCAGTACAGCACAGACGTGTTATGCGCTGACAACGTAGACTTGCTTCCGCTGGTTTCAGAGCTTGCACGCTAACATTGGCTTAGATAATTGCAGAAGCTAAGTATATGAAGAAGTCCGCTTCTGCGACAGCCAAAGAAATAACGTTTACTTTTGTTGTCAAACGTACGTAACGACGTAAAGTTCATTTGGCTTCCCCGAAAGACGATAAACAGCCTGCAACCGTCCCCTCATTGCCCTTTTTTACAGGCGCGTCACGCTATAAATAAGCAACGATGAAGACACCATTTCACTTACATTGTTCAGTTGAGAAGCGGTCGGAAAGATCCGTACGTTATCAGTACTTTTTCGCTCTGGATCAAGAACAGAAGCCCGTAGCTACTATAAAGCACAAACAGCCGATAAGGAGGTCGTGCAAGGAAAAAAAACAAAACCAGCCAGAATTCGGGAAAAAAAATTGTGCTGTTTAATTTGCGCCTAGTGAAGGGTTCAAATGCATGTTTCTGGCATTGTGATGATTGTCCTGTTCACTTAGTTGTATTACTAATCATTATAATCATGTGTTTATTTCCATAGAAACAATGGCCAGAAGCACTAAAAGTACTGTTCTGAAAGCGATGCTAATGCACCTGGGTAGAATTAAAATAACAATGAAGAATGTATCACAGAGAAAGTCAGATAGTTTCAGTATGAGAGAAGCACGTAAACGTGAAAAGCAAAAAGAAGATACAGACGTTTGCGGCACAAGTGACGACACGAGTGTCCTTTTTCCAAGATCCGTTCCAGTCGCTAGCGCCACACGTGCCCTCCGGTTAGAGTGATCCACCAAATGATGGAACTGCATATAATTGGCCGCAGGTTGCTGATGAACTTGACCGCAAGTCTGTAAACGGGATGATAAAAATATATACCTCGGCGACTATGTACTTGCAAGGATATGGTGCTTTTGTACTGAGTATGTAGCAACATGACGCGTTACTTTGGGGACGGCTTCGCTCATTCGCTCGTGGCACAAGAGAGAGAGAGAGAGAAGAGAGAGAGAGAGAGAAGAGAGAGAGAGAGAGCAATACCAAGACCTCCAACGGGGTAAGGGCCCTAGTACACGGGGTAATAAAAGAGCCCTTTAAGAAAGCGGTCAGTGTTTCCAGATAAAAAGCTACATAGATGATTCTGAGAACCGCTTTTCCTGCGTCAGCATTCTTACGCCACTTCTCCGTTCGTCAACTTTAAGTTTCTGCGGTGGCATTGAAGAAACACGACAAGCCAAACAGCGAATTTTCTTTGTTTTCTTTTTTAGTTAATCACGTAAGGGTGCTCGGGTAGGGTAGAGAATTTGTGGTTTCGTGAGTTGATTTACATCTATTTATTTTTATTTTTCGCTTTAGTGTAGTTATTCGCGGGAGGGTGCTACATCAGGCAGAACTGTTTCCTCACCACATTTTCAGTTTTCAGATACGATAGCCTTTTTAGCCCTACACAATGCGGAACTTTTGGTCTGTCTATCACTCGATTGAGCGAGAAAGAATTCCTCAACATAAAGTTCATATACAGGCAGAGGAACATTCCAAATTACCAGCCATGATGGCATGATTAATACTTGCCCACGTTATTCGGCTCAAAGAAACCCCAATGATATTTTAGGCAAAATATGCCTACATAACCAAGAGTACCAGAGGGTGTTAAGAATCTGAGGGTGCACAGCAGAGGGGCCTAAGAATCTCTGGGTCCGGAAAGGCCGTCATTGGAACTTCACCGTGACAAAGTTCAACGCACCAACCCTGTCTAGCGAGGAACGCTCAGCTGTACTACAAGAGGAGAAATGGGACATTAAGTGCACATTCTAGGGCTTAGCGAAATTAGAAGGACAAGAGCAGGCTTCATAGAGCTCACTAGCGGGACTATTCTGTGCGACAGTGGGTCCCAAGAAAAGAGAACATGAGGTGGGATTTTTAATCCACAGAGAAATAGCAGGAGATGCGGTGGCGTTTTTTCAGAAATAGCGAGAGAGTCGTGGCTGTTGGGATCTAAACAAGCGATACAGGTTAAAGATAGTACAGGACTATGCGCCAACAACCAGCTACGTTGACGAAGCCGTAGACTGCTTCTACGAGGACGTCGAACCAGCAATGAAGAAGGCAACAACGCAGTTCACGATTGGGATGTGAGACTAACGCAAAGGTCGGTAAGAAGCAATCGGGAGAGAGGTCACTGGGAACTTTCAGAATAGACAATCGCAACACTCCAGGAGACACACTGGTGGGAATTGCAGAGAAAAATAACCTTAGGTTGATGAACATATTCTCTCACAAACGAAAGAATAGGAAATTGACATGAAAAAGTTTCGATGGCGCAAAAAAGAACGAAATTGTCTTCATTTTAAGATGCAACCCAGGTATTGTGCAGGATGTAGGGGTGCTAAGTAAGATTTGGAACAAAGATCATAAAATGGTTAGATGCAAGCTAAGGCTGAAACTCAAAAGAGAAAGGTGGAAACTCGTGAAAACGAAGAAATCCCGCATGGAGTCAGTGAGAGCCACATCGCCGGAGTTTAGAATAACCCTTCAAAACAAATTCACGCTTCTAAACGAGCAGAACGAGGTCAGCGTAGACAAGATAAATGACAACCTAACATCGGTACTCAGTGAATGAGAAGCAGCTGTGGCGAGAAGCAACATGCAGAAAACAAACTGGAAAACTAAGAAATCGAAAGACCTAATTCCAAACGTAAGAACATGAAAGTGTCAAGTACGGCGGATCGGATTGAATTAACCAAGTTTTAGAAACTGATCAACAAACATAAAAGAAATGACATTGCATATAACAGGGTAGTGATAGAGGAAACGTTGCAAGTAGGGAAATGCTTGAAAGCAACTAAGAGAAAGCTAGCTATTAGAAAAGACAGGATGTACGCACTCAGAGACGAGCAGTGTAACATTACGCACGACTTGGAGGAGATAATAAAGCTAGCAGAACGATTCTACACCAGCCTGTGTGCCAGCGTCGTTAGACCAGGGGAAACTACGGAGAGTACAAGGTAACCTTGCGATTTCCCACTAGTAACTAAACAGAAAGTTGGAAATGCTCTCAAAGACATGAAAATGGGAAAACCTGCATGTGACTACGGCCTAATCGTGAATCTTTCGAAAAAAGGAATGAGATATTGTACTGGAAAGGATTGCTGTACTATTTTCAGAATGCTTCAAGACTCGAAGCGCCCACAACCCGCAAAAACGCCAACATTATTCTGATTCATCAGAAGGGAGACCCCAAGGACCTCAAGAATTGCAGACACATCAGCCTACTCCGAGTTGTTCACAAACGGTTTACCAAAGTTATAGTTAGGCACATAGGTGGCAGCATGGATTCCCAACAACCCAGAGAGCAGGCTGAGTATAGGAAAAGTTACTCAAGCATGGATCACATTCATGACGTCAATCAAGTGATAGGAAAATCCGCAGAGTACCTGAACCCCTTTGCATGGCGTTTCAGTTTCAGTTTCAGTTTATTATTCGTAACAATATATACAATGTGTGAAAAAATAATTTAAAAAAATATTTGTAAAAAAACTATAGACTACGAGAAAGCGTTGGATTCCGTACTCACCGCAGCAGTGCTAGAAGCACTGAAAGATTATGCAATAGAGGAAACTTTTATAGAAGATATATATAAGGAATTCACGGGCAAGATAACCCTCCACAAGAAAAGTGATAAATTTACAATCGGAAATGGAGTAAGACAGGGAGATGACATCTTGCCAAAACTATTCACAGCATGTCTGGAGGGTGTATTTAGAAAGCTTGCCTGCAAATTCATAGGATGAGGGATAAACGAAGAGTACTAGAGCCATTTGAGGTTTGCGGATGACATATTCTTGCTGAGTGAGAGAGTGCAGAACACTTGCAAACAATCCTTGAGGAACTATAATCAGAAAGCACCGCCATATGGATAAAAATTAGTATTAAGAAATCTAGAGTAATAAGGAAAAAGCATGCCAAAAACGTCCTCTTCAGCTTAGGAACGAGACGCTAGAAGAAGTAAAAGAATATAACTACCTCTGACAGATGGTTTGTGCTGACCCGAACCACGAGAGAGAAATCAGGCGCATAATAGGTATGTCTCTGGGGAGCACTCGGCAAGCACTCCCAAACAATGAAAAGCAAGCTACGTCTGCCACGCAAAAAAAAAAAAAAAATCTACAACCGGTGCATACTGCCGGTTATGACATACGGAGCTGAAACTTGGCGCCTTATTAAACAACTAGAAAGCAAACTTAGGTCAGCTGAACGATCCATGGAACGAATAATGTTAGGAATAACTCAGGGTCAGGAAACGAGCTAGCTATATGAGAGAACAAACACGCGTAGAAGATATCATTGTTCAGATAAAGAAAAAGAAATGTACTTGGGCTGGCCACGTAGCAAGATGAACTGACAACGGGTGGACAAGTTAGGGTAACAGAGTGGATGCCAAGAGATTGGCGTAGAAGAAGGGGAAGGCCATTAACACGATGAAGGGATTAAATACGAAACTTGGGGGGTAAACTGTGAGCTCGAGCAGCGCAGGACTGGAGCTGTTTGATGTCGTCTTCAAACCAGAGGGACCCAGGTTGAGTCCCGACCACGGGAAGCGTTCTTTCCATTGAGGCACTTGGTGGCCTTTGTGAAAAACCTTGCCTAAAGTTGGCTTTTCTGCAGTGCGACATCGAACGCCATCATCGGACACAGAAAGCTCCGCTTAAAAGAAATTCTGGCATGTGCCGTTATAAAAAGTACAAAATAAGGGATGAAAAAAAAGGCGCGCTGTCCCAGCAGATGGCGTGTGAGCCTTGCGAATGCGGGAAAAATGAATTGAACAAACCTTCATTGCAATTATCAGGGGAGAAGAGAGAGGGGAGGGGAAGAGTGAGGTGTGGGAGGGGGAGAGAGCAGGGGTAGATGGCGTGGCAGGGGCGGCGGTAGACTATTCCCTTTCGATAGCATTTAGAGCGAATCAAGCAGCAGATACGAGGATAATTTCTTTGTTTTTAAAGCGAAGCTTTCTATGCCTCACTAATACCGTTCGATGTCGCGTCAGAACGCACTGCAGAAAAGTCAACTTTACTTAGGGGGTTTCCACAAACGCAATTCAAGCGCCACAAGGAAAAAACGGCTTCTCCGTGGTCGAAAGCAAACCTGGGCCCCTCGCGTTATGAAGTCAACGTCTATCCCATTGCGCCATTCGGACACTGTCAAAGCAGTTTGGATTTTAGACTTTGACGAAAGTCCAAACCAGAAACGTCCAATCATTGTCTTCATTCTTGATCGTTTATGGTTTAGACCTTGAGCATTGAGGCTTGGACGTTGATCATTGGGAATTTCGCCTTTGCTTTGACTCGGGCTGCGAGGAAGCTTCGTGTTTCAACCATCTTGGTCATTAGACGAAGGTGCGTATGAGCTCTTCATTTTTTGCAATTTCAGTTCCCTGCGTCAGGCCACGGTTGCCAGATTTGGCTATGTTACTTTAATATTGTTTGGTTATTTCGTTCTTGTTTTTTTTGTTTTTCCTGTTTTTTCTTGTAATGATCTATGTTTATACTATTTTAACGAAAAGTGGTATCCCCAAATAGCGCTTTTTGGCGTGTATACGGGGGTTGAGCTATTCGCACAGCAAGTATTTGCCAAGGACCGCTTAAGCGGTAACAACCAAACGCACGCTAAATTTTCTACGCCGGAAATTCGCACGTATGCACATTGTAAAAGGTGATCCATTCGGAAAGTACACAGTTTTTTCGGCAATATTTACGTGACTACATAAGGCGTAGTTTATAGGCAAATTACTAAAGACCGTTGTTTTTTTCAAGTCAGCGACGGAGGCGTTCAGCTACGGTAGCGATCTTGATAAACTGGACGCATAGAAACGAACGATTGCTACAAGAAATAAAAGCATACATTGAACAACTTTGCGAGGAAGCATTTCCTTCAAAAGAAAATTGACAAACAATAGCCGTAGAAAACCGTGCTGTGACAGGAGTAAGTAAGTAACTAAACGGGATAAAGAATTTACTTCCTTTTGCAAAAACGGAGTAGTCCGATGTCGTTGCCTTTGAGAAATTCCGAAGTAAACTATATTTGAAATAAAAAGAGCCTGCTGAATGAATTTATTCCAAACGTAGCATTTTGTTATTTTTAACAACTGCTCAAGTAAACTACGGAAGATAGCAAACAAAATTCCGCGACGAAAAAGGGATAAAGGTTACTTCAGATGTTCAGGCTTGTATACTCACCTGGCATAGATTATAAGTCACTGGTTATCCCCAAACAAAAATTCTACGCGTGGGCTTACTAACGTTTAAACTTGTATTTGTGGGTTGTGCTGCAATATACTAAGGAAAAACAGCTACGGCGGGGACAATAAAAGACTGGCGAACAGGAGCGCCGAATGACTGACAAGCGGTCGCATGAGAGAGTCGTCTCATTGTCCCCGTCTTCGTAATATTTTACGTCACAACATGTGCGCTCCCCCCGGATAGATCTGGAAACCTTTTACATTCTTCGCAGGCTGAAAAACAACAACAGGCCATGTAGATTTGACGGTAGGAAGCCCAAATTCAATTGCTGATCTCACTCGTCATGCCACATTTGTGATTCAGTTTTCAGTACTGGCCTCTCCCCCCGAAGAACTGAGGATTGTATAAGTATAGTAACAACTTATAAGCAGGCTGTCGAACCAGAACTCAACCGAAGCGAAAACCGGAACCGAATCGGTATTTTCACTGGGACTGAACCCGATCGCAAACCGTGCCGAAACTGAACCCGAATCCGTACCGCTATTTTTGATCCCATGGAACCCAACCCAGAACTGAAAGCGAAGAAATGGCCGCGTATCTGCTCCTTTCGTTGCAAATGTCGCCAAAAGACGATAGTCGACTGGCGCCCCTGCCAAGTAAACGCTCCCTTCTCTTCCCACTCCCCTCTCATGCTGTTCATCTCCCGTCTCGTTATCCCCAAGATAACACGCTAGAGATTTGCTGAAGTCAATTTGAATTTACCGCATTCTACTGCTCCAAGTCTGCTGTCTCAATGCAAGCGCTCCCGTACGGTGGAGACGCGCGTGAATTGAGGCACCCTACAACGACGTTTATAGAACCACGTTGCCCTACCCTATGAGCGTTCCAAGCGGAACGTTGATCCCATCTAGTGGAACCTTTCATTGCTATTGCCGTTTGTTTTCTTAAATGCCGCCAGGAGGTAGCTCTGGCAACAGCAGCCGACGGTTTCCCATCCCGACCACCCGTCCTTTATAACGCGCAGTCAATATCATTCCGGGTTTTCTCTTCCCCGCAAGATCATCTTCCCAACCTCTCACGCACTTTCCTCCTTGAGAGCAATCACACCCACGCTAGTGGTCGCAACATGGAGAAGGGTATGTGCACCAATCCTGTAACGGTACGTTACAAACGGTCACACGTGCAGAATGCAGAGTGCAAGTTTGAGCGGAAGAAATCACACACTTCTGGAATTCTGCAGGTGATAAAAAATATCGATTTTTCTTTTCTTTTGCGACTGTAGAGGAGCTATGTAGACTGCAAGGTTGCGGTGCTGCGCTATGTGAAAGGCCCACACGGCGAATGCGAGTCCTTGTAGCATTTCATAATTTGCTTATAAAGCTGGAACACATGGAAGGGTAAATACTTGACATGTGTTATCGGCAGGAGTGGTTCAGCGGCTATGCCGCCGATGGATTATGCATCCTCGATTGCCGCCCCGGCAGTGGTTCTTGTGATGTAGATGAAATGGGAAAGCGCCTCTGTGTGGACATTTCGACGTTGATAAACCATTCCCAGGTAGTCACAATTTTTCGGCCACCCTGTAGTATTTGATACGCGTCAAAAAATTAAACTCCCTGGCATAGCTTGGGAGCATCAAACCCGCCAATACTTTCGGGCAAACAAAAACAAACGTTCATGACTTGGTTTTTTAACTTATTCCGCGCAGCGTTCATGCACAAATAATTTGGGCTTGTTTTCGATGCCTCCAGCCATGAAATAAGCAAAAAACCAATAAGTGTAATTTTCTCCAAGCGCACGTCCGCTTGCTCTACTTTAGCATAATCAAACTTGCCTTCACTGGTATATTGTCAGGTAGTAATGGTGAGTTTCTCAGGACGCCCAGGGCGGACAACGTTGTACTCCCCATTTCTCGTGTTATCAATAGTCAGTAGTTAGTTACAGACCACTCTGGTATGTCAACGCTGTACAGCTAACGACATCATAGTCTGCGTTTTCCAGCTGCGAAACGACACAAATAGGGCAACATGCTTTGAGTTTTTAGGGTATGCCATAAAGAACAACCTTGGCTTCCATTTGTGGAAAGATTAAAAAAAATCCGAGATGGCCTTTTTTGTTTTTGATTTTTTAAAACTGAAGCAAAATTTCTGACCTATCTGCAGTGCAATGCACTTTTTCAAATTGAACCATTTTTGCTACATCAACTAAAATGGTGAGGAAGTAGAAAATGATGGACAAATAATACGAACAGTGAAACTTCCCTGGCTTGTTTAGATGCAGCAATACATGACACGACATTTAAACAATTGTTAAAGATGTGGCATAACTAATTTTTATAGGAAAAAAAATTGTCATCAAAGCAAAACAAATAAATGAACTTATTTAAAAATGTGCCACGTCTCAGCAAAAGAAAGTTGGGGTGATAGTTGCAATATTTTGGGCTTACAGAGGTACAATTTGAATTTCGCGTTATTCGTTCGACGCTTTTGTGACCCGAACCGTCTTTGAGACATTTTTTCAGAAAGGGAATTTTTTTCTCTCGAATTACTTCAGATATCTTCAAGCCCCTATACACAAGTATCATATCTAAAATTTTCCCCAAGTCGAAAATGTCCACCGGACACACCTTCCCATCATGTCTTGAAAACCATCATCTAGCCTGGCCCTAGACGACATTAAGGGCCGGTCTAGAAAGTGGCTCGTGAATGGTCACTACTCTGTTTTCCTTAATATCCCTAGTGCTTGAAGTTGTCTTTGAAATTTCACCGCAGTTAGTATTACTGATATATGTCCATATTGCTTGAAGCTGTCTTTGAAATTGCACCTAAAACAGTCTGTTGAATTTTTGTTTGAATCTTGTTTTTACAGTGGATTTAAATTGCTAATTCTTTGTTCTCACTTTGCTGACAATTACACCCGTCCATCCGGTTCGCAAACTGGTTCAAGCTTCGGAATCAGTTCGCGAGCCGGTTGGGTACGTGATTTAGTCGAACCGGAACTGAACTGGGACGAACTGAATTTACCCAAACGTGAACCTGTACCGAACCCATATTCCTTGCGGTTTAACGCACTGGTTATAACGGATGTGGCAAGCATCCTTCTACCAGTTACATACCTAGTCCTATTTTGCCCGTTTTAGTGAGCCCATTTTCAGTGAATTAAACGAGTCAGAAAGTTGTGTATACAAAATAATATGGTAATCGAATAACGTCACAGACATACAAACACGGAACTTTACTTGACACTGGTAAACACTTGGAAACTTTTCAAGAAATATTTTTTGCAATGGTCATATTTTACGATGAGAAGCTCAGTGCCCTTTCACTCTGTGAAGCAAGGCTGGGCGCCATTCAAGGATGAGGGGAAGAAAAAAACTTTATTTATCGCATCCCTTGTGAGTGCGGTACTCTGGACCAGTGAGGGGTGTCCTCAGTCCAGGTCTTCCTCGCCGCAGCCGGCCTTCCAAGCCCTATTCACCAGCCGAAGCTGGGAGCAGGGGTGCGTGATGGTCAGCTTCGCCGCCAACTGTGGAGGAATAGGGTTGAAATTTGGAGGGAGGCCTGGGGTTGCACTACAAAAAAATAATGCTTGCTTTTAAGTTGGGATTGCATACTTTCTATGGAAGGACCAGAATTTTATTCTAGGGAAGAAAACAACATGGCGCTGTCGGATTCCCTCCCGTGTCGTAGGTAACTTGCCGTCCGTGTAACGTACCAATCCTAACCGCTCGACCGCGGAGGACAAGAGTCTGGTCGCATCGGGCTATACGATATCCCCGTTATATTTTCACCAGTACCAACGGGTACCCGCCGCGGTGTATCAGTGGTTAAGGCATGTGCTTGCTGAGCATAAGGACGCGCGTTCGTTTCCCGGCCGCGGCGGCCGATTTTTCTGATGGAGGCGAAAAGCATAAACGCCCGTGTGTACGAGATTTCGGCGCAGGTTAACTATCCCCAAAATTAATCCGGAACCGTATACTACGGCGCGCCTCATCGTCTGCGTTGCGTGGGTGCGGTTAAAACACTATAATCAACCAATCAACAACAGGCATCGAATCGGTGAGAGCGTCAAGCCTAGCTACACATGCACGGCTCCTCCTCCTCCACCATGCCCACATTCAGGGGCGACCGGTGACGGGCCGCATGTTTAGACTGGAAAGACAGCCGTCAAAATGTCGCTCCGGAAGCCCTTTAAGGTGCTCGTGTCACGACGGTAAATCGACGGTGAACACAATCACTCGAGGAGCCCGAATGATAGCGCCGAAAAGCATTTTCTCTTAGGCGGAAAAATTTTCAAATGTCCGAGCATTCTCTATGGGGAAACTGATACATTAGAACTTCGGGGGTAAAAAAACCTATTCCGAGTAGAGAGAGAGATGAGAGGGAGAGAGAAGAGAGAGAGAGAGAGAGAGAGAGAGAGAGAGAACAAATAACTTTATTAAGTTTGCCAACTGTGACGCCAAGTCATCGGCCGTGAGTCCTTGGTCATTGGCAGAGTCCTCAGCCAGCTGGGACGAAGCGATATATTTTACGGCAGGAGCTACATGCGCCCGGTATTAATGGAGTGCGTATAGTGTGTATTGAACACACCGAAAGTTGTATGTACCGATATTATATAGGAAACGACATTGAATGCAAGATACAAAGTGGACAAGATTAATTGCGTTTCTTCTCCTCCCGCCAGTGGTTCTTACCTTGGGACCTCACAGTGCCTGTGTACCCATTCACGTTTCATGTTCACGCTTTGTAAAGAAATTCAATTCAAATTCAATTCTCAAGAATCGGTTCTAAGGGTTCCCTTGTCATAGCTCTTGCTTCATAGCAAACAATTCTTAGCGCCGACGACGACAAAATGCATTTTTTTTTCTACGAAAGGGCTAAATATCATGGAAAAGAAAGTTTCAGATATATGACGAAAAACTACAGAAATTCTGACCATGTTTCTTAATGCGTAAACATCTTACGCCGCTTCACCAACTTTCATTTTACTTTTTTTGGTGGTATTGAAAAAGACGCCTAACCTGACTGAGCGCTTTTTCTCTGCATGGCTCCGAAAACTGAAATATTTGGGTGGGAACGTTGGATCAGATAGACCTTTATGCTTTCGAGTATTTATTCTAATTTTTTATGTTGCCTACATTTTTAGTGTTGAGATAGATCACTGTCGTCAGCTTTTGCTATGGATAGCTGTCTCCGTCACATTGTGCGCCGATAACTGAGGAGGGCCGGTGACCCAAAATCTTCTCATAAACGGCCGTCCGAGGATGAATGATCCGCAAAGTTGACGAGAGCTGCCTTTTTTTTCGATTAACAAAAATTAGGAGCAACACCATTCTATGAATGTGGATGACCAGTGAAGCTTTTTAGCACACGACATGGAGGTTGACACAAGGTTTTAGGTGAAGGTAATGAGAAATTTTTTTTTCTCGTTTTTCTCGTGAAAAATGACGTTTATTTTGACTACGATTATAATCGCTCCCTCTTGATAACTAATCCACACAAATCCATATCCTTTGCATAAGACGTGCATCTTTTTTTCGAGAACTAGATGCCTATAGTCACCATTCATTGATGCCCAGGTCAGCCACTGTTTGTATAATTGGTGACAGCGTACTTCGCTGTTTTGTAGAAAATGCCAACAATCACCGAAAACACCAATGAAGGGCAATATGCGACATGCTTTTGAGCACAGTCATATTTTATCTCGATCGGTAGCAACCGTGGAGAACAACGTCAACACAGCTCACTGGAACTAATTAACCTACACTCTGAGTAACGAAAGGACACTCATATTCGGCATGCACTTGGTTCAATCGTGAGAAGAGTGCAAGGGAGTGTCGTAAGTTCTGTTGGCGCAGGCGTTGGGGCATGAGCAACCTTTCGTTTGGAAGATCGGTACATTGGTTACAAAACACTCCTAAAAGCTTGGCAACAACATTTTGTTCTGCTTGTGGCATTACATGACTACCCTTTGTACTCACGGGCGTCTAACGTTTTATAAAGCGGGTTCTTGAAGAATGGGGTGGTGGATTATAAGATAAAATACATATAGAATCAGTGGCCAATGCTCAATTGTGTTTACACAAACTGAGTCAGATTCCGTTTCAAAGGGCGAAATCTTTGTTAGCACAAGGGACATAAAATGAATTTTTTGCTTCGTTAAATACAGTTGCAGGCAACAGTTCCGGAATGGCCCATTACTTTTTTAACAACTGTGCTTTAGATAATGTTTTATACCACGCTGTTTTCAGATTGAACGCAGATGTTGTAAGAAAATATGTGAAGCAAAGGAATGCACATGTCACACCCTGGCAGATTAAACAACTCCAAATGCCAATGTGACATTTTCGTCGCCCTTTTGTCCGGCAAAAGTTTTGTTATATTCGGGCGACCAGGACTCGAGCGGGCTACAGGCTCAGGCGCTGCATGAAGGGGTGCAATTAAGTTTTTTGCTTTTAGAATATTGCCGCAACCCATGGATTGGGTTTGTTAAGCAGGAGACCAAACTCGGTCTGCAGACCTTGCAGTCGGCGGCTGGCTCTAGTTGGACTGGCTCGGCGGCTTCCAGAGGTCGTTGGGAGCATGAGGGTGCTTACCCAACTTGGTTCGAGAACCATTGAAAGCTCTCTGGACGGCTGGACTCTCTTCAAGAGCGAGTTCCTTGAAATGTTGGCCACCGTCGTGCGAAAGGAACCAGCCGCACTTCTGCTAGAAACGCGGCCGCGCAACACCCCAACGAAGGGGTGGGTAGTGATCTTTTGTTGAGGGAGATGAGGAGATTGTTTCGACGTGCGGATCCGGAAATTAAAATAAAGGAAACTAATGGTTTCTCATGCGAGGGGTATAAAGCAAGAGGTTTTTGCTTGCCTTGTCTGCAACCCTCTTAAGACGGTGGCCCAATTCGCGTCTGAGGCTGGCCGCGATGGAGAAGACGTTGGAAGTTCGAACGAGGCAGTACGATCGCCCGGTCAATGCGCTGGTTTCCGAGACACTCGGGTGCCGGGGCTATTAGCTCCGACACACTGCGCGAGGACCATCCGAGAAGTCGTCAGGGATGAGCTTCGGAAGCTTTTTTTTTTTTTTACAAACTACACCGCAACCTCAAGTGGCTTCCCTGACTGACGTCATCCGCGCAGAGGTTCAACCGGCACTGGGGACTTCTACGCCATCCGAAGCACCCGCGAGCCACAAGCAATGACCTACTCCGCAGCTGTTCGTCGATCCCGCCCTGCTCCAACCCCATTCGTCAAGAGGCCTCACCATACCGCCGTCCACTCGCTCGCCCGACCCCCTGTAGTCCAATACCAGACGCAAGGAAGACGGAGGTGTGTCGAGCACCCGATAATCACTCCGCTGTGCTACCACTGCGGAGAGGCCAACCACATCTACGGTCACTGCCCTTACAAGAGGCTAGGTTTTCGAGGATTCTCCGTCGACGGCACCTCGCCCTCTCCCTGGCCAACGACCCACGTGAGATCACCGACCATCTATCTCAAACCATCCGTGGCCCAGCACGTTTCAACCGCTCGCCGTCCGCCCTACCCGTACCAGTCGCCGAACCGCCGTGCACTTTTACACTTGTCACGTGCAAGGTCCCCGAGCCAACGCGGGGGAATCTAACGGCAGCAACGTCTGGAGGGCAAGTTGCTTTACGGCGAAAAATCGGAAACCCTCCAACGACGCAAGGACGCGCCGAAGACTGGGATTCACGACATGCCCTCATCCCCACGAACCCAACCTAACCCTGACGATGACTCCCGAACACGACTACAGCCACACGGCCCGACGCCTACCCGACATGACCAAGACTGCCGCTTACAAGATGACGATAACGACGGACGCAAAGTGCCCAACCGTCGAGATGTACAAGCCGAGATACGACGCCCCGACGGCACTCGGAACTCGAGGAAGACGGCATCCGACGTCCAGTTTCCATCGACGGCTTTGGTGTAGTTGCCCTCATAGACACGGGAGCCGAACACTCAGTCACGAGCGGATCATTCGTGTCTAAGCTGAAGAAAGTTACGACTAGATGGATGGTTCGCACATACGCACAGCAGGAGGCCATCTCGTAACGCCAAGTGGAACGTGTACATCACGGGCCACCATAAACGGCTCCACGTACCCTGCTGCGTTCGTCATTTTGCCCAAACTGCTCTCGCGACTCGTAATTCTTGGAATGGACTTTTTGATGGACAACGGTGTAATTATCCATCTACAGAAGAAGTCATGGAGTCATGGACACCGTGCTAGCCGGCCTAAAGTGACACACCTGTCTGGTGTACCTCGACGATGTTGTGGTATTCGCCGGAACTTTCGACGAACCACCTTGCAAGATTGGAGGCAATTCGCTCGTCGGGGTTAAAGCTGAAGCCTGAAAAGAGCCCGTTTTGCGTACGAGGAACTCAAATTTCTGGTCCACGTCGTCAACGCCGCGGGAGTCCTGCCTGACAAGGCGAAAACTTCAGCCATAGCGAACTTCCCAAGACCGAAAGACAGCAAGGGCATGCGAAAAGTTCTCAGACTGCGCATACTACCGGCGCTTCGTCGCAAAACTTTGCACGTATGGCAGAGCCACTCACGCGCTTGATGAAAGATAGCAACCCTTTCAGCTGGGCAAACGCCCAAGAAAAAGCATTCTTCGAGCTGCAACAACGCCCGCAAAACCCGCCCGTGCTCTCTCATTTCGACGAAAATGCCGAAACGGAAATGCACACGGACGCCAGTGATATAGGCTTGGGTGCCTATGCCTATGCCAGCCGTGGTCTGTCGAAGGAGGAGAAAAATTACTTACCCTCTGAGAAGGAGTGCTTCGCTATCATATGGGCAGTTTCGAAATTTCGCCCATACGTGTATGGCAGACCATTCAAAGTTTTGACAGACCACCATGCGCTGTGTTGGCTGGCCAATTTGAACGACCACCGCTGGCCGTTTTGGGCGGTGGATGCTTGCGTCTGCAAGAGTTCGACGTTACAATCGTTTATAAATCCGGCAGGAAACACTCCGACGGCGACTGCCTGTCCCGCGCCTTCGCCGACCCACCACCACAGGACTCCGATGAAGACAGCGCGTTCTTCGTAGGTCGTTACGGAAGAGCGACCTAGGCGCCCTGCAGCGGGGCAACCCCGACATACGCGTCATGATCGACTCTACCACGAAGGACGCAACGTTGCCGTGCCTAGGGCCTTCAAACGCAACTTATCAGCATAAAGCATGAAAAACTCCGTCTCCTAAAGAAGAATTTCAGCAAGGAACCAGAACGAATTATCTTCCTGTCATCCCCGCCGACCTCCGGACGGAAATTTTGGGAAACATGCTACGGCGACCCATCTTCAGGACATGTCGACACAGAGCTCGCACTATTGGAAAATCAAGGCGAAGTATCTAAGTACTATTGGCCCCGTCTTACATCCGACTTCACCCCGCTACATCTGGAGCTGCCGTGACTGACAGCGCACAGAAAACGCCTCCCCTTTTTCCCGACGAGACCCGCCGGACTTCTGCATCCGACGCCCCTCCAATCAATGGCCCTTCCAACAAATCAGAATGGACCTTCTGGGCCCGTTTTTTGTCCCCAGGTGACGATCCTAGTAACAACTGAATTGTCGTTCGGTAGCGAAAGACTACATGGCGCGCCACGCAGAGACTCACCGACTCTTCCGACGTGACCTGCACAAGGCACGTCGCCAGTTTTCTTCATAAACCATGTTGTGCTGCCACATTGGACCCCTTGAAGTCCTATTCACGGTCCGCGGAACGGCCTTCACTGCGGAGCAATGCAAGGAATCTTGCGCTACACCACACGGATCACCGAAGAATGACGGCCTACCACCCCCAAACGAACGGGCTAACGTAACGTCTGAACAAGACGATCGTGGATATGCTTGTCTATGTACGTCGACGTTGAACATAAGGCTTGGGACGAAGTCTTTCCGTATGTCACGTTTTGCGTACAAAAGGGCTATCCAGAAAAACTACGCAGATAACACCGTTCGAGCTTGTCTACGGAAGACGGCGACTACGATGCTTGACGCCATGCTTCCGCACGTAGAAAATGATGGCCTCAACGCCGACGTACAAGGATACCCTTCCAGCGTGAGGAGGAGGCCCAGCCAGCAAGCTCGAGTTCGCACAACGGACCAGCAGCTGGTGAATGCCGGACGCTACAACCTCCGACGCCGAGACGCCGAGTACCGCCCAGGGGATCGTGGTGGGTTGGAATCCCATCCGACGACGTGGACTCAGTGAGAAGCTTCTGCGGCGGTATTTCGGACCCTACCGGATTCTACAACGTCTTGGGCACGTAACTACGAGGTGATCCCTGATGGTGGTTCCGGAACATCATGGCGACGCACACTGGACCGAAGTCGTACCCGCGGTTCCCCTGAAACTTATTACGCAAGAGAATGAACTCCTTTTTTTGCTGTTTGTTCGGACTGTATTTTATTTACCATCAGGTAGATGCACTCTTACAGGGGGGTAATGCCGCGACCTATGGATTGGGTTTGTTTGTTTGTTTATGTTTTGTTGTTTTGCTGACCGGCTGTGCAGGGGCTCTGTTATCTGTGTTAACTGTGTGCCAAGGGAAGCGCGTGTTCCATTTCTTTATTTCTATGCCCCACGTTTATCTCTGTGATAGGGAGAGCGTTTCGAACTAACCGTCAACAGCCTAGGAATAATCTTCTTTGATCTACAGTGTTCTCGATGCACTTCGATGGTTCGAGCAAACACCTCGCGCCCGAGATAATGCCTGCGGAGCAGCCGCAGTGGCATTCGGATCGTCGACACTCCCCTTCGCGCGTCACTTTGTTCACTGCTGCTCAGCGGATGTGTATTTATTGAGTTGTTAGGGGAGCAAAGTTCACTCCAATAAACTTGTTTCCTTGAAGACACACGTCGACTTTGGCTTCGTTGTCAATATGGTGCACTTATGTCTGAATCTAAGTTAAATGTTCTGGGTACATGCGTACAAGGTTCCGGACTGAGATGGTGTTGGCACTGTGTACGAGGGGCGGGCGAGAAACGTCGCGTTGTGGACTTCTCAGTCCGGAGCAATGCATGCGCAGGCGTGGACCCTCAACTTAACAAGGAAAGGGACGACATGCTCACGCATCCTTGAAGATCCACCAGTAAATCTCAGAAAAAGTTTATTTCACATAAACATCACCCAGGAGCACTGTTTAGGTCAGAAAAACACTTAGGCAGGCTCCACCAGTCCACTTCGCAATTCAATCAAGAACTGCGGGAAAGTGTATCGGGCAGCAATACCGTTTTTACGCTTTTGCATTTTCTTCGTTAATAGCTGCTGTTTTGAGTGCTGTATTTACACTCGTGGCGCTTGACCAATGTACTGACATGCATGCAAACTTGTTTCTACATGTACCCTTATTATAAGCTAATGTGAACCTTTCTCTGTGGAGTAGGAGCTTTGTAATTATTTGAACACCCCTGATGCATCTCGTAATGGGCGACATATTGATACTATTGAATAATAAATGACCATCCATTATTCCAGGGGAGGACCGAAGGCTGGTCCGCATCATTCCTCGTGACGTGAACAGTTTGTGCATCTCGTACTGGGTGAAATTATGAATAGGTCTGCTTGCGTAATCGGTGAGGGTAAACCGAAGGGAACATGTCAGGATATTCTGATTTAGAATAAACTACGTGCTGCCAATAAGGGCACTTAAAGGTTTCTGACTCCATTGCATCAGCATCATCACCAGCCTATCTACGCCCACTGCAGGTCAAAGGCCTCTCCCATTAATCTCCAATTACCCCGGTCCTGCGTTGACTGCGACCAATTTATCCCCGCAAGCTTCTTGAAACTATCTGCTCATCTAACTTTCTGCCGCCCCCTGCCACGCTTGCTTTCTCTAGGGATCCACTCTGTTACCCTTACTGACCAACGGTTATCTTGCCTTCGCATTACATGCCCTGCCCACGTCCATTTCTTCTTCTCAATTTCTACCAACATGTCCTTAACACGTGTTTGTTCCCTGAGCCACTTTGCTCTCTTCTTGTACCGTAACGTCTATCATCTTCCGTTCCATTGTACGCTGCGTCGTCCTCAATTTAAGTTGGATCCTCTTAGTGAGCCCCTAAATTTCTACCCCACAGGTGAGTACTGGTAAGATGCAGCTGTTATACACTTTCTTCTTCAGGGACAATGGTAGGCTGCCATTCATTATCTGAGAATGCCTGCCGAATGCAATCCACCGCATTCTTATCCTTCGAATTATCTCTGCCTCATGGTTGGGATCCGGAGTCCCAACTTGGCCTAAGTAGGTATATTCGGTTAGACCCCATACCTCCCATGAATATACCAATTGACCCCTTTGCACTAGATGTCAAAAGATATCTCAGCTAATGCACTCGTTTGCTATTTTCAGATTTCCTTAGGATTTACCGGTCAGCCTGAATGCTTACACCACGTAAATCTTGCTTCATTTAGTATCGTGTACGCGAGTATGTTTGTACGCATCTACGTGCGTCAAAGCGTCAATACACGCACACGTTCACGCACACGCACACGCATGCGCTCACGCACACGCACGCACATGCACGCGCTCACGCACACGCACGCGCACACACACGCCCACACGCACACACGACACCCCACACACACAACACCACACACACACACACACACACACACACACACACACACACACACACACACACACACACACACCACACACCACACACACACACACACACACACACACACACACACACACACACACACACACACACACACACACACACACACACAATACGTAAAAACAAAATGATTCATAGTGAAAGAGTTCAGTACCGTGCGCGCGTATATACCGACCTCTGCATCATTTGTTTACAAACGCAGAAATTATGAAACGCGTAAAAACGTTTAACTGCCCCTTATCCATTCTGCGCCCTACTACTGGTAATTGTACAAATTGTGAATGGTCAAACGGGATTTGGGGAACATGTCTAAGCACTTTCCTGAATAAAAACACAAGGTCAGCATGTCTATATGCTATCACACTAAAGTACACAAAATCGACCGAAAAGAGACGCAGTAGCGGGAGCCGGGGACCGTGAGCCGGGAATCGCGCACCGGTAAAGAGAAACAGCAGCGCGGGAGGATGGTGAGAAGGCGAGAAGAAACGCAATTAATCTAGTCGACTTTTGTATCTTTGCAGTCAATGTCATTTCGTATAACAATATCGATACAATACAACTTTCGGTGTGTTCAGTACACACTATACGAATTCCAGTAATACCGTGCGCATGGAGCTCCCACAGTAAAATATATCGCTGCGTCCAGGAGGCTGATAACTCTGCCAATGGCCAAGGGCTCCCGGCCGATGACTTAGCGTTGCAGTTAGCAAACTTAAGAACGTTTATTCTTTCTTTCTCTCTCTTTCTCGCGGAACAGGTTTTTTTTTTACCCCGAAGCTCTAATGTATCTGTTTCCTCATACAGAGTGCTCGGACAATTCGGAAATTTTTCATCTCAGCAGAAAATGCTCTTCGTCGTTATCTTGCGGCCCCTGGAGTGATGCTTTGGCCATCGTTTTTACAGTCTTGACACGACCACCTTGAAGGGCTTCCGGAGCGACATTTTTACGGCAGTCTTTTCTGTCTAAATACGCGCCCATCACCGGTCGCCCCTGAATGTGGGCATGGTGGAGGAGAAGGAGCGTGCATGTGTAGCTAGGCTTGACACTCTCACCGATTCCATGCCGGTTGTTGTTTGATTGATTGATTGATTGATGATTGAGATTGATTGATGATTGATTGATTGATTGATTGATTGATTGATTGATTGATTGATTGATTGATTGATTGATTGATTGTAGGGTTTAGCGCGCCCACGCAACGCAGACGGTGAGGCGCGCCGTAGTGGAGATGTTTAACGTTCACCGAGATCTCGTACACGCGGGCGTTTTTGCTTTTCGCCTCCATCAGAAATGTGGCCGCCGCAGCCGGGAATCGAGCCCACGTCCTCGTGCTCAGCAGCACAGCGCCTTAACCACTGATCCATCGCGGCGGGTACCCGTTGTGCTGGTGAAAAATGTAACATGGACGTCTCACGGCTCGATGGGACCAGACTGTTGTCGTCCGTGGTCCAGCGGTTAGGGTTGGTATGTTACACGGACAGCCAGGTACCCACGACGCGGGAGGGAAACGGACAGCGCCATCTTTCTTCCCTAGAATAAAACTCTGGTCCTTACATAGAAAGTATGCTGCCGCGCAACTTAAAAGCAAACGTGTTTTTTTTTTTGTAGTCTAACCCCAGGCCTCCCTCCAAATTCCAACCATATCACTTTGCACCCCTTCGCCAAGCTTCGGCTGGTGTAAGGGCCGACTACAGCGAGGAAGACCTGGTCTGAGGACACCCCTCACTGGTCCAGAGTAACCGCACTCACAAGGGATGCGATAAATGAAGTTCTTTCCTTCCCCTCATCCTTGAGTGGCGCCCAGCCTTGCTTCACAGAGTGAAAGGGCACTGAGCCTCTCGTCGTAAAATATGACCATTGCAAAAAGTAGTTCTTAAAAATTTTCATGTGTTTATCAATTCCAAGTAAAGTTCCGTGCGTGTATCACTGTGACGTTATTCGGTTACCATATTATTTGGTACACAGAACTTTTTGAACTTGTTTAATTCACTAAAACGGGCGAAAATGGGCTCGCTAAAACGGGTGAAATAGGCCTATAGGTATACCACTAGTTATCTTCGTGATGTTCTTTACTCCGGGGCTTCTTCTCCAAGCTGCAGCAGCGCTGAGGTTCTCACCCCGGGTATCTTCAACCGACAAACTCAGCTTCCGATACAAAACTGTACATTTATTTACAGCCCGGCGGGCGGCTAAAAAAAAAACTCAAACCTCCACTTGCGGGAGCCCCTGTGTAGATGCGACGCATAGGGGGTTCACGTTGCAGCGTTGGACAGCGGAGGAACGGCGCCGGAACCATGGAGCGGAGCGGCGCAGGCACCGCATTTTATAGCGCGCATAACGGTGAGGGGACGCGCCGGCGCCAGTGCGTCTGCCGCGGCTATGACGCAACACAATCCACTTTAATCCAATCCAAATCCAATCCAACCAATCCAATCCAAGCCAAGCCAAGCCAAGCCAAGCCAAGCCAAGCCAATCCAATCCAATGCCCCCAGTGAGAGAGTGTTCGCTATCGTAGAGGAGAGGGGGTGAGCGGCGGAGAGCGCAGCTGGCGCGGCGAGGAGAATGGGGGAGGGGCGGACGCCGACGATGACAACGCCGACGACGCCGGATGCAGGGACAAGGCGGGTGAATGAGATGCGCTCGCATCTAAAAACAGTACTCAGGCGGAGCTCGAAGACGACGGGCCGAGCTCTCCTGCGCCCGGACCACGTCTCACTGTCTTCATCTTCCCCTAGTCTTGCCGCTGGGGGACGGGGAAGGGGGAAGAGCGAGTCCTTCGTCGGGGCCCAACCCCATGTGGTGGCCGTTAGCACATCCGGTGCGAGCAGGCGCGGCCTTCCTCGGAATGCACGGCGTTTCAAGGCACCGCGCGACACGCGCGTTTCATTTCTGCGCTGCTCTTCCCAGGGCCCGCGCCAGTTCGTGCGTCGAAGCGCCCGACACCACTGGTATAGCCGTGCTTGCCACATCCCCTGTGTCAAAGTGAAAGAAGTGCGTGCGTGTGTATGTGTGTGGTGTGGTGTGTGGGGTGTGTGGTGCGTTGCGTGTGTACGTGTGTGTGTGTGTGTGGTGTGGTGGTGTGTGTGTGTGTGTGTGTGTGTGTGTGTGTGTGTGTGTGTGTGTGTGTGTGGTGTGTGTTGTGTGTGTGTGTGTGTGTGCACACGTAATTGGTGGTATGAAAAGCGTAATCTTATCCTCAAACATCTTTTTACGCCACGCTCATAAATATTCGTTCCGCTGATAGGTCCTTCGATTGAGTTAACCCCGAAGTCTTCCTGATGCCGGAAAGAGGGGCGGGAGTAAACAGATGATAACATGCTCGTGTTAGCAAAAAATGATAATAATCCTCTTCATCGCTATACACCGTTATGATCTTGTTTTTAAATTAACATTTGTACCCAGTGATATCGTTGTATAGTTCCAAGGAATGCACGGAAG
The DNA here is from genome assembly GCA_013339765.2 of Haemaphysalis longicornis. Taxonomy (NCBI): domain Eukaryota; kingdom Metazoa; phylum Arthropoda; class Arachnida; order Ixodida; family Ixodidae; genus Haemaphysalis; species Haemaphysalis longicornis. The sequence goes on from CM023450.1 coordinate 55,016,495, forward strand.
AACGGAGATCGTCCCAACTGGAGCTGCTGCGCTAGATTGCAACGAATATTCTTGAGTCTATGGTACTGCCAATGGGAATAAGCTGCGCAAGGTCATTTTTATTGGTTTCGGACAACAGGTAGAGATAATTGTTCGTACGGGACAAGCGATCGTCCCATTTATTGCTTTGGAGTAAGGCGAGTACGATAAGTGCATTCGTGAGCATTAGCCAATCCATGGAGCCCAGGTTCCGTTGTTGCGTTCTGGGAACCCGAGGGGATCCCGGTGTCCTTTGTATCTGGGCGCCACTGACGATTTCCTGTAGTCGGCGAGTCTTTCTTGGAGCATGGTTGTCAGCTGCATGCAAAAGGCAGCGACTGCTTCTGAAGTGGGCACTTTCCGCCCTATAGCTGAGAATGGCAGCGCTAATGGACAAGCACATGTAAACATGTAAACAAGCACATGTAAACATCAATTGAATAAATGCCAACTATAGAAACAAAGGCAATATGTAAATGTTATCATTGCGCTGTTGCACGGATTAAATTCGAATTTTTCTAAATGAGATTCAAAGAACGTTTTTTAGGCAAATTTTATCTGCAGGATACGACTTTATTCTCTGGTTTCTTACTCTCTCGGTGTGTGGCGCTGTCGACATAGGGATCGAAGCTGCTGGTTTTCAGTATCTCGGGCATCACGGTTGAACAAAATTTTTTTCCTGTCTGCTCCCCACGAGCATTACGGCAGAAAGGACGGCGCGGTGCGTCGAACTGCATCGAACAGGACTGCTCACAATCAAGATTCGCCTCATTTGGGGTGGTTGGGGAAGAAATCCTCTGAAATGGCCTTTGGGCTTTCGTACCAGTTGCCTTTAAATTGAAAAAACCATTTAGATATTTGAAGGGGCTTGCGAGAGAAAAAGGAATCACGAAACAAAATATTTCGATGGTTTTTTCTTCCCTTCGAGATGTGATTAAAAAAAAAAGTCCAGCCATGTGATCACACGCCATAAACGTGTGTATCATTCTGGATGATCAGGCGTTGCCGTGACGCCGTGGTTGCCAGAATTCATTGCACTCTGGGAAATGAGAACACACTTTTCTTGGATGGATTGGATTTGATTGGTAGCAGTACGTTACGGAGCAACCAGAAATTACCAATGGTTTAAGCCACATGTGCTCCAGTGAATAGTGTGTGTTGCACCGATAACTTCGCAGGCCAGTTATATGAGTAAACTGTGTTTATCGTGATGGTGCAGTTATATATACACCCAACCTTGTTAATAGGGTGCATTATTTTGTTACGTTTCCATTATTAAGCGTTTCAAATTCTTTTCAACAATATCAACAAGAGAAAAAGTCTGGAGAAATTCAGAGAATTATCTACTAATGCGTAGCTTCTTATGCCGCTTGTCTGGGCGGTGAGTTTTTCCCAGACAAATGTTTTGGGTTTTATAAATCCTGCCCGACCAACTATCGCCATTTACGCTATTATACCGATTAGAAGTGGAAATTTTGTGAAATCTGCATTATTGTGGAAATGCAGGAAGTTAGTTACACAGTTCGCAATTTACGGTAATTTTTTTATATCTTCCTCATTTTCTTTTCTGTTTCAAAATTTCTTTCTACCACTTATCTCATTTACGCTAATATAACGATTATAAATGGAACTTCCGCAAAATCTTCATTATTGTGGAAATGCAGGGCGTTACACGGTTCGTAATTTTCCTTAATTATTTTATATATTTTTATTTTTTAGTTTCTCAAAAGTTATTCCGTATCATTATCTTTATTTATGTTATTACAGTGATGACGTTTGGAACTTCTCCGAAATCTGGATTATTGTGGAAAAACAGGGCGTTACGCGGTTCGCCATGTTCCATAATTATTTTATATTTTTCTTATTTAACTGGTTTTTCGAAATTTCGTCTGTATAATTATCTACATTTACGTTATTACAACTATTACATTTGCAACTTTCCAGAAATCTCCATTATCGTGGAAATGCAGGGCTTTACAGGGTTCCCCAGTTTCTGTAATTATTTTACATTTGTCTTATTTTTTTAGTTTTGCAAAATTTAGTTTGACCAATTATCTCCATTTACCCTAATGTAACGATTAGAGGTGAAACTGTTGCGAAATCTCTATTATTGTGGGAATGCTGTGTGCAAATGCTTTATGCGTTTTGCCAATTTCCGCAATTTTTTGATATTTTTCTTATTTCTTAGTTTTTAATATTTTTGCCCGACTAATTATCTGCATTTATTTTATTATAAGGATTACATTTGGAACTTTAGCGACATCTGCATTATTATGGAAATGCCATGCGTTATACGTTTTGCCGTGTTCCGTAATTTTTCAATATTTTTTATTTCTTAGTTTTTGAAGATTTTGTCCGACCGACTATCTCCATTTCGATTATTATAACGATTACATATGGAACTTTCGCAAAATCTGCATTATTGTGGAAATGCAGGGCGTTACACTGTTCACCATCTTGCGTAATTTGTTAAAATTTTTCGTATTTTTTAATTTTCAAAATTTCGTTCTGTCATTCCATTTACGCTATTATAGCGATTGCAGGTGAACTTCCGCAAAACCTGCATTTTTGTGGAAATAGGATGCGTTATACGTTTTGCCATTTTCGGTAATTTTAATATTTTTCATATTTTATAGTTGTTCAAAATTTTCTCCTACCAATCCTCCCCATTTACGTTATTATAACGATTACATTCGGAACTTTCGCGAAATCAACACACTCCGCCATTTTCGATAATTATTTTAAAATTTTCTTATTTTTTTAGTTTTTCGAAATTTAGTTCTACCCATTATCCCCATTTACACTATTATAACAATTACAGGTGGAACTTTCGCATCATTTTTTATATTTTGCTTATTTTTATTTTTTCAAAATTTCGTGCGACCAGTTATCTTAATTTACGCTATTATGGCGTTTATAGGTGGAACTTCCGCGATACCTTCATTTTTCTGCAAATGCAGGGCGTTACACGGTCCTGGCTGTGGGGGGTAGTTGGCAAAGAATGCTACGCATTAAAGGGACCCTGCAACATATTTAAAGACGATAGGTTTTCTTGGGCTACTTAAACCCAGAAATTTTGGTCTGTCTGTATGTTTGTCTGCCCGTCTGTCTGTCTGTGACTCGATTCAGCCACCCGGCCAAAGTAAAATGTATACTGTGCATTATATACTCACAGCCAAATGTGAGCGTCTAAGCCCGGTTTTATGTTCATACTTGTCAACTTTGTTGAATACGAACATGACATTAGGCAAATATAAGACCGAAAATTAATACACAAGGGATATTTATAGTGTTACAGTGTTCTTTTATTAAAAATTCATGGATGCATGGTTTTTCGATAGGAAATGATATTCTAAATCTACTGCAGAAAACCGCCGCCTGCTGTTGCCCGCGCCACCTCCTGGTGGCATATGAGAAATCACGCGGCAACAGCAACGAAAGGTTCCGCTAACTAGGTTCAACGTTCTGCTTGGAACGCACGTGGAGCACGGCAACGCGGTTCTATAAACCTTGAAGTCGGCTGCCTCGATTCACGCACGTCTCCGCCGTACTGTAGCGCTGGAATCGAGGAACCCGGCCTGTAGCAGTGGAACGCGGTAAATTCAAATTGCCTTGAGCAAACCTTAGTGTGTTTACCTTGGGGTGAGCGCGACGGAATAGAAACGGCATGATATGTGAGCGGGAAAGCAAAGGGGGCATTTCTTTGGCAAATGTCTACAAAGACTATCGTCTTTTGACGACATCTGCAACGAAAGGAGCAGATACGCGGCCAATTTTTTTTTTCAACTTTTTTTGAAATCTTAAATTCTTGCAGAAGGTAGTCACCCAACACACGCAGTACTTATATTAGGGGGTCGAAAAGTACCTCAGCCAGAAATTACTGCTCTATGCCCATCAAATAACTTGCAAACTCGCTTGAAGAATTATTTCCTTCTTTCCCGGTCTTGACGTTCTTCAACGGCTCGGATTACGTCACTAATGTCATGTAGCGACTGTTGGCCGGGTTTCCTTCAGTTGCAGCAATGAACGGTTTTCGACAGCAGCTTAAAAAAGCCACAAAAAGAAAGCAGAAATGGAAGGCGTATATGGTACGACGTGCAAATCGCGCAGTGCCGCTCCGTGCTTTCGGTAACTATAGCTTTTGCAGTGGTTGCAGACGCGAAGGAAAGGGTGAAAGCGCTTATCGAAAGTGTTTCAAGGTCCCTTTAAAAGAAGCGAGGCGGTCCAAACAGTACCAGTCGGGCCGAAATCTCAGGAGGCTTTTGCATTCTGGTCACGCAATTTTCGCTATTCTTTACCTTTGAATCTGGGGAATTCCGCTCACCTTGTTGGGTGAGCGGAATTCTCTAGATTCTTCGGATTAAGGTGCGCCTGGCGAAAAAAAAAAAAAAAAAAAAAAAAGACTCCACGCACCTTAGGCCTGGAAGGCGCCAGATTGTGCAGTTCACATGGGTCCTTGGCGATGTCGAACAAGTACGGCGGGTCTCCGCTGACGAAGTTAGAATCTGCGGTACCGTATGAATGGCACCGCACCGTGGAGAGGAGGCGCCAATTGAGGGGAAGCAGGAATGCACCGACGTTGTAGAAACACCTGTAGGAAGAAGGGCGTGTCGCATGGGCACTAAAGTGTAATATTAATTTAGCCTATACTGGTGAATTCGTTCGGTCCGCCATTTTTATTTTTTGTTTAAAGAAAAAAGATACATACGCAGTACGCAGAGGGATTCAACCATTTTGTTTAAGTCCAAACCAAATACTAGTACCCCTTCATAACAAGTTGGGAGTGGATATTGTACAAAAAAGCAGCTCACGATTATGATATTCCATAATGCGAAATTTTTGCGCAGCGCGTACTGCCGTCTTCTCTATCACGGCGCGTAGCTGCTGCGTCTCGGGAAGTGATTGCGTGATGAGCGAACACACGGCGGGGCGCGCAACTCTGCCGTTACCTCGCAGCGCTTTGCGCCGCCGAGCACGTTGTTGTAAATCGTGTTTGAGCCTCCCGCGCGAATGTCACGTGGTTCGGATGGACCAAACAACCAGAAGCATGCTTCACTGTCCTTCCCCGCACACTTTCGCCGCACTTTCCCGCGCAGTTTTCTTTCTGTTTTTGCTCGCTCGCTTAAGACACCGCCGCCGCTGCCAAGCCGTAGTAGCGGCCACCAAAGTGCGTTCAGTAAAAGGAACAAGAAAAAATAAAGGTATAAGAAAATAACGAAAATATGCTGTCGATTTTCTTTGCTGTCATAAGATGCAGCTTTACAGGTTCCTCAACAATATAAAACTTAGGAGGCTTTAGAGTTAGAGTAGACGATTTAAGTTGAAGGCTATTCCAGTATGTTGCGCCAGTGATGTCTAAGGGTTTTTTTCTTCCATAGATGGTACAGGTTTTGGGATCCAGAGGGAGCTGCGGAAAGGGATTAGCCTGAACTCAACGACAGTATGTGTGCACGTGAGTCATCGTGCGTGATGGACCGTCCCCGGGTACGCACCGGCTCCCCGGAGAACGAAACTGAGCCCTCCGAAATTGTCCTGTCGTGTGTTTTTGTGTGCTGTTTTTTTAGGTTTGTGTGTGAACAGTTTATACGGTCTGGGCACCAATGTTGGAGCCCGCCCGATACAAAGGGTACGACCACAGATCATCATCATCATCATCATCATCATCATCATCATCATCATCACTTAAAGTTCCTGTGAACACCGCTTACAGCGAGCAGTTGGGCTGATATTCAACAGGCCAGCTAGTGCCACACTCGACATGACTGGCAAAGAAAGGCTGCTATCATTTCGTCCATCAGGTGCCGCTACCTTCTCCTTCACCGTCGCAGCGACGAAGCATTGCAGTCCGCCTTGGTTTTCACTGTGACATTATCTGGTCGCTCGCCCGTGCTTGCCGCGATCAGCTGTTTCGCCTCCTATATATTAGGTGCGGAGTAACTTAGGACCGCACCATGTCCGTCAGCGTCCGTACGCATAGCATTTACAATCTCAAAAAATCACACCGGCTCCGGAACCGGCAGGATTCGAGCCTGTGTCCGGTCAACCAGACAGAGTTAGTGTCAGTCGTCAAACCCCATTGGGCTACGACCGTTTTTTTTTCTTTATTTCCAGACAAACACCGCTGTTACAAATATAAAAACAACAAAACCCATTACACTAAGACATAAAATCACTGTTCCACTCTAGGGTACAGTGCTGACTACTAAAATATTTTCATTTTGTTAACTCCTCCATTTGTGACAACCAGTCTGGAACACATTGGCGTGCCTTTTGAACTTCAAGAAAAGAGAATATGGCCTCTCGGAAATACTCATTTACTGGCCGCGCATCAATGTCCGAGTGGCGGACTGCCATTCGGCATCTCCATATACTGTGCAGTCCTAGTAACATTACTAGATCTAGAGGGACGCCATCATCATCAGGTTCAACGGACAAATACCGAATACCATGGGCATCGATTGGCAGATCTTTTTTCAGCGTACGTTGCAGCACATCCCAGAAGAAGACCCCGTCCCAACAGTCAATGAAAACATGTTCAATGGTTTCGGTTTGTTGCATAACCAACACTGTTCACCCCACGGCAAAAAAAGGGCCCCTTTTCTTGCATCCATGTTTTCACAAGGAGTGTCCCGGTGTGTAGTTGAAAGAAAAATGTTTTACATCCCGGTGCAACTGGCATTCTTTTAACCCGTTTTAACACATCTCGACCCGTGCCAGCCGAGTGAGCAATTCTGTACATAGGAACGGGAAAAACAGTGTCGCAGAGATCGTTATACAGTCTCTTCCTAGTCACTGCGCTCAAATACTCTAACGAAAACCGTGCGCATAGAAAACGTAACGAGTCCACAACTTCTTTTAGATAGCCACGGATACCACCTGGCATACACAATGTCGTAACGGACAACTCAGGCAAAACCCTGCCTAATCTCACTTGGCAAACGGTGCGCAAAAAGGGATCCTTTACATCCCTCCAAAACAGAAAGCGGTTTGCCAACTGACGTAAAAAGAGATGCGTTAAACCTAACCCCCCTTCCCGTACACGTCAAAAGAGATTTGTACGACTCATCCTCTCCCAGGTTGATCCCCAAACAAAAACTGCGAAAACACGATGTAACTTTTGGACGTTTGCCCGTGAACAGTGGAGTACCTGTAACACATACCAAAGTTTGCTCGCCATAAAAAGGTTGCAAATCGTTGTGCGAGCGAAAATGGATAAATTGGCGCCCTTCCGCGAAAATGGATAAATTGGCGCCCTTCCACTTCTCTGCCTTTTCCTTAAGCTCTACGGCTTGTCTCCTCCAGTAAGGGTCACTGTCAGCATAATACTCTAGGGGAACACCAAGGTACTTCACCGGTGTCGTCACCCACTTTACATTTTGAAATACCACCGGTGTTGAACTCCACTCTCCGTGCCAGATGCCCAGGCACTTGTCCCAGTTTACAGCACATCCACTAACATAACAAAACCATTTAACTGTATTAATGACCCTAGCAATGCTTTGTTGATCTACGCAAAATACAGCGATATCGTCCGCGTATGCTAAAACTTCAATTTCAGCTGCATGAAGTTGAAATCCCTTGACAGTGTCGTTTTTTTATTATGCTTAAACATAATGATTCAATATATATGCAAAAGAGGAGGGGGGAAAGAGGACACCCCTGCCTCACGGACCTCTGCACTTCTATACGCCTTCCAACCGCTTTGCTAACGATAAGTCTAGTTGTACAGTTGTTATAAGCCATGCGCACACCCTCTAGAATAACTGATCCGATGTTGCTATGTTCCAAAACCGCCATAAGTCCATCGTGGGGCACACGATCAAACGCCTTTTCTAGGTCTACCTGTAGCATTTCGACGCCTGTATGCGTCACGTCGCAAATCTCAAGCACACTCCGTGCCTTGTGTATATTCGTAAAAATTCACCTGCCTTTAATACCACATGTTTGATGCGGCCCCACTAAGATGCTAATTACGGTCTGCAACCTTCTAGCCAATATTTTCATTAGTATTTTATAATCAACGTTTGTTAAGCTTATGGGCCGGTACGATGTGACTTGGCGGAGTTTGACAATATCATCTGTTTTGGAAATTAAGATCGTGTGGGAAGCCGAAAACGATGGTGGAAGCGTGTCTAACATATACGCTTCTTCAAACACAGCAGTTAACACAGGGGATATGTCATGTTTAAAAGCCTTATAAAAAGCAGCACTCAGGCCATCTGGGCCTGGTGACTTTCCCAGGTTTAAGTTGTCAATAGCTTCCTTAACCTCCTCAACGGTGATAGGGGATTCCATAAGTGACTTTGCTTCATCATCAATTTTTGGCAGGAGTGACACAAATTCACTTTCAAACTTTGCCAGTTCAATAGGGCTTCGAGAAAACAAGGTCCTATAGTGTTCAAAAAAAGCACGTTCAATATCTACTTTTTCACTGCTAATTGTGCCATTATATTCAATTTCCGTTATTTCGTTACGGCGAGCGTATCTTTTTTCCGTCCCCAGCGCTCTCTTGGTGGGCATTTCGCCCGCTATAAATTTTTCCGCTGAGTTAGTATCCGAGAGTCAAACGGCTTACTCCCTCGTCTGTAACGGTGCGGAGTACCTGAGGACCTCCCAATGTCCGTCCGCGTAATCCGTGCGCACACCACCATCAGGCGAAAATCAAGCGAAATTCCATTTGATCCGTGAGTTGCAGTTTCATTTAGGGAATAATCAAGGTGCGACTCATGGCTCAAATCGAATGACGGTCGGGGCGCAAATCGGATGTCCCTTGGGGCGCAACTTGGATGTCATTTCGAGTCCCCGTACTCCGCACCCTCGCCATCATGCTGACATTTTTTCTTGTTCCGTGGCCCGGGCCCTGGAAGGCTACGGCGAGAAACGCGTTCTTCAAGGCCAGCAATGGCGAGTGACGTCACGTCATCCAACATGGCTGCCCCCAGACCACCGCTCTAGAAACCATGTTAGCTCCCCTAGGGAAGCGGGTCCATCCGCCATCTTGAGCTCTAAAGTCCCGCAGGAAATTCACCCCTCTCGTCACGCATCTAGGAGCCGCGGCGCCGTTTCAGCAACGGGATGAAGTCGGCGTGCGCGTGCGCTGCCGGCAGCGCCGGCCTCTGCGCGGGGCAGCCGCAGCCGCTGACCTGCGCACAACCAGAAAAGGAGTTCGGTGCGCAGCTCTGAAAGCCCGCTTTCCTGTCCCGGTGGAGCCGGTGGCGCGGCGGGTCATGGAAATCAAACGCGCAACTCTGCGAATGAAACAGAATAGCTCTAGGATTACTTAGTCAGGTAAAGCAATAAAAGCGTAGGGTGATCGGGTATGCGTGTTCGACACGCATTTCGGGATCCCTGAGTTCGACTTTCATACTGCTAAAAACTTGTTAAAGCAAAGCTTTCTACCTCTACCCCCAAGGGTTCTTTCGCGACCGTTGGTGTCAACAGAAAACTCCCGCGAAGAAATAAAAGAAGTTACTGGCACCGCTAGGAATCGAACCTGGGTCAAATAGAGTAACGGAGTGAGATCCCGCTGTCTTACCGGTTGAGCTACGAGGAGCCCACGCTGAGACGGGGAAGGCAGGCGGCGCAATCACTAAGCACATCTGCGGCTTTACCTTCTGCGTTCTCGCTGAATGCCACATGATAGCGTCACCCGACCTCTCGCCCCGCTGTGTGCTCCGTCCATGGCACGCGTAGCGGCCGTGTGCGCGCGTTGCGCATGCGCTTGGAGTGACAAAAATTTAAGGAAGCTCACATGAACGCATGGAATCTCATTTCCAGTACGTCAATATGCTAAGGGCTGTGGCCTCCAATGTTCACCTAAAAAACCAGAGCTCCTTGCCGTCCTCATTCACGCCAAACGACCGATCAAGGAAGGCGTTCAATACTCCTTGATGGCCAGGCTGTCACTCCCAACCCCAGCATCAAGATCGGGGTCTACATCTCCAGACCAACACCAAGAGTGACGAATCCTTGCAGTGCCCTCAAACACAGCATCAATTATATCATACACATGATCAGGCGAATTTCTACGAAGAAGTGACGGCTCAAGGAAGCCGATACCCTTCGATTAATTCAAGCTTTTATCCTCTCGGGAATGACTTACGTCCCACCTTCACCACCCCCTAAGGAGGATATAAAGATGCTTGACATAATGATTGGAAAGGCGGTTAAGCAGGCCATTGGTTTTCCCATGAGTGCGTCCACGGGGAGGCTGGTTAGGATGGGGCTCCACAACACGGTGGAAGAGTTGATACTCTCCATCTTTCTAACCAGAAGCTCCGATTGAGCAGAACTGCAGTGGGTCGCTGCATCCTTCACCAGATTGGCTGGGCAGCACGGAATGTCACTTTTGTAATCTACTCTCGGATTCATGGCGACAAGAACTAAAGATGCTCCCCTTTACGTAGAAATCTGGACCCTTCACACCACCAGGGTCACCGTCAAGCACGGGCTCAAGCGCTCAACACCACGCTCGGCGGGGATCATGCAATTATCCACACAGACGCCTCCCAACCTCGAGGGGAGTAGTACGCCCTCATCGTGGTTAACGCCAGAACATACCTCCTATGTGTGCCTCACTCAAGACCCACGACATGACAGCTGAAGAAGAGGCAGCCATCGCTTTGGCTCTCCCTCAACCAGGGGTTTGGTAGGTAGTGACCGATTCGCAACAAACCTACCGGAATTACCTGACGTCGTGGGTCTCTCGAGCTACACTGAGTGTGCTAAAAAACAGTCACCAATCGGTTACATTCAGCTCATCTGGACGCCCGCTCACGCTGGCATGGAGGGGAACGAAAACACCCACAAACAAGCCTGCGTTTTACCCGCTAGGCTATGGAACTACACGAGTGCTATCACCCACTTGTCACGTTCAAGGACATAACACAGCGTTGTCGCTTTCCGGGACAGACCCTACCCTCGCTCCACCCTGACCTTTCCATGGAACGACATACAATTCGGCTCCTTCCTATACCCGACGCGTCTTCACTTAATGCACCCGAATCGGTACGACGCTCAATGTAAATTTTGCTCAGAAGTAGAAACACTCCGCCACATAATTGGGGTTAGCGAATTTAGCCCTGAGCACCCTCCTTTCTTCCCGTCAACTATCCAACAACAGCAATGGGAGATGCTGCTGTTCAGCCCCTGTGTGCCTTCAGCGGGTGGCCAGATCACAGGTGGCGCGGACTGCATATGGCTTCAGTGAAGAAAGAACTACTCTCCTGGGCCGCCCTCTGGGCCGTTTAGAAATCTGCATAAAAGTATTTCCGGCCCCTCCCCCCCATCTTCATCCTCCTCCAGTGCCTCTTCCCCCTCCTCCTGCACCTCCACCATCTGTCCCCAAGCACACGGACACGGAGCTGCAGAAAGACGATAAGCTGTAAAGCGGAGGCTATAAGAAAACTACACGGAAGCTGCACTGGCACGGTCTACACCGATGCGGCGGTACACTACACCAACGGGTTTGCGGTGTCCATAGTCACCAACTACTAATTGAAAGAAGTGTGAACTGTCAAAGAAGTTTGAACTGTCTGGAAGTCATTTCGAGAAAGAACCGTAGGTTAGCGGATTAAAGGACTGCACTTTACGCGGAGAGACCCAGGTTCGACTCTGTGCGGGCAAACTTGCTTATAGAGCACTGTCTTGGGCGGCGAAAGTGTGACATTTGAATCGTTACAGATCGACAGGCGGGTTTTCTCACTGAGACATAGAAATGCTTTGCATTTAAAAGTTATCTAGCCCCGATATTAGGCCTACCTCAGCACCTGCGCCACCGTTGAGTTCGCGATGAGTTGGTCGAGGTCCGCGTGTGGGCGTGTTCCACCGGGCGTTGGGTAGCGACCGTCCCATGTTCCTCCAACGGCCACGCCTTCCACCAGCTTGTAGTCGCCGTACCGCAGAGCCGCCGTGCGCTCCTTAGGCTCGATGTTGTACAGAACCTCGGTGCGAGGAGAGGACAAGTCCCGAGACAGCGTGTCCCACATGTTGTAGCCGTCCAGTCGGCGTTCAAGGCAATCCGGAAGGCCACCTTGCAGGCACAGAAATTGCACTTTAAGACGGCGATTTACAGTCCTTGACGTGGAATTCACTTCTGAGAGCGTTTGTTCTGCCCCCGCCGAATTATTACTCAACAAAAAAACATTCATTCGATAAAGGTCGCATTTAGTGCTGCGTTAGCGTGAACTCCACTAAGTGGAAACTTGCTATCTGTGATTTGCTTACAAGTTGTTCACCAAGGTTTCGCCGCATAAGTGACACCCTAGTTATATCCACGGGAACAATGTCGATTGCAGAAAGTTTTACTCGACCCAAAGATCATATCATGCCTTGAAATGCAGCGATATATTGACATGATAAGACAAACATATCGAAGTACCCTTTACGGTGTCATAAAATCTCCAGTAAGGAGAAACACTGTAAAAATACAATACGTTGTGGACCTTGGAGGACTTATAGCACCAATGCAAGGTGACGATAATCCTTTATAAAGAAAGAGTTAGAATTCTGTGCTAGGAGGGGCCAGACCAGAGACACCCACACCTCCGAAATTAGTTACAGCCTGTCTAAATGACCATACTTGGCGACGATATTTCTGAATTTGAGGAGATGGCTACATAGATAATAGTGAAGTGAGAACAGACAACGTCGTCTTGTTCAGAGAATCTCGAGAAGACCCGGGGAGTAGGTTTTAAGGGCTGTGCTCGGAACGCTCGGTCGAAGGTTTAAAGATAAATGCGAAGAGCCCGAAATCAATGTTAAAGGAGCCACGAAGAGAAAACACAAGTTTGGTTCATTCGAAAGATTGCCTCGCTAGAACCATAACGACACCACTTATAACGCAAACTTCGCTCAAATAAGCTACATAATTAGGAAAAAAGGAAATGACCATGCGACCCACCAGCTCATTTTCCGCAACAGAATCTATGATGTCACTCGAGAATGCTCTGCGATTGGCGGAGGCCGGCAAAAGCAAACGCATGTTAGGCAGGGCTTACAGTTTGCATAGCGAACTAAATGCCCGTGATGAAACATACTGCACATTCTTTTTATGACAAAGAACGGTGGAGTAAACGGTTGAAGTTCCGAACGAACACGCAAGCGTGTATGCCAATGCGTACGAAACTACCGCCAGCCGAACTCGACATCTCGCCGTCGCCACCGTCGCGCAGACGAATTTTCGGGTTCAAGGCTCTTCGGGGCCAACGAACCGTCCCAGCACGCACAGCCGCGACCTTGCTTGGTATCGTAATCCCTTCACAGGAGGTTGGCTGTCATATCGCCAACCAGCAAAGGTAAAAATAGAAACAAGGGGCGTAAGGAACACAGAGCAGCAACGAGATAGTGCCACTCGTCGCACAGGTTTCGGTATGGAGGTCGTGTTGGCTTGCTGCTGTCGTTACGAGCTCGTTTACAGTTTACAACCACTGAAAACTTCAGTTTGTTCGAGTACTTTACAATGAAATTTCGTTGTTGTGTTTTGAAATGCCCATGTAGTACGGGCAAATCGTCGAGGGAGTGCGACATCCCCGCCGGTGAGATCTCCTTTCATGTGCTGCCCAACGACGAACCTCGGCGAAGCAAGTGGCTACGTTTTGTGAACTTTGCAAACGGAGGAGAAAGAGAGCTAAAGGAAGTACGAGTGTGCTTGCTTCATTTCCGAGGAAGTGATTACGGCAGGGACCCGGACATGCTGGCGCTCGTCGCCGACTTCGTCAAATAGCTGTCAAAGCGCTCTGACCTTGGGGAAAAAAATTGCCGTACACACCGCGCATTGACGCTCGAATCTTTCTGGTCGGAGCAGAGAGCTCGAGCGAACGGCTTTCCATACACGACACCGGCCAACTAGCATAAGCGATACTGCTACTGAAACTGAAAATACGGCACATACGTACCAGTCTGTATTCGTCCGTCGCGACGGGGCTGACGAGGCAGCGGTGCCGACGGCTGGGCGTTCGTCTGTTGTGGCTATCGCGGAATGGTCGCTTTCCCGTCCACCGCGTATCCCACAACTCTTGCCGCTCGTGCACTTAGAAGCATTGAGCGTTCAACTGGTGTGAGGTTAAATGCAAGCCCGAGCTCCTCGGCGAGAGTTTTGTTCTCCAGATCAGGCGATTCCATGACTAGGGCTGCGGGTGCACTAGGTTTTACTAGTATTTTTAAAATGGCCGCCGTCTCGGTCGACTCCCGCGTGTGGGTGCTATATGGAGTCGACATACTAAGTATCTGTTTCATGGACCGGCTCGTATGACGCCATTGTTCACGTGACGAAATGTGCAATTTTAGCGGGAGATTTAAAATTTTGGCTTAAATTGCCTTATTTCTCAGTGAATAAACCATCATTTGCTTCCGGGAAAGCGCTTGGGGTACTATGAAACACCTAATTTTTCGAATAAAACAAACTTTTGTTTTCTCTTCATGGCTCCTTTAAACAGCCAAGTCTTGAGTCTGGCAATAACATACTAGAAGACAGCAGAATATGCGAAAGTTTCTTATATACACGAGGTCGTCACTGGTGATCAAAACCACGAGAAAGAATTGAAGCGCTCAAAATTGTGGGCCGCCGAACCTTCCGGAAGTGACATCTTGTAGTTAACGGTAGGCGGTACAGGTGATTAAAAAGAATGGCACCCGATCAATGCGTACATCCCGGGATAACTTATGACGCATAATATTGGTGTCTTACTACGAACATTCAACAAAAAGTTAGGTCAGCTCAATGAGCCATTGAAAGCATGCTGATAGCTAGGTGTAACACTTACATTTGAAAACGAGCATCATAGCAATGTGTAGGCGAGCACCATCTGATGGTGTTGCTAGGAACCCGTGCCGGAGCAAGACTATAGCAAGAGCAGCAGCGCCCAGAAAGTAGGGAAACCACGCCAAGAAAGCTTCGCTTGAAAAAGAATCCGAATAGAGCTCGTTCGTTTCCAGCTGCTGTACACCGCAAAATGACGTAGCCTGTCCCGGTTTCCAGAAATTGTCAAAGATGGAAACTTAACTAGTGTTTACATGTCAGCCAACGAACCAACGTCGAAGTTACCGAGAACTTACCGGCGGCGTGGTAGAGCGTAGGCAGCCAGTCGGAGATGTGCATCATTTGGGGCGACACCCTGCGGCGCTTGGCGAGCAGCGGCGACCATATGAACGCGGCCGCACGGGTGCCGCCTTCCCAGTGGGTGCCTTTGGTCCCGCGCAGCGGCCAGTTAAAGCTGCGGCTTGCGTGAAAGCCGAACGGAGCACCTCCATTGTCGCTGCTAAAGATCACGATTGAGTTGTCCAGCATTTGGGCCTCGTACAGCGCTTGCATGACGGCACCGACTGACTGGTCCAGTGTGTCCATCATGCCTGGTCTCAGAAAAAAAGGAAAACGCCGTGGTGGGTGTTGAGGGTGTCTAACTGTACATTTTATATGGGTGTAATAAGTGATGCCACCTTTGAGGAGGGCACAGAGGTGTTGATAAAATTGAGGTGAAACCGGGTAGCGTTGTTCATTTATACGAAGCGGCCATATAAATGACACAGCTAAGCCTAATGGTGATCAGAGTCATTAGTACGAAGTCTTAATTGAAAGACTGCCCTGTAACGCATGAGATCTCAGGATGCATTCTTGTACGTTGATATGTTGCTCTTTGGGCACTGAATTCTCGCCCCTAGTCTTGATCATTCTACTTGCAGTAAAAATCTGCCATAGTCATCTTTACAGTTTTCATCGCTAACACCACACCGAACTGCCCACTACTTTCTACATCCATGCTAAATCCAGAATATGCCACAACTGCAGTTACAACTACAACAAAAACAACAACGACGACTACTACTACTTCACTATTATTAAGTGCAGAACACTTTAGGCGCTCGCCTTGTCGTCCTAGCTCGCTCGCTCGGCCCAAGTATATAGAGCACCAAGGCGGCGTCCCGGGGTAACACTATTGTTCGCGGCGTACCCCAGAGGCTTCGAAAGCCAAGCGTTTATATACTCCTAAGTGTTCGAAACTCGTGAAATGCTGGCGCTTGTCATACATCTTTCCGTTGTTTAGCGCAAAAAAAACTATAGGTACATTTTAGGAAAAATATACGTAATTAACCGGCAGCGCCCGCGTTCTTTTTAGTTAAGGACGCCTGTTGGGTTGGTTTTAACGATAGTAAACGCAAAATGTGGCAGTGCAACGCCGGCATGTGCGGCACGTGAAGGGAGAAATGCACAAAGAGAACAGAACTCCCGCTGGCGCAGTTTCAGGCAGGGGGAGCGCGAGCCCTGCGAAGGCGGGAAATTTGAATTGCATGGGGTGGCAGCAGTGAGCGGATAACGGCGGTACAGCCCCTTATGGCGAATCAATGCTGTGCACTTCCGACAGCTTTCGCATTGAGTGGAACGGCTTCAATTTTTTTTGCTACTACTAGCACTAGTAACATTATTGTTACTAACGCTACCTTTGCTACTAATCATAACAATTGAAACTCTTATTTCTGCCGCTGCAATTATTCCTCCACTAGGAAACAATGAGTATGGGCATCGGGTGATAAAATAATCATTAACCTATCAGTAGAAGGAATTTCTTAAGCCTCCAGGTAAGCCGAGGTAACAGTTCCCATGAACCACTCCTCAATCGGTAATCACAAGAAATGTAATGACCTCTGCGAAGAATCTACCTTTGAAGGTAATCTACCACTTCATATAGCTATGTTTCAAAAAGGGAAACATAGGTGTAGGATTATTTTTGCTCTACGTTTGTGTCAGCAAATGTAATTAAGAAACTTCCAATGTCATCGTTATCTTTTGGTATTTCTGCTTTTACGAAATAGTTCGTCTGACACCACTCTTTGCAGGGTTATAAGGCCATTAGCTCATGTACTCTCAAATAATCTAGCGGGAATTAAGCCGTCACTTCTTCGGTTAACTTTCGCTCTCACCTGCAAATTTCGTGCGCTTCTCTTCTCCGATGTAAGGAAACTTACGAACGTTCTCTTCAGGAGCGTCGAAGAGTACCTCAGAGCCAGAGTGAACGGCTTGGTGAGACAGGTACAGAAAAAACGGCTGGAAGGTGCAAGGCGTGGAAAGTGAATAAAATTTCTCTTCACCATGCCAATTGATTTGCTTAGAGTAGAGCTAGTAGCAATTTCAGCTAAGGGTTTGCATTCGGATGTCGAGTGCCAATGCATGCGGCATGATTTGCGCTCTAAACGTTTTTCATGATTCCGTAGAAGGCAACTTATTAGGCTCTCTAATACACGGATTCAAGATTCTGGAATCACATTCACGTTTGTTAGATGCGACTGCATCTCATTCACTCGCCTTGTCCATGCAGCGTCATCGGCGTTGTTGTCGTCCGCCCCTCCCCCTACACTATAAAAAAATAATAGTTAGCGGCGCCCGGTTTCGATCCCACGACCCTGTGGGCGGAACGCGAGGTACATGGTGCTCTTCCCACTGCGCCACAAAACCGAGACGGGATCAAATGCTACGAACGCGCCTTATATCCTTGACTCATTCAAACTACGTCAAGATGCTACTGATACAACGCATGATGGGGCAATGATTAACACTTGCAATAAAAGAAAAGAAGCTCCCACTTACAGCAACAATGATGGAGTAAAGGTCGTTGCGACAGCGAAGCCCCAAGCATACCACTTACAGAGATTGACCAAGATTGGCCAATAAAACATAATAATAATCATAAAACATAATAATCATACGCGTTCCCGACACGTTTCACGCGATTTCAGAATCAATCCAACGGAAACACCAAGTGAACCCCACGATGCGTCGCATCTACACAGGGTTCCCCTCGCGGGGAGGTGGGCGCAATTTTATGTTTCCTCGCATCCATCCGGCTTAAGACAACAGAAAATGTTACACTTTTAGTTACCTTGGTCTTGTTTCGGTCTTGGATGAGGTGTATTGCTCGCTCCGTGAACAAAGTCGTCGAGTAGCGTCCCATCTCTTTCCGAAGCGGATCTGTGCCGATCCAAAAGTCTAGGCCCACGTGGTCGCCCTACATGCCGAGAGAGAGAGAGGTCGAAGCTGAATATGCGAAGAGAAGTTAGGAACCATTCCGCATGCATATTGCATAATGACTCCTGGGACACAGCGAAGGAACTAGCCAGGCTTGGTTCAATACCATCACGGTGAGCGAACACAGAATGAATTTAACCAAACCAAAATCCTCTTTGATTCCTTTTTTAGGACGTCTGGAGAATAGAGCTATTATAATGTAGGGAGGAAAACAAGCTCGAGAAATAGGAGCACACACAACGTGCGCCCCCATTAGAACAACAATTTTTGCTAAGAGGCATGACCCTATACCACTCTGAGGGTGTGATTGTAGTAGTCCGTTTCGCCGCTGTAGAAGCCGTAGAAAGTGTCGAATCCCCGCCTTGTTGGCGTGTAGTTTCTGGAAAAGCTGCCCAGGTGCCACTGCGAAGGAGAGAGAAAGAAAAATGGCAGCATCTCCATTCCGTGGATGATAGCGAGGGTGCGGAGTACGGGGACTCGAAATGACATCCAAGTTGCGCCCCGATTGACATTCATTTTGCGCCCCAACCGTCATTCGATTTAAACCGTGAGTTGCACCTTGATTATTCTCTAAATGAAACTGCGACTCACGGCTCAAATCGAATTTCGCTTGATTCTCGCTTGATGGTGGTGTGCGCACGGATGGATGCGGACGGACACTGAGAGGTCCTATGGTGCTCCGCACAGGCGAAGGTGTAAGCCGTTTGACTCGCGGGTACTAACTCACGGTCGTAGCCCGATGGGTAAGACGACTGACACTAACTCTGTCTGGTCTACAGACACAGGATCGAACCTGCCGGTGCCTGTGTGATTTTTTGTGATTGTAAATGCTATGCGCACGAACGCGGACGGACATTGTGCGGTTCTAAGGTACTCTGCACCTGATAGATAGATATATAGATAGATAGATAGATAGATAGATAGATAGATAACATAACGCTGAGGTTATAGAAGAAAGAGAAAAATGGTATAGCTGGGGTCAACGTAATGGTGAAAAGAAGAAAGTGGTTCAGACAAGAGACGAGGGACACAGACAAAAAAGCGCGATCCCTACCCTACAAATGTTGACGTCCAGAGAGGACGTTGGAGAACCAGTACGCGTTCTGATTGAGGTATACAATGCTTTGTTGCTTTGCAGTGGTGGTAGTGACAATCGCTCTCGGGCAGAACCAAAACGACATCCCAACACTGTCTGTGTTTATGCAGTTGGACGATTTTTGTCCGATGTTTTCCAAGACAAAAGTCTTGGGCCAGCCCTTCTTGTCGTGTTTCACGACGTCAACAAAAACTTCTGGTCAACAACCACTAGTGTGTCTAGTTGTCCAGTCAGCCTAGCAAAGTGCCTAATCATGAGGGTGCCAGTGCCAAACTCGTGGTATGTTAAGCTGTGAGCGCCTTTTAACGTCGTTAAACGTGACGCAAGGATGTCAGGCAAATTACGGAAAAGCGTATGGTCGAACTCTCTGCAGGTATGTGCTGTCCTGTGGCTATGTAACACTGTGCGAGTTCTTGCTCGCGTGTGGACACCACATAACAACACCAACTAGACGCTAAAAGCTGTGCTATCAAAATAGGTGTTGCCTGTCATGTTGTTTTGTCGTTATTTACAGCGAAGCTGTCAGGTGTAGTTGGTGGGTATTTGCGGCGTCTGCCTGTTTATATCTTAGAAATTAGCAAAGCGGAAAAAGTTCGTGCGTGCCCAAAGAATGTGGATCGACAGGAATAGCTTGCTTGGGGGAGGATAGGGAAAAACCTGATGGCAAAAGAATTTCGAGCAGCGCCAGACAAGATGACGGAGATCGGCTGTTGCTTGAGTGGAGCAGTAAGGACATTTCGGCGTCAAATGGAGTGCAGTGATATTTGCAGAATGGTCCAGGGAAATAGGAGGCATGGTCTAAAAACTTGTTGTTAATAAACTTCCGGGAACCTTAAGAGGAGATTGAGGGAATTTAGAGGGGGCATGCAGACAAAACACAAGTTGGGTTCATTGGAAAGATCGCCTCGTTAGAATCATACTGACACCACTTTTAACGTAAACTCCGCTCAAATAAGCTATATTCTTAGAAAAAATGGAATGGCCATGCAGTCCACTAGCTCATTTCCCGCAACAGAACCTACGATGTCATACGTGCCAGCTCCGCGATTGGCTGAGGCCGGCAAAAGCAAACACAAATTAGGCAGGGTTTGTAAGCTTGCCGAACGAGCTATTTGCGCTTAAATTTAGGGCACATTCCTTTTACAGCAGTAAGAATGGTGGGATAAACAGTGGAAGTTACGAAGGTACACATAAACATAGAAGTGCAGATGCGTACTGCTGTTAGTAATGCGCGCACCATGCTAGTTTTAGCTGCACAGCACTGCTACGTGTTGGGGTTGTCTCAGGCGACGCTGGCCGATTGGCGTAAGTGACGGTGTCTTCCGTGATCATATTTGTCGAGCGAACACCATGTTTTACGAAACGGTTGTTTTCTAACTGAACAAAAACAATCCTGGTACAAATATGGTGAAAAGAAAGCAAAAGCAGAAAACGTCCCGCCGTGGTATGGTGGCGCCATCTAGGTTGACTAACGGTAAACAAGGCTCCGCAGCACACCAAGTTTAGCTTGAAAACCTGGTCTTGTGATATCATTGAAGACGTCAAGAAAACTACGGAGAAAAACGGCGCAAAAACTGGCACAAAGTAAAGCACCCCGAACTACTGGTGCTGACGAACAACTGATCGCTTTATTGCAGTCGTTTGTGGTTCTTTGCTTTCTCCTGTCTTCTGCGCTGTTTTTCTTCCTAGTGCAATATACTAACTGGCCCTTCAGCAAACCCTTCTGTCAAGAAAACACACGATTTGGCGAGAGAAATAATATCTTATTTTTAATTGATTAATTTCTCAGTGAATAAAGCATCGTTTGCTGCTGGGCAAGCGCTGGGGATACTATAAAACACGATATCCTTCGAATAAAACAAACTTGTATTCTGTATGCATGACCCCTTTAAGGAGTCAGACAAATGGGGAGTTCGAGCCGGGACACTTTGTTTAACACGGAAAACGTTGCATCACCAGAGGTTTCAGAGAGAGGCAGAAGGAGGTGGTGGGGTTGAGGAGAAATCAGCGGGGGTGTAGGGCGTAAACGTTCCCCCGAAATCCGATGCGCTCTGTTTGATTCTGCGACAAAGAAGGCTGAAGTCCAGGATTCCAATAAATGCAAGCTTGAATGTCATTATGTAGAGGGGCGACATCTACTTCGCAATATGAAGAACAAAAGGATGTGCCGAGAGAACTTCCGAAGAGTCAGAAGGTACTTGAAAAGGTTGGTGAGGACGCGGATATGGGAGGTGTTGATGGTGAATGTGCATCAAACAAGAGGAAATAAACAGCGTCTACATTGGCGTAGAGCTCGGCTTCAAGTGGAGTTGCATAAGGATTGTGGAGACTATTAAAGTCGCATGTCAGAGAGAGGTCCGGTCGCATGTTAAAGGGAGCCTTTTTCCTTGGGGTGCTTTGTCTTATTAAGGGTGGCAATACGCTTAATGCGGGTGCGTCATGCAGAGTGAAGCATGCGATGAGAAGGGGTGGGAGCGATTGGGGGGGGGGGGGGTCGTCACCACGGAGATCATGGAGTGGGGTGAGGGGGTTGGGTTGAAGGAGGTAGCTGAGCATCCCAATCGGCGAGTTGAAGGCTTTGATGCGTGAGATGTCGCTTATCAGCGGCTGGACCGACCAGTTCTTGTATGGCGCAACCACGAATTGAAATATTTTTGGGACCTTAGAGCTTGAGGTCGTTTTGTTTAATATTGCAAGTGACATTATCTTATAGATATCAATAGAGTAACTACGTTTTAGCGACTGTACGAGTTGAGAGCACGCTGCGCTATGTCTTGAGTGGCTATGCTCACAGCACAACGGAATTTGTAATAAAAAAAATGTTAGGAACAAGTACCGCCTGCCACTCACTCATCAGAAGAGTGATGCTTCAGGTGAGCTCAAATGGTCCAATTCTAGTCAGTTACATCGCCACAAGCAAGAACCAAGCTAATGGCTACGCTGTTTAACGGTATAGGGTTATTACAGGGTGAAACGGCCTAATGTGTTTTGCTACTTTTGATCAGCGATGAAAAACTTGCGTTTTTTCACCATGCCAGCGAGTCAGTGTACTAAGTGCCTTCCTTGACCGCTCCTCCAAATACATCACAGTTCCTTTGCCACGTTATAATATAGCGCCGTAAGGGGGCGACTTGAAAACCGTCCCTTTAAACACCGATCTTTCAGTAGTTTGATTGATTGTAGAGTTTAACGCGCTGACGCAACGCAGGCGATGAGGCGCGCCGTAGTGGAGGGCTCCGGATTAATTTTGACCACCAGGGGATCTTTAACGTGCGCTGAAATCTTGCACACACGGGCGTTTTTTTTTTTTTGCTTTTCGCCTCCATCAGAAAAGCGGTCGCCGCGGCCAGGGGTAGAACCCGCATCCTCGTGCTATTTTTTTCCCCGCAATGGGAAGCGAAGTTTCCCGTCGAACGCAACTTTGGTGATGTACGAGCTGCCCAATGTTGGAATAACACAAATCTGCAGGTCGACTACATGATCCTTTTAATGAAGGGAGGCATCCCAATTATTTCCTGTCTCCAAAGGCGTACGCAGGAAGAAGGAGGCGAAGGGTCTGTAGCCCGCCACGATGTTTGGTTGTAGCAGTCAAAGAGACGGACGGATACTTTGGTTCTGAATGGCAGCGAGTATTGGCTATATAATTGTTTTTCTTTTGCATGTGATCAATTAATTCAAATTTCTCCGCTTCTACGGCGATACTGGCAACTTGTGATCAGCATTTCTTGCAATGCTGCCGCAGAAACAAATAGTGAAAAGTACGCCTCAGCTTCTCAAGAATCCGAAGGCCTCACTCTTGAATGGTTCCTCATGGCTGCGTGCTGGACGCAGTTGCTCCGCGTTGCACCCGGAGATGACCACCACCTATCAGACACCACGGAACTTGTTTCGTCGTAACCCTGCATCTGATGATTCTCAGGTCATGGACAACTTATAAGTTCGCGGGTCATCCTCCGGGCGGGCATAACCGAACTAGCGAACAGAATTGTTCGTGCTTTCAACCATAAGTATATATGCTTATTGATTTGTGCGCCACAGATGAACAAAAAAATCAGGGAAGCTTTTACTGACGCGCAAGACTAGCAGGGTGAAGCTGTTGTATGTGCCGGACACTTAGCGAAGTTTCACTATCATTGTTTATTTGCGTACTTGCGGTGCGAGTACTCGTCGTCGGATGCATCGAAGAGGTCGCGTTCTTCTTCGCGGCGAGGGGTGGATGCGAAGTCGCCCTCAGCATTGTAGGACTTCCACCAGTTCTACTGGCGAAGCCTGGACTAAATGCGCAAAGCTTGAACCATAGCGAAACTTCAGGATTTCTTTCTACGTGAGCACTGAAGGACACATCCCCACGCATCTTTACAGGTTTGATAGTTTATTTACATGTTCTGTTGTTGCTTTGCACTGTGCTAGTAGTAGTCACCGCCATATGCATCGATGTCGTCATGTTCCTCATGCCAAGCATTGCATGGGCGGTCGAGCTTGACGACAGCACTACAGTTCTTTTTTTTGCTTCTTGCTAAAGCCACTGCGCGAGCCCGTAACTCGGCGGTCGTCGCGAGGCACGCGCTCACAAGCGCTGGGCATTTTCTCGCCCGTCGGGGTTTTTGCCAGTTTTCTTCTTTTTTGCTAAAGTCACTGCACGTGACGGGAACGCTCCACCGTCACCGTGATGAACGCTCTCACGAGCGCTTCGCATTTGCTTGGTAGTTTTTTTTTCCCTGAAACACCGAACTTACGGCTTGTACTACAACATCTCCGCTGTTAAGACGCGGCTGCTCAAGTGAAGTGCGTTCGCTGTGTCGTTCTTGTATTTTTAAATTTTGGCTTGATTTCTTGTTCTTAGCATTTTTTTCATTACGTCTTTTATCGTGTTCTTCCCGCATTTTTTTTTTTTTCAGGTTCCGCATCCTCGTTCTTATGCCTGAAACGAAATCCAGCGAACGCCGTTGTGCCGTAGAACAGTCGGCAACTGTAGCTGAATGATCAATGAAGTATTGCCGACTCCCCCAAACGGAGGTGGACTTGTTTAAGATTCAAAGCTGTGCGAGATCGTCTTACCTTTCCAACTAAATGCGTCTCGTATTCAAGTTCCTTTAAGTATTCCGGTAGGAGCTTCACATCTAGAGGAAGTCCCCATGGTTGGGCATCATGAATCAGGGACTCCTGCATGCCTGCCAGAGTTACGAGAAAGGGGAAGAAATGGAGTTCGTTACTTTACGCTTCCACATGCGGATGACTCGTATAAACCCCTTTCTCTCCCTCTCTAATCCACTAATTCAGCAGGTAGGGGCGGCAGCGGAGGAGAGTAGGGGAGTGAGCTATTATACAGGCATAGCGCATACATTCTACAGGGCCGGTATTCTCGTAACTGTCCGTTTTTGAAACGTCCATTTTGCGTCCGTTTTATCGTGACGTACTTCGGGTTAAGCAGTGGGCCTGTGATAATACCGCAACTGTTCTTGCAAAGGCATTTTGAATAACTAAAACCATGTCAGACTATTTTTTGTGTTTATTTTAACGTATCTTGAAAATCTAGATGCGACGGGATGTTTTTGTTACGACGTTGAAAGTTTTCACCGCAGTGCGACGAACGCCCAAAGGTGGCAGCTGCAGCCAGCTGTTTCCTGTAACAGTGAAGTGTAAACAATGCTACGGCTACTCAGTTTTTTGCGCTTGGACTCTGTTTTGAGGTCGGGGGCAATGCCCGTGCATCAAGATAACTTTTCGGTTACGTATTTTGGCATCGACGCACTTGCGGCATGCTTACGCGGACTTTCCCAAGAACCTGGAATGGTGCGTTACGCCGTTGACATTTTCGTGGTGCTCTTCGAGTGAAAAAATGTGTAAGTGGGGGAAATTTTCGTTTCTTAACGTACCTGTTGCGCGAGAAGTCTACGAAAGTTAAGCTGGTATGTGTGTACAAATAAAAGTATATAAATGTCATGCCGACTGCTTGGGTAATTTTGGTTGTGTGCTCGACAGCTATCAAGCTCGCAGACGACCGTTTATTCCACTGCACCCGCTGACCGTTACCTAGCTCGCAGATCATCGTATTTTTCACTGTGTGATTGCGGCGCCGTATGATGCACAGGCTCCCGGAGGGCTGTGACAGCGATATCGTTTCTTCGTTACCGACCGCTGACTGAAAGCTACCGGTAGCGATGAAAGAAAGGCGCGTATCGCTTGCTCTCGACACTGAGCCCATGCAGCCGCCGACTAAATTCGGCCCGCAGCTCTTCGCACAGCCACCGCACGGCGCTCTTCGAGAGGCGGAAATGATGGTGGAATGCTTCTGCCGGCATATCGACAGCCTCTGCATTACTTCTCGACCGCCTGTTCCTCCGGCGAGCCATCACCAACAAGGCGATGACCGGCACATTCATTACTGTACTTCCAAAACCGCTTGTTCGAAATTCAAATTGTCTGTTCGGGGAAGCCGTGGTCAAACGCAGTAGGTTCGCCGAGCTTGCGTTACGTCACATCCGGTTGTTTGCTTTTAGCCAATCAGGGCTCGCTCAAAACGGACACTTTTAAAACGGACACAAAAGGGACAAAACACAAGAATACAGCTTCTGATTTGTATGTTGAGTAAGTCCTGTTTTTTACGGTTCATCAGCACCGATATAAAGTATCTGCAAATTGTCATTGTTCATGATAATTTGATTGCGCCTCTGCGACAGTTTTTTCAAAGCTCGCAAAGAATTGTGCTTTTACCTGCTTGTTTCATTGATTGTTGGTATGACGGACACTTTTGAAACGGCACAAAAGGGTCAAAACACAAGAATACATTCCCTGATGTGTATGTTGAGTAAGTCCTGTTTTTTACGGTTCATCAGCACCGATATAAAGTATCTGCAAATTGTCATTGTTCATGATAATGTGATTGTGCCTGTGCGATAGTTTTTTCAAAGCTCGCAATGAATTGTGCTTTACCTGCTTGTTTCATTGATTGTTGGTATGAAGTACCTTTATTATAAGGTGTCCTTAGTCAACGGAGTATTACCGTGATGCCAGGCTATCCTCGCTGCACACGTAAAACTGCAGATATATAACGCATGATTTGCATCGCATATTAATTATTGTCGCCTTGTTTGGGCTACGACAAGTAAGAACAATAAAATAAAAATTCTGCGGTAGCAAAAGAAAATGGCCCGAAATATCGCCAATATACCGTATTTCGCATCAACACAAAATGCTTTCGCAAAATATAACATTGTCAAAGTAAACCACTTGTACACGTTTCGTATTTCAGGTTCATTTGTTTGTGCATTAAACGCATTGAAAAACATTTCACTATCACTCTCTTCTCTAACAGCAAGGGATGCTGATTCACGCACGCGCAGCACAGGACAGGTAGTGCCGCGATTCCGCACTAATTATAAATATCAGGCTCTATACACTTAACCATTCCCATCATTCTAAATGAACACAGACATACAGGTTACTTTTCCCGCAAACAATTGCGGCAATACTTCATAAACATGTAGTTTCCATCAATGTTGCAATCGTTTGCTGGTATTTTGTATTAGTTTCATGTGTTCCAGTGTCTACAACTGTCTTTTTGTGTTCATTTGTAGCAGTTGCGAATTTTGAATCCGTAAATCTTGCATAACGTTTCTGACTTCAGCTTATTGGTTTGTATAACTACACGTACCAAGGATGTACTCTTTCATTTCATTTTGTTTTGAGTGATGTTTTTTTTTTCATGTTCCTGAACCCTGCCAAGTGAGGGTTTCCGGGCCAATGTCAAGCTGTCTTGAGCAGCTATTATCCCGGACGACCTTGCTGATTCTTCTAGAGAAAATGGAGATTACCGTTTCTTCAGTATGAAAGGATAGTACCAACCAAGCCCTCCCAACCTGCAGTGTCCATCAATACATTAAATTACAGTGTACACAAAGAATTAACCACTGCCGTAGTGCCGAGCGAAAGTGCATGAAATCGAGAATGTTCAGCTCTATAAATCCAATTGTGAGAAGTCTGTGGCATAGCTGCCAGCGAGGACCAAGACGTCGATGCTCAAATGTTGAGGAGCCGGACGTTATTCTCAGCATCAGCGTAGCACAATCGTACACAAAATGTTCAATCTCATTCCGGCATTTCTCAAGCTTTAAACAAACGCCTTCAATTTCGACGAGCAACTTCGAAGGCAACAACAGCTGAATCTGCTTTCATGGTGTCCCCGTACTAAACAGCGGGCGGCTTGAGGCCGCAGGGCCCTCGAACTCACCTATGTGAATAGGGTACATGCCCGTCAGAAGCGCAGCTCGAGAGGGCGTGCAAAGAGGTTGTGTGTAGTAATTGTTGAGAATGATGCCGTCCGCAGCCAGAGCGTCCAGATTGGGTGTCGGAATTTGCGCCGAGCCATGGAAGCTCACGTCGTCCCAACCCTGAGAGGCGGTGGCCAGGAGCGTGCCATGTTACACTTGTGTGTTTTAACGTGAAGACGACTGAGTGACTTAAAGCATAGACCTTCACTAGGGCCCAAGCAGCCACTGACAAGCAACGCCATGCAGCCTAGCGCCGTTTCGAAGATCAAATGCAACTTTAGTCCATTTCCGCGTATCTTTTTGTGCAGTAAAAGTAAAATAACAAAAAAATTGTAACATGACTGTGGCCGGCTTCTTTTCAGTGGCGGTAGTGAAGGCATTTCAAAGCGACTTGAAAGAACACCAGAACGCAAGGAAAACAGAGTGAATTATGTACATGTATTGGAAAGCCAACAATCAATAACGCTAATGCAAGCACAAGGAGAGCTGTTAGTTTCTTTTTTCAGGAAAGGATAGAGGAATTTCAGAATGGTTTAAGAAATAGAAATAAGCAAGGAATGGTTAAGAATTAGGGCTCAGGCGGATCCGAACCCGTAACCATAATTTTAGAATGGTCGGAAAGAGAGAAAAATGGAATAAAATTTGCATTCTGGTTAGAATGCAAATCAAGAAACCGAATTGCCGAATAGTAGGAAAGAAAGAAGACGGGGAGAAATTTCACTTCTAGTGGTATAGGAACACATAATGTAGATAATACAACATAATTTGCACCTAGCGGGAGAATCCGCAATTAACGCACCGGGGATTTTTCTGTGTAAAATATTACATAAGAAAACTCTCCGCTGGTGATTTAGCCGGCTGCCCCGGCACAAAAGCTTTGTGCATGAGTACAATTACAGCACAAACCAAGTCGTCGGCGAGAATGAATATGATGTGCGGGGGCGGCTTCTTGGCCAGTGTCTCGTATGTCCAAAACGCCAGCAAGACGATCAGTGGGCGCGTGAAAGACGGCATCTGAAAAAAAAAAAAAAAAGGTGTTGATTTGTTTTGCCGCAAAGCGTAATACTGGGCATCGCTGTGCTGTAGGATTACTGTCCTTTAGCCACAAATAGATTCCTTCGGAAGCACAATTTTTCTCAACTAAGTGCATAAAAACAAAATGACATTTTTAAAGATGGCTTTGAGTACGCGTTTTTTTTAATGCGATTTAGTTATGCGGAGGCCCCATATGATTAAGGACTCTATAAATATTTCCAAAGCTCTTCAAAAACTAAGCATAAGCGGAAACTAAAGCAGCATAACTGTATATGCATATGTAAACAGAAAAGAGCGAGGTTTATTCCGGAATTAAGATGTATGTGCACAAAATCTTTGAATGAAACATAATAAAATTGCTGCGTTGTAGTTAAAGGAAAAGGAAGCCAACTATCCTGGTTAGAATTTTTAGTACGAAATATTGCAGAAAAGTGAGTATTTCAGTCACATAAAGTTACACAAAAAATGATGTGAGGGACCAGGTCGATTAGTATCTGCGTCCTAAGAGGTAGCCTCTCACCGCCGAATCGCACGTCAGGATTTGTTGAATCACAATATAGAGCGTGCTTAGCACGGAGACTAAATAAATCAAGAAGTTGTTAAATGCGTGATATAACGGCTGCAGAAAATTACAAAATCAAATTCGCATGAAACTATGTAACGACGGAAATAGTGCGAATTTCCTTCGTTTGTGACTAGCCCGAAGTTTTTTTGCAGTAAAAGAAACCAGCAAGACGAGAGAGAGAGAGAGAGAGAGAGAGAGAGAGAGAGAGAGAGAGAGAGAGAGAGAGAGAGAGAGAGAGATGATGATGTTGGCGAGAACGTCCCTGGAGGCCCCGGGAGGCAAATGGTTCACCGAGACGAAATATCCAACAGACCAGACCTCTCGCCACGATGGACATTAACGCTCTATTAGATCTTCATTCTAGTGGCTCGTTCGCCTCGTTGTACATCCAGGCTCAAGTGGATCTTTCTGAGAAGATCCACTTGGTTGTTAGTCAGCGCCGTATGTGTATATTCTGCTCTGCGTCCCGTTACTTGCGCTATCTCTCACGTTTTCAACATGCGCCAACCAGCCCACTTGCTTCCCGTTCTGAGACGATCCACTTGAGTCTGGATTTGAGTCTCTCTTTTTGATGCCCTCAATCGCAGCACATTGTTCCAGAGTTCTACACTGCGCTACAAGAGTGTAATATTTCAAGAACCCGCGTAGCAATAGAAAACAAATTTATAGCTGAGTTTTCAAAACGAGAAACACCCACGCTCTTTTCGTGGGCCGTAAGCTCAAGCTCCTTACAGAAAATGCTTGCAAGGCCGCGAACTTCATAAACTGCTTGAGTGCTGCCACATGCTGGAATCTGTTAAAATAAAAACGATCGGTTTCGTCTCTTTGTGAGAGGTCATGAACACGGCTTTGCAGAATTTAGGAATAGCGTCAGACTAATACACCAAAAATTTATTGAACTTTCAATGTACACTGCTTGGAGTTCAGTGGCCGCCCAATACCGCTGATCGACCGTCCACTCTCTGCGTAGTACACGACAGCGACAACTGTTATCACCTGAGTGTAATCGCGAGTCACGTGTCGAAGTCCCTGGCTGGTTCACCTTTGACTGCTTGTGTTGCGGTCCCTCTTTGCGGTATCGCTTATCCTGCCAATTAAGACATCCTGCCATGATTTAATAAACCTTGAACGTTATGTTGCAAAATCACTGATTTAGAGTTAAGTAAATATTTTAAGGTTATTCTTAAATGTTGAAGGTTATTGTGTTGAGGTTATTACGTTATATGGGAAACGAGGCGTATACAGCTTCGCTGCAAAATTCTGAACAGTTAATTTGCAAGTGTTATCAGGTTAAGGAGGACATGAGTCGAACTCCTTGCCCAAAACTACCCGCTCACGGAGTGTAAAGGCAAGTTGAGCAATGATTTTCCGGAGCATTCAAAGCGTACATATTGCGGCAGTTTTTAAGCCAACAGCAAAAAAAAAAGTGTCGTATGCACCTAGCGTTCGATCCCTTATGATATAGAAGGTGTGAGAATTGACTTTCATTGAGTTGTGACATTATATGTGTGGGTAGATTATGTTGACATCGCTGCCTATCTTAATTCAGGAATTCGCTATGAGCCTCTGACGAATGCTGTCGCTATCATTGGCCAATCCCCCTGAATGAGAGTGCCGGCATATTCATGGTGGGTTCCCGTCGAAGCCACTGACAAATAGGTAAATTGGCCGAGTGTTTCTTTGAGAGCGGCCGTAATCGTCGCTAGAAAATCTCCTTGAGCGCGCGCGTGAGAACTCGTGGGTGGGTATGTTGACTTGGCAGCCACTGTTATCGTCACTGGCTAACCAGGCGTGTATTGCTTCCGTCGGTTGGTATTCCTGAATGAGCTGCGAATTAGCCATCTTTGAGAGGAAGTCCTTCCTGACTGTACGTTTGTCACCTGCTACATCGACAGTATTGTGTGCGTGTGCGTAGAGAACTTCCAATGTTCGTGATTTAAACATAATGTTTTTAATGTGGCCCATTAATATTCCAGCATAAGTACCCTCTTTCCCCCCAACCTTTGTTGTTAATTTTTATTTTCAGATGCATATGCAGACTGATCTCGTGGGGCGTATTAGAAGGATCGGTGCCTCGGGCACGCCTTTGTACGGTGTATATTGTCAAGCATTGTAGGCTCGTGTTGCTTTTGGCGGCACTTGGGTAGTTCTATCGCACCCTTCCCACTCTTCCACCACCCCCTCAGTCAATACTTGAATTCAACCCCCCGCGTATGCCTACTCGAAGCTACCAGTTTAGGCTAAGCAGCATATAACTGCATTGGAGCCTCCGCCACGTTTCATTTTTGCCCGCAACAAATTTACTACACCACCCCGAGGAATATTGCCAGGTTCTGTCATCTCACATCTACTTTGCAAACACTGCACTGCACGACGCCAACCCTCAACTTGCGCTACACTAAATTTACAACCGTACGCTAAATGCGGACGCCACCACCTTTTAGCTTCGTTAACCCCCCGGAACCAAGAAGACACACTTCAAAAAGCAACGGACCCCACCTTTACATACCTACATTCACAGGGCCTCACGTGCGCACCGAAGAAGTCGACAATACTTATTCTACGCACCAAGACTTACGAGCGACGTCTCGTTCACAAACACGACCCTGCTCATACAATCAATAAAATTCCGGCACCACAAGCAACCTGCTGATGTTTCCCCAGCCTGGTACCTGCAACGGGGGGGGAAGGGGGGGGGGGAGGGGGAGCGCAACACCATCAGCCAACTCAATTCTACGGTTTCTTAATTGACTCACCTCCTTCGCGGAATGATGAACCAACGCAGAGGACACCGCGATAATGATACCTTTGAAATTGTGCAAAGCACTCCTCACCAGCCGAAGTACTATGCTGCACCCCTACCACTCAATGTGACCGCATGAACGTATAACGATTGAAACATCAGCCAAAGCACCAAGCTTGTCCTAGGACTACCAACCCGCAACCTCCCCAGAAGGCTTCCTCCAACTGGACGTAACACAATAGCTCGAATGAACTTGTTCAAGCGCATGAGCAGGCCAATCAGAGTGATGGAAACGCGCCACCACCGACCGACACATTCCAGAGACATTGGATATACCCTCCCCCACCTACCTAACCTGCTAACGGAAACTACACACCCCCTCAAACAACATCAACTGACCTTTCTATTTTATAAGTCAAAATGCGCATCCAAGCTTCAACAAAGGCCGACGCACCGCCAGAGTCAATGCCTCCGAACGTAATTATAGACGAGACCTGAGACATGCTTTATCGGCGCCAGCTGTACGCCCTTGCTGTCGTTGACTCATGGCACAAAACCCGCGCCTCCCTCCCATTACCAACCTATAGTATGTCACAACAACCGAAAAAACAGTTATAGCCATACAGCAGCGACAGACACGGAATACTTCACAGTTATCACCGAACAGCCAGCCAAACAGCCTGGCGTCATTCCCTTCAAGGCCACATACTTTATCTCGCACTTCGCCTCTTTAAGATCACCTACTCCCAGATATTCACATCGTCGGGACCCTTGGACACGAGTCCTTGGAAGGGAATGAGGCCGGTCACGCTGATTTTAGATTCAGATTCAGATTCAGATTCAGGTTAGTTCATGTACAAGTGCAGATGTGCAGCGAGTTTATTTTATGTACAATAATGCCCCATGTTGAAAAAGATCACTTCTCGCCTCCCTCGTGCCCATCATCATTATCAGTACCATGTTCTATTAAAGCACTCTGCAGAACGGGTCCCGACGGATTGTCCCTTTCTCTACACCCGAAGCATTTACTCAAGAGGGCATCGATCTCAGCCTGGCGCCCCAACCTATCTCCCCACGCTACCACGGCATCCTGTCCTGTGCCATTACCACCTCTCATACCATCATACACTCCTCCCGCTCCTCCACCCTAATATCTTCAAAGGCCGAGGAAACCACTTTACGCCGTATATAGACCCCCCTCCAGACCCCCTTGGGAACTCGCCTTCACCCTATGTTCCAAGCTCACTATTCCTCTGCATTTGCCTACTGGCCCACATCCTCCACCTTGAATGCCATGACATAGGCATACATAAACGCCAATTTTTTCCCTCCAACACTTCCCACACCATTGAACAATGGGACTGCGCACGGCTCAACTCCCGGCTGGGGAACCAGAAGACTCTGGTCTCGAGCCCAAACAGCGGCCATGTCCCAGGGGCCCCTGGACCGAGGTATGGACCCACGTGAAAGACGTCGGAAATCACCGCACCGCTTGTTCAGCCAAGTTTGTCCTCCGATTGTAAACTCCAAAAGTAGTTGCTCTTAAATTAGGGTCACTGACCCATTGTAAAAAAAAGAATAATGACCACTTTGTGGAATGTTCTTGGCAAACCAATGCAGGCTTCATTCACATTCGAAAGCTGTGGATGGCTAACCCTCCCCCTCCTCAGTTTTCATTCCGGTGAAGCTGCTTTACTAGACACCGCATCCACCCTCGCCACCCACCAATGCCTCTTTCATAAGCAGCGCAATCGGCTGAAAGGCTCTAGAAGCTTATCAAGAGTTGCGCTTGAACTCGCTATGGGACGGACGCGTGTCCTTCGCTCGGAGGCAGAAGAGCGGAAATTTTTGAACGAGGATCGGCGTGCACAGAAGCGCGCGCTGGCGTGAGAAACAACGGAAAGCCGCTGCCGCAGAACATGCAGTTGCCGCCATTGCTCCTCAGGTTCCAACTCGTCGAGTAGCTGCGAATCTCTCCTGATGAAGAGCAACTTGCAAGGTCAACTTGCCCGCTCAGAAGGCCGTTGTGAGCCAATAATTCTTTTCGAGCTGGAAGGGCTTTCGGAGCGGAACATTTTCCTTCCCCCTGTGACTTTCATGTCTAAGCACGCACACATCACCGGTGGTCGATTCGATTTATGCGCGCACGGGTGAAGGAGGGATGGAAGGAGAGGAGGGCGTGCACGGCGAAGATATGCTTCATCGTCCCTCACCCCGCACCGATGACATACCTGGCTGCTTTCTTCCGTGCGCGGCGGAGCGGTTTGGTTTGGTGTGTTAACACAGACGATATGATGCCTAGGACGCGGGAGGGAAACCGGGTGGCTCCATGTTGTAACCGATAGAATAAAGCTGCAGTTCTTTCATGTTTTATTAGCTATTTGGCTAGAAAATATCCTCATTACAAATGAACAACCACACGGGATTGTTTCATGCACTCCTTAGACTGCACCCACCTTAGCTAGAAATCCTTCTTAACAGAATGGAGGAGCACTGAATTTTTTGGAACGGATTTATGACGCCACCCTTCTGGCTTCACCTCTTGTTTGAAGGTGACTCCAGCTCCAGGTAAAAAAAACATTCCGACTACAACGAACAACGTAATATGTAGGCTGGACCTATACATACTAGTAACACTGGTGCCACGGCTCATAGATGACAACGTTGTTCAGCGCGTTTAAATCTTGGGCATATCTGAGGCAGGGCAGATAAACAGAACCAAATATTACACCGTATTTTAATTAAAAATTAAATAATTTCTTATTTGTCTTCAAAATAAAGAAGAAAATTGGGGATGCAAAACAAGGTTCAAAAGGAGAGAGATAGAAGCACGACAAAATCGAAGAACGAAACAAAACAAAACTGTCCCTCGCTGTGGGCGTGAGCGGTGCCAAGCAGCACGAAAAAAAAACACAAAGAAAAATATTCTGTCTTCTGCTGCGTTGCTCGGTAATAGCACTGGCAATTGCTGTTTCTGAGTAATTTGAACTTCCGAGACCGTAGAACTCCGGCCCTCAACGTTTTCATGACGTAAATAACAAGGGTGACACTCTGGCGCTATGGTAGCGCCTGCATATGAGAATGGTTGCTGACGGGGTTTTATAACTATGCTGCGGCAGCGGGCCACGTCTCACCTGAAGTGCGGCGATTTGGCAAAGACGCGGAAGGGGCCCCGGTTGACTAATTTTACTTGATTAGAATGCTTTGTTGGGTCGTGTTGGTTCATGGCTTCAAAAAACTAAAACGAGCGCAAAGGACGAGGACACAGAAGCACAGTAGACGGGACGAGCGCTCACTACCAACAATTTTATTTTGAACCCTCCTCTGCATAGAAACGTCAACACCACAGAGGCGCGCCTACGCACAGACCACCTGTAGCGCAAGCCACATGCGCGCTAACCGATTGCGACATCAAAGGCGGAGCTCGCTCTCCCGCAAACACACCGACGTCGTACTGACACAACCTGTGCCCCGATTTTTGATAAAGTAGGCCTTCAAAAGTTCGCGTGCCACCGTGTTTCTGCTGTGGTCCCAGCAGCCTCAACTCATGGAACAACGGCACGCATTTGCATTTTGCGCAGTGCGCAGGAAGGTTCGCACCGCTATCACTTGTGAGTGATAGTTCATGTTCACGGGCCCAGTCGTTGATAAACGGCCGGTTTGTGCTATATAGGACCTTCCGCAGTCCAGTGGCAACTCATGAACAGCAGACACTGCACAGTCCACATAGCGCCTGGCGTTCTCTTACCGCAAGCCGCCCCTTTTCTTGCATCCCCAGGGATGGCCGCACACAACTTTGACAGCTTTCGCGGCCGCTGAAAAAACGACAGGGACATTGTGCCTGCTCGCCACCTTCTTAACAGTTACGTGTTACGCCCTTGTGGATATATGGTATCACCTCGGACCTGTCGGTGCTTCTTTTGCCTTTCTTTTGCTTTTTCCCCTCACCCGGCCTTTAGTTGCTGCAGCAGGGATTCCGCAGTCACCACCAGAAATGGTATAGGATACCCTGACGACCGCAACCTCTCAATCTGCTGGTGAAAACTGGTTGGGGCCGCATGCTCGCAAGACTTTTGGAGGGCGAATTCTGGATAGAGCGTAGGGATTGCTCGTTTTATCGTCTTTGAGTGGGCCGAAATTGAATGACAGCAGTGGTTTCCAGGAGCGTGGGTTGTACGCCCAGCATACATGGGTTTGCAGCACAGAAAGCTTAAAGGAGTACTGACACGAATATTCTCACTTTCAGTTTTTATGCTGTAAGAATACCTATTGACCCAGTAATTACGAAAATCGAACGGAAAGCCGTCAGCCGCCAACACAGAATTAATTATAGCACGTTTAGTGCAACCAGTTTCAAATTAAGTGCGAATGCACTTTATAAGCGACCTTGAATTCCGTTGACCGCCGTCCGTCCACATAGCAACAGCTGCGGGTGCGCGCGCTCCTCGTCTTCCTTGGCAACGGGGGGAGATGGGCGCGCGCTGCCTGGCCGCTGACATGGCACATACCCACGTGGGGGATTGGCCAGGAATCTCCTCGTCTTCCTTGGCAACGGGGGGAGATGGGCGCGCGCTGCCTGGCCGCTGACATGGCACATACCCACGTGGGGGATTGGCCAGGAATCTGGCGTGAGAAGGGCTAATGCACCCGCTTAAAGGAGTACTGACACGAAATTTCAAAGCTGAGATCCGCTCTAGCAATCAAGTACAAACGACAACACAAATAGGTGTCTGTGAATAAATGCATCTTTCTTCTTTGTAGTGTGTGTGTGTGTGATCTCTCTATCGCGAACATTACCGAACCGCGCAAATTCAACTCCTGCATTCGCACTTTCAACATTCTTCCCCTCGGGGAAATGCGGGAAATTTTTTTGGTCACCGCGCGGGGAAATGGCCGTTCGAAAGGCCAACCTGCAAGCGGGCAAGCCTTACGTCACGGTCTCACCCGTGACGTCAGGGACGTTCGGCGCATCGTCTGCTACGATTGCACATGTTCGAACTCGCCCGCGCAGTCGACATGTCGTCTGAATCGGTCAGACTCGATGAGCCGCTGCCAACCCGACAGACAGGAACAACATTCTTTTGCCAGGCGGATTAGGCCGGCGATGTCTTGCTGTCGCCGTTTTTAATATCACACTGCGGCTCGAACCGGCGCAAGACCGTGATAGCAACAGCTTGTCGCCACTCTTCTAATCAATCTGATCGCGAAAAAGAAGTTCCACATGCGAGAAGGAGATGTTAGTGTGTTGAAAAATTGTGCTAGGGTTGTTGTTATCAGCGCTGAATTAAAAAGTGGCGTTCCGGCAAGCGGAGGTTTCGGCGCTCCGACCCAGTACTGCCGGCACCGCGGGCGGCGAGTGGCCGGAAAGATGGCGCCACCTGCGCGCTAGAATCAAAACAGGCCGCGGCAGATGTCGTGGTCACCGATCGCTGATACGGAAATTATCGCCAAAAATAAAGCTCCATATGCGAAAAAGGGGATGATAGTGTGGTGAAAAGTTGTGTAAGTGGATGGTCATTCGCAGTTGTACAGATATCACGCGATAAAATAGTCGCCACTATACTAAGCCTAAAGTTCCCAACACCCAAGGTGACCCGAGCAACCCCGAGCCCGCTGGCTTGGGCGACAGTTTCTTGCGGCTGCCGCCACGGCACGAACTCAGTCACACGTTTAGCGCTGCATGTCGTTGCGTGGAAAATAATGCATCTTTGGCGTCGTCGTCGATTTGCTCGGACAGGCTTCCACGAGCGTACTCTTCTCTTCGCATTCCGCGAGCTTGGCATGGTACAACTTGGGCGAGCTCGGCGACGCGCACTCGTCGCGTCGCCGGGTGCCCGTGCACAGTCGGCGCACCGCGTGGTGCCGGCACCCCGCGCAGTTTTCGGCACCAGTGCAAGGGAATCACCATGCGCCGGCCATAGAACTGAAGAGAAAGACGTCAAACACGCAACGTAGTTACAAAGCATTGCTCACACAGCTACGCCCACGTCTCCTGCCCAAACGAATACCACCGACAACAGCAGCGAAGGATATCGTTTCCGGTTCCGAAAACGACTATATGACGTAACCCTGAACAGGCCAGGCACGCAGGTCGATGTTTGGTCACGCCGAAAGCGATTTCGCTAGTGCTGCCGATTTGTGGAAGCTCGCGGCCGGGACAATCAAGATCGATTTTAGATGTGATTCCGGCCTCGGATCGCTGCAAAAATTTCTGTGAGGCATCTGTACAAACTACGGAAGCCAATTATATCATTTTTTAGGCTGCCAGGAACTTGTTAGCTGCACGTTAGCCGGTACCTGCTGAAACATTTAGGTGGTTTGACCATCCAGGACCCCTTTGCGACGAAAAACTTGCTCGATGCGATTGACTTTTTACGTGACAATGTGTCTATGGGTATTTATTTTCGGTGGATGTGGAAGACCTTTTTTACTCCATTCCACACAATGAATTGTTTGTTGCTGTTAGAGAGTGCGTTGAGGAGAATGGAGACATATCGTTTCAAAATAGTGCTGGAATATGCGTTGACGACTTCATGTCCCTCTTGGAGTTTTATTTAGGTGCCACGGTAGTGTCCTTTGACAGCAATTTATATGTTCAGAAACGAGGTATCTGCATTGGGTCGTGTGTGGCGCCGGTACTACTGCGCAATATTTTTGTCGGGCTGTAGACAGACGTCTGGACAGTGCTCTTAATGGAAGCAAAGTGCTTAAGGTGTTTAGATATGTGGATGATTTTTTTAGTTGTTATTAAGAAGCTGGATTTTATTGATTTTAGTGATGGTTTTAATGACTATAGTGACTGTTTTAAAGACGTGTTGGTCACTTTTAATGAGATGTGAGAAGGCTTGGCTTTCACACACGAGCTGCCTGCCGAGGGGCAGTTTCTAGATCTTAAGCTTTCTGTGCTGCAAACCCATGTATGCTGGGCGTACAACCCACGCTCCCGGAAACCACTGCTGCCATTCAATTAGGCCCACTCAAAGACGATAAAAACGAGCAATCCCTACCGCTCTGTCCAGAATTTGCCCTCCAAAAGTCTTGCGAGCATGTGGCCCCCACCAGTTTTCACCAACAAACTGAGAGGTTGCGGTCGTCAGGGTATTCTAATACCATTCTGGTGGCGACTGCGGAATCCCTGCTGCAGAAACTAAAAAGGCAGGGTGAGGGGAAAAGAAAAAGAAAGGCAAAAGAGCACCGACAGGTCCGAGGTGATACCATACATCCACAAGGCAGGGACGTACCCAGAGGGGGGCCCGCCCCCCCCCCCCCCTCTCCCTAAAACTTTTTGGGCCATACCCCCTTCCCCGCGCCTCGCACACATTCTAAAGCGCTGCCATATGAATCCTGGGCTTGATAGCTATTGGCGGCATTTTTTTTTCGAAATGCGCCAAATCCACCTAAGGGGAATTGAGGGGGAGAAACTAATGTTTGGAACTGGACCGAAATGCAGTGCTGTCAAAAGTATTGAATGACATGTTTCACATGTCAGCTAGGGGAAATGTATAGCGACAATAAATTAAGAATTATGCGGAGAATTTGAGCAATATTAGGATAAGTTCAGATTTGGCTCGTACTCAGTTGAAACAGACAAGTTGGTGCGGCATTCCTATGAAAAATTTATTGGAATCGACTTTGAAGAACGGTACATAGAGTTTTAAACAAAAAAGGCAATAAACATGCAAAAGAGCTAAAAGAACAGTAAAACTATACACGAAGAGCCGGTGAGTCCTCTTAACAGCACTAGCAGCTCTTTTCGAATGGCTCGTAGGGTACTTTTTTGGGCACGCCTGAAAACACTCATGAAGCTTTTCATTGCCTTTCCATAAATGTACAAAACGCTTCACAAGAAGCCTGCTTATATCATCTTCCATGGCTTGCCATAGCTTGTAAGAGGCAGCTAATTTGTTAGGTACGTAAATGGGAAATATGGCAATAATAACAATAATAATAACAAGATTTACTCGGTAAGGACGAGGGAGACGAGATAAAATCATAGTGTCACACCTCTAAGTTTCATTTCGTTCACTTCCGTTCACGTTATCGTAGACGTGTGGCGGCAGATCCTTTGCCGATCTCCTCATTGTTCTCTTAACTGATGATAAGCTAGCTCTCAAAAGCTAAAAAAAAAAAATTGATGCAAAAACGCACAAAACAGCCCGAAACGTCACACCAAACGTAAAATCCCATTGGGCAAATGAATTTGGCTCATTTTGATCCGTGCCACAGCAGGGTTTGGCTGATTCTCCACACGAAGTAAGATCAGCGTACACGTTCGCAGGGAATTGTCTCAACTATTTATTTGCCACATTTTTTAGGGGAAAGTTGCCGGGATTTCCTTGGCAGTGCACTTTTATCTGGCTTAGTTTTGGTTTGTGGATTAGGTTCATTTCGATAAAAAGACGGCTTATTTGGTGGTCAACGTGGGATAAAAAAAAACAAAAACAGACGAGGTTTGTTGGCTCCGTTTACGCGGAAGCCAGTAGCGCTGTACACTGCCTTCGTGCTCAGCTGCCGGCCTGCCACTTGCAATTCGCTGCACCCCTTTACCCTGTCCGTCTGCAATCGGTGCTTCTGTTCTCTCGACGGCAGTACTTAGCGGTTGTTTCGCCAGGGTAGCGGTTTCAGCGGCTCGGGTCGCATATGTTTTGGTGGGAAAGAAAATTTTTGTCTTTAAACGTTCAACAAATCCCTCCATCCTTGCGCGCCGTGGTGTCAGCGGATACTGTCGCCCATGCCCGGTGTTTGTGGCTCAACCGTTTCCTTCCCTGAGCCGAACTCACAGCGCGTTTTTCAATAGTTTTCGTGGAAATGCTGCTTTTGCGTTTGTCGGTAAGAAGGGTAAGTATCTGCTTGCCGCAGAAAAACCCGCTGTAGGGTTTCTGTACGCAATGCCTTCCAACGTCCGGCTCGCGCACGTGTGGAACGTCCGCCGAACAAGCCAAGGCGACACAAGGGCTTGGAACCGGATGGCGACGAGCGGAGTGGCGTGAGGGGATGCTCGCCCGGCGCCTCTAACATTACGCCCGCTTAGGGAAAGCTACCGTGAGAGTACAAAATCCCTGTTCCACAGTCGGCGCGTCCCTCTGGACAAGAAGGATCGCTCAAAAAGGAAGCGCAAGAACGTTATCAAGCCCGGCGACGGCAGGGTGACAAAGTGAAGAGGCGCATCGCAGTCGTACGGCGGCAAGAGACACCGGCGGCATTCCTCTGTACAACTAAAGGCAGTGACAGCGGCACTGTTGATTGAGAGCCATTGTGGTTAATGGCTGCTATGCACAACGGTGGTGTAGTGATGCCAGCGCCGGTGGACCCCGTCGGGGCGGTGACCCTCCTCCCTTCTCGTCGCTTTGCCGTGTCCCCTAAGCTGTCGGCGGAGTGGCAGCCCTTTGGGACGGCCTCGCCGGCGACCTTCAACCCGGCTTTTGGGAAGACTCGTTTCCTCCCAGCTTTCTGGGGCGGCGGACAGGGGGGAGCGGGGGTCAAAATCCTAATTGGTACGTGTGTTGCTGTGTGGAGGCTGCTTCGCTTGCGACTGCATGCGCAATTTTGCTGAGTTTGTCCGGAGCTGCGGCCAAGAGCGGTCGCACCGAGACTTGCTCTCTTGGCAGCTTCTTGGCGCCAGAGCCCCACAAATTTCTCGCCAACCACGCGGAGGTTCGGCACCCTTTTTGGCCCCCGGGCCCCCATCAGGGATCATGCCGCGATACCCTTTTTGTGCGCTGCGGCGCCTTCTAATTGCAATCCGGTTTTCATTGTCTTGTGTTATCACATGTTCATGCTTGGTCGTCTCCTGTAAATAAGTGTAAATAGGCTTTTTCTTCATCATCTACTTGCCTCGTCTCATCATCGGATCCTTCACCATCCTCTACGACACCACCCACATCAACCAGTAACCACACTTTACTGGCGGGTTTACGGACCCGGAGCTTCTTTCCTATGAACAGACCTCGAGAACTCCGGGCTTCAGCGGGGAAGGGCACGGAGTCAACGTGGCCAATGGTCAACATCAGAGAGACGGGGTGTGCAGCGGGTGATCGGTGAAAATGAACCCGGGCCGGACATCTCGACGTACACCAACCAGACTTTTGGCCGAGAGAAATTTCGGCTTGAAAATTTGACTACGAACTGTGTCTTTGTATTAGAGAGGTTATAAAACCCCGGGTACATATGATAGCTTAGTCTCGTGATGTCGGAGTATCGCCAAGGTGTCGCGGCAGAGAGCAACGAGTGTACTTTACCAACGGGCCGAACGAGAGGACAGAGCAGAAGCTCATTCCTGCCTTGCAGGCCAAGCCACGCTGCGACCCGAGGAAACGACAAGGCGCATCCCTGGATATAACAAGGTTCTTTACAAAACTGCCATAGTTAAGCGCTGACGCGCTGGCGCTTGCCACCGTTTTTTTATCTACATTTACTGCAGTCCAGTGCGTCTCGATACTACAGTTTCCGAGGCCTAAATCATTGGTGCTTTGAATGGCAGACCGTTAAACGTCGAACTCTGAGGGTGTTTAGGCTAATAACACACGGAATTAGGCGTATGACATTTCCGATTTTCCCAGCATTTTGTTTCCTTCCTTCATAACTAGTAACCACAGCTTTTGTTTGGAGAAAAATATGGAAGCGCAAGAAGTTTGCCACAGAGATCTGAACTCTCGAGTGCCTACATGCACTTCTGTTTCTGCCGACTTCGATTGCATATAACGTATGGGGTGCTCCGGAAATATGCCTTAACATTAGCAGAGTGAATGTAGTAGTTACTGTGCAGTACACGTATTTTTCCTCTAAATATATTTATTACTGCATGTTTTTTTTTTAATTCTGCAAACTTCGCGTAGGGATCTTCAACGTGCGCAGAAATCTCGAACATACGAGTGTTTTTGTTTTTCGCCTCCATTACAAGGGCGGATACACTTAATTTCATTTCTCTATGCAGGTTTAAGCGCCTCTATGGTAAACGGTGGGCGTTCATCGCGTTTGTACTAGTAACGGCGGGTACCATCGCCCCTCTCCCCTAATTTGCATAGAAAAGTTACTTTGGGATGCCCCCCCCCCCCGAAAAAAAAATCCTGGGTACGTGCCTGTCCACAAGGTGACACGTAACGTTAAGAAGGTGGCGAGCAGGCACAATGTCCCTGTCGTTTTTTCAGCGCCGCGAAAGCTGTCAAAGTTGTGTGCGCGCATCCCTGGGGATGCAAGAAAAGGGGCGGCTTGCGGTAAGAAGCACGCCAGGCGCTATGTGGACTGTGCAGTGTCTGTTGTTCATGAGTTTCCACTGGACTGCGGCAAGTCCTATATAGGACAAACCGGCCGGTGTATCAACGACCGGGCCCGTGAACATGAACTATCACTCACAAG
This sequence comes from Haemaphysalis longicornis, assembly GCA_013339765.2. Taxonomy (NCBI): domain Eukaryota; kingdom Metazoa; phylum Arthropoda; class Arachnida; order Ixodida; family Ixodidae; genus Haemaphysalis; species Haemaphysalis longicornis. The sequence continues at coordinate 55,059,593 of CM023450.1, forward strand.
TGATAGCGGTGCGAACCTTCCTGCGCACTGCGCAAAATGCAAATGCGTGCCGTTGTTCCATGAGTTGAGGCTGCTGGGACGCAGCAGAAACACGGTGGCACGCGAACTTTTGAAGGCCTACTTTATCAAAAATAGGGGCACAGGTTGTGCCAGTACGACGTCGGTGTGCTTGCGGGAGAGCGAGTTCCACCTTTTATGTCGCAATCGGTAGCGCGCATGTGGCTTGCGCTACAGGTGGTCTGTGCGTAGGCGCGCCTCTGTGGTGTTGACGTTTCTATGCAGAGGAGGGTTTAAAATAAAATTGTTGGTAGTGAGCGCTCGTTTAGTCTACTGTGCTTCTGTGTTCTTTGTCCTTTGCTCTCGTTTTATTTATTTTTATTTTTTTAGTTTTACTTGTTCCGCCGTCCTCGTTGCTTGGGCTGCTGTACTCTTTAGCAATAAATGTCTCGATATACTCCATAAGACAGATTAGGTTTCTTCACAGTGGTCTTTTTGGCAGAATTGGTAAAATGGCTCGCGCAGGATGTGCTTGATAAGTGTGTACATGGGTTGGTAGGTTTATCTGGGATCAGTCCATTTGTGGCTGCACAGCCGGTGTTCGCCGTCGCATTGCCAGAGTTGACAGGACCCAGTTGGGACTGATGGAAGAAACGGGGTTCCAACAATAAGGACGTTTATTTACATGTGATAGCCTATACGATATTCAGGTACGGCGTTTGCACCATAACAATTCCTCGAATTTCCTAGCTCTCTCTCGCCAGTGCATAAAGGTACAGCTTCCCGGCGACGCGCGCGAACAAGTTCTCACGCACACCATAGCCGTCCACGTGCAGACAGCCAGGCAGAGGAAATCGGCGGTGACGCTGATGACAACACACCCTTGACGGGTGGCCGAGAAGAAACAGGGGGCGCAGCTCAGTCGTGCATGCCGTTGCGACATTTCGCCTGGATGAAAGGACCAGGGCAGAGACGACGCTCCGTGGCCACGCTGATCTTAAAAAAAAAAACATCTTCGAAAAAGAAAATGCAAGGGACGCATCGTGGCAAGCGAATGGCATGGTTTGGATAAAAACAGCATTACCATCAAGCGCGCTTCCGTCGGAATGTCACAAGAAACAGAGAACCTGGTAGACAGCTCACAGGACATGGCAGCGGTGAAAATCGAACATACCATAAAAGGCCAGTAAGAGGCAATGCATGTATTTGTACCGTTCTACCAGCACGTGTGTCAGTGTATTCGTTATGACGAATTATGCACGTCAATAAAGGACTTGTCGCGGTTACTTTTCAAGTGATAAAATTTACTTCTACTGTTGCTGTATGAGTTTGCGTTTCTTGCGGGTAAGCCGAAGGTCCTTCCGTGCTATGGTACACCATCTCTCCGTGCACTTCAGCTATGCGTCCAAGATGTTTGCGGATTTGTTTGTCTCCACAGAAACGAAACACAAGAAGGGCTACTTACGGCCTTAAGTAGCCGTTCCTTGATTATAACAAAAGTTACGGGTCAGTTTTAGGCATCGCTTTACTACAATTGTAAACTTCCCTTCATGGTGACAGCCTCCGTGGCCCCAAGCTTCTGCAGTCCATCTCAGACGCTTCAACTTTAGATTAAAACATGCTGCAATACGTCATGTACCTAAAGTTTTTCTGCTAATAGGAATATAAATATGAAATGATATTTTCGTTTCGCAGTAAAGCACAAAACGGCACGAGCGGTGTTACGTATCTGTTAGCAAGGGCATACACAATGGAACTCAAGTAGCGAATAAATTAAGTGTACTGAATGTCTAGTCCGCAAGTGTTTCTGTACTTGGTCCTGAATAATTTGATGACGTGGAGTGCAGGCCCAAAATTCCACGGTCATTTTTCAACGTGAACTTCTCGGCATCGCCATCACAGCCAAGGTGCCCAGGTTCCGTTGAGGTTCTCTGGGTAGCCCCTTGAATCAGAGGGCTGGTAGCTCGGCGTCACCGACAAGGCTGCATAGCGGTGCAGTCTTCGTTTTAGAGTGGCCACCATCTGGTGTGAGAGAATCCCAGAGCACCGGATATTAGCTATACTATAATAATTTTTTACCTAAAATACCTTATTGAATAATTATCCATACTCAATGCGTTAACCTACACTAATACGTTCATCGAATGTGGCGTAGCCCAATGTACGGGGAAAGGAACAAAAGTGCTAAACAATGCGTTTTTCTGACGTATTTTTATCCCCGTCTCTGGAAGAGGAGCGTGCTTTCTGATTGTTGGACGATTTTATAAGCATAGAAAAACATTCACTAAGCTATAAAACATGAACAGATCCGAGGGAAGAGTGTATGAGCGCAGAAATTCCACCTTTGTCCTTCTCATAGCAGACTGCACTCGCATATGGTGCCCGCTATCAGCAAACAACCCGCACGCTCTAGAAACAACCAGATGCGCCAGATGCTTGGAAGTCCATGCTTCCAAACATGACGTAAAAACATATCAATAAACACAGCCGAAAAAAAACGGTAATAGCAAAGAGTACAGAACGAAAGTATAGGCGCAGCCGGAGTACATACAGGTGACACGTGTCATTCGGAAAGGCACCGTGAAAGTCAATGGCAGCGAAAACATCAACAGCCCAGCAAAAAAAAAATAATAAAAAATAACAACTGCGGATAAGAAAACGTACATACACTGTAAAACAGTGCCTATGCAGATTACTTGCGTAAATAAAGTCCCATACAACGAACACAGCAAACAGCTGGTTTTAAAAATTGTGAAATCATGTAAATAAAAATTATGCATTTATGTTTGTTTAATAGCAAAAAACACGATTTTTATACTCGTGTAATTCATAATATTTACTCCGCTTTTAAAAGCTTCCATTATGCATTAATCAGACTTTCTTTTAGCCCACGCCAAGAATTTTGTACCCCCCAGGCCTTGGTGCAAAGTCCCATATTTTGCAGTGTATAATAAGGTGTTAGACGCGCTTATTCTTGAGGCGCTCCCAATTAATGTTAGGAGGAGCATGTTCAATGGAAAACCCTGTAGACACTCCCCGATCTCCCAACGTAAAATTTGCCTTGATATGGTTCCAAGGCATATAAATGGGGTGGCTTAATGCGTCAGTTTAGAATGCGTCAGCACAACGTCGATAGCCTTGTCAATAAAGGAAGCAGTGTTCTTGAAAAAGAACTGGTCATGGTAGTGCCTGACACGTGTGGAACAGCACCGAGTTTATCTGTTATCTCTTGTGTGTAATTCTTTTCTGTATCTCCTATCGACTATTTTTCATGTATATATTTCACGCTTGCTCAATAAAATTTAGTTGGAAGTTAGCGCGTGTCCCTGTCTCATTCTATGTACCTGTAGTTTTTGGCGCTTAAGAAGTAGATAACCAAGATTCTGAAATTTTTATTATGGCGACGGTTTCGCTGTTGCCGCGGTGGTATGTCTAAATAGGCAAGATGTCCGCGCATGAATTGATCACCTTTTGGGGATCATCTTGGGTCACGCGATATGAAGTTGCGTGTGCGGACTGGGGACGCTCTTGCGAAGGCGTGAGAAGGAAGAGCAGCGGAATGACAGGTTGTCCGAGTGCGACTAGGGACTTCCAACAGAGGCTTAGGACAGTACAGGTACAGTTTGTAGAGGTTAGAGACAGTCGACACACTAAAATGGCTGCTGGTGACGCGATGTTTGCAGGGGGTGCTGCTTTGACATTCAACGCTCGTAACTTCATTCAGTGTTCAAGGAAGCTCGAGGCAATTTGGATGCTTATTTGAAGCGTTTCGAGCAGTTGCTAGGGGAAAGCGTTGGCCGAGGGATAGATGAGTCACAGCCCTTAGTGTATGCCTAGAACGAAAGGCCTCAAAGAGGTTCGCACGAAATAACTCTGACAATTACGATAAGACAAAACTGGCGCTGCTCCAAAGTTTGCGTTTCGCGTCACAGGGGAGCCAGGAGAAGTTCCGGCAGAGCACTGCTTAAGAAGGAGAGACTGAAAATCAGTATGATATCCATTTAAAAGCTTAGAGCACACACATAACTTCAAAATACTGATGTGGAATGATAGAAATGTGGTCATTATTAGAGGGTCACTCAAAATATATGGTACTAACCTCTGTTTTTGCAGCTGCCAAGTTTCTCAATTCGCATGGGTCTTTGGCAATGTTGAACAAGTATGGAGGCTCTCCGCGGACGAAGTTTGATATGCTGCTCCTCCCGGTACCGCACCATACTGTCGCTGCATGGCGCCACGTCCGTGAAAACTGCAACGCCTCTGTGTTGTAGAATTTCCTGCGCGTCCGAGTATGTACGCTATAGACGAAGCAGGATGCATCAGTTCTAATAAATGTATTCCGTTAAGACATTCTGCTTGTTTGACACAAATATCTAGATTTCTTGCCTTGTATATACCGGGTTGTAAAAAATGAAGCTTTATGGTTTCCTCCAAATAAGCAGAGAGAGGCCACGAGAACACCACCCTGGGCAAATAAGTTATGGGGCCAGGGGACACAAAGCGAGATGATAATTATCGCTGTAAGCAGCCTAACTAGCTAAAATTGAATAACTTTTTGTTGACTGCACTAAGTGGATATGTTTGTAGTGAAAAGTCAGGGGCAGTCGTGTTTCTACACAGTATCAGTTGGAAGTCTTTTTCTAGCGTGTCCGTCGTCCGGGGGTGTCCGACTCCAAATTTTAATTGTCGTTCGCATAATTACGCATGCAAGAGAGTTAGGAATGGCGCAGAGCTTTTCCCTCATGTGACGCGGCTGTTCTTCCGTTGCCGTTCTTAACTTGTACCCGAGTATAGCCCTATCACTGTTTGGGACGGTGAAAAAGATAACAATGCATTTATCCTATCCAAAAGGTACTCAGTACATTGACACGGGGTCAAAATATCGTGGGACGCGCCTAATCACCCGGGTGTAGCTTCGTCGCTTCAAAGGCCATTGCGTCACAATTTTGACGCTAAATTTGTCTTGCAATACATTCAAAGTACGCTAGCTCGATGCTTTATCGACAAAGCAGCTGCTGGCTTACCCCGTCCTCGTCTTACCCTTCCTTACCACGTGCTTCCTACTCTCCGCGCCTTCTCCGTACAGCTTGATTCACAAGGAAATACAGGTGGGCTTTGAAAGGATTTATATCATGCCTGCTCAATTAAAGGTTACATGCTTGTAGGCTGTTTTTGGTAGCCAAATGTCGTTTGCTCTGTTTATAAGTAGGTGCACTAGAACAAGAGTTAGAGCTGTTCACTACCATATGTGGATTGTTTACAAACATTGGAAATGTTTCTTTTCTTTATCGTTGTTAATAAATTGACCTCTACAAGTAGGTGCACTGTTACGATGAAGACATTTCCATTTGTGGTGTTTCACCCCTGAAAAATTTTCACAAATATTTGGCGCGCACACGTTTTCCTGGGTCTTCCTGCTAGCGGTACAACGAGATGGGACGAGATGCGAGACAACTCCTGCAAATACCCTTGCGTTATCGCATACATAAAGAAACGCAGAATGCGTACCTCAGTACGCTGGCCACTCGGGAGCTTGTCATGAGTCTGTCGAGGTCGGCGGAAGGTCGAGAGCCGCTGTCGTGGGGGTAGCGGTCATCGTACGCACCTTCGCCAAACACGCCCAGGACAAGCTTGTAGTCATGATAGCGCAGAGCGGCCGTCCCCTTCGATGGGGTCAATGTTATACAGGACCTCGGTGCGAGGCGAGGGAAGACCCAGCGACAAGTGGCGCCACATGTCGAGGCCGTCCATCTGATGGCTCAGAAGGGCCGGGTGACCACCTTTGCGAAAGAAAACAGGCGTCTTATTGGTGTCTGGCAGAGCCACTAAGAGAAGTGCTCTTTTTACATTCTACAGGCCTTTTCCACTTATTTGCCCCTGGAACAGCCATTTTATATAGCCCCGTTTTAATTGCCACAGTCTGCAGGAAGATCAAACTGGGCATGCGCTTCACAGCAAAAAGCATGCGAAATATTATCAACGCTTAAAGAACGAAAAGGCCTGTATACGAACAAGCGCTTATTGGAAGCTTTAAAATGATGATGCGCACTTCAACAACGTTGTATCATATCATTCAGTGAGCTGCTCTTATTCGTCCAATCCAAGGAGCTAAGGTATACAAGTGCCTTGGGGGCGTGCAAATTCTGGCCTACACATGACGGTTCGGACGAACGGACGGACGGAAGGTCGGAAAGAAAGAGAAAGAGAGAGATACAGACAGACAGACAGACTGACTGACACACAGACAGACAGACAGACAGACAGAGCTTTTCGTATCCCCTTCCCCCTCCTCTGGTGCAGCAAATCGGACAGCTATTCAGGCAAAATTTGCTGGTTCATTAAACATTTTTCTCTCTCTCAACCACTTCTCAGCAACCAAGCGTCTCGCCAAACTCATACAGTTTCCTTTGGTACTTGCGCGTGCTTAAGTTATAAAAATTATGAGCACCTTTATTGCGTTTGGGAGAATTCATAGAAAGAATAGCTTTTTATAGGGAAAGCTTATCTGGTGAACGCAGGCATGTTCTTTGATGTTGGTTTTATGGCCGTCAATTTCAATTCTGATTGCAGACCTTCGCGTAGAACTCACAGCGTACTGCGACCACTGTTCTTACAAATTGAAGGAATATAAAACCCCGCCAAATTGTTGTTTCCTGAAGCACCACTTCAATAGTTTATGCGTATATGGGTGAAGAGGTGTTTTCGCAACGTGCCATATTAATGAAGAGGTGTCATCACAAGCGTTTGTCTAGTTACTGCACCTGTATCATGCACCGACAAATGTTTTACCCCAACGTATGCTTAGACAGTGCCTGATTATGCAATAAATTCGTGGTTCTTGTAAATGCTTGTTTCCATGTATCTTTACAACGACTTTTCGTGCGTATGAATGCTTTCTTTCTAATAATTGTAGGCTCTAGTGAATCTATTTATTGTTATTTTTACCATGACCGTTAATGCCATTGCTGGCGGTGTTGATATCCCCGTTGCGAATTGTTTTGAGCGGTTGACGTCGCTTTTTACGGCCGCTATGACGTCGCTTGAACAGTTCTCGAAATTCTAATGTCCAAAAGAGTGCGGGCTTGACGCTAGAGTCGTTTCGTTTATACTGCGTCACCGACGGAGACCCTCTCGCCTACTGCGTCAATAAACGTAGAGAAATACCTTCTTGCCGCACGGACTTTGGTCGTCACATACATATCAACCACAAAGAACAATATAAACATCCCTAAGCCAAGATATTTGACCCTTAGCTTTGACCCTTATTTGACCTGTGGACAGAAAGACGCACGTTATTTCGCTTTATCTGGACGTATATGCGTTTCTGATGATCACTACAATTGTGTTAATTTCCGCGAAACGCGGAGTGTTATGACGCTGTTCGCTCTCCTGCTTAGTAGGTGTTCCTACTTGACGAGTCATTCTTAGAAATAGATTGCCATGATACGGTTATTCCTGAGGAAAGGTTTGGCGCTGGACAGATTGTTCTCGGCCTTTCTGAACGTGTTTTTTAACCTCTGGAACTAGTTTGAACGGTACGGCCCCCTATCCAAAGTAGCCAATTTAAGGGTTAACGACGCTTTTCTGCCGATACGCTGGTTAAAACACGGATAATCCTCGAACTTGCGCAAATTTTGTCGCATAATTTTATCTGTGCCTGGGCTCCGCTAATAATCAGTGCGTTCGAAATTATTTTTGTTGTAAACGCGAAATCGAAATACAGCATCATTTTGAATGATCCTAGCGATGCAGGTCTCAGCGCCGCTCATTGTATCTCACCTGCTGCCGCCATAGAGGGTGGGTAACCAGTCGGAGACGTGCATCAGTTGCCGCGACACGCGGCGCCTCCCAACGAGCAGAGGCGACCAGAGCAGCGCTGCAGTGCGACAGCCGCCCTCCCAGAGGGTGTGCTTGGCTCCCCTCAGCGGCCAGTTGAAGGCCCGGCTGGAATATTCTCCCCAGGGACTTCCGCCGTTGTCCGCGATGAACACCACGATGGAGCGGTTCAGCATCCCGGCCTCGTGTAGCGCTTCCACCACGGCGCCCACGGACTCGTCCATTGCGTCCCCATAGCTGCCTCTCGAACCAGAATAACTCGCAGAGACTGAGGATAAGTTTTTCATAGCGATAGAAACCTATCCCATTTTCTTTGGTGGGTCCCCTCAATGTCCACTCATATACCAATCGTAGTGAAATGAAGACGGAAAGATCATAATAGTCGACAACAACCGTTTTTGTGTCCGCGAGAAAAAATCATGCACCCCTCCGTCTAACGACAACGATGGTTGAACGCGAAGCTTTCTCGTGATGGATTCTATGGTTGGCCAATCCCACATGGCCAGTATGCGCTACTCTCGAGGTACGCACCACTTTTCTAGAACACCCACAGCAATTCTCGGATATGGACTGCGTAGGCTTCAAATCGCGAGAACTCAGATTTGGTTCCGGCCACGGGCAGAGTTTTTTTCTTGAGTTCTGCAACGATCATTCATTACCATTGACAGATAAAGTTGCCTTCCTCCAGTGTGTATTGGCCTACAAAGGCATCAGCGAGGACAATAAAGCTTCGCTTTAAAAAACAAAGGGTGTTCAGGGAATTTGAGTGGTGGCTTTAATGAACACCATTGGAATGATGGTTACGGGATCATTGGAGAGTGTTGTTCTAAAATACAATTAGTATATAATAGTACATGAGCCATTCAACTCTGTGTACGCGGACTACAGCTAAGCTGGAGTCTCGGCTATGCGCGGCCGCCTTGCACTAAGACGAACATTCAAAAAGGAGAATGGAAAGTTTTTTTTAGGATAGACCGCCTCCCCGAAGAGTCGGATGAAGCTAGACACACCAGCGCTTGGAACACCGACAAGAGAGAGGGGGTGAGAACGTAGACCTTGCCGACGCATGTCGCGAAGAGGCAAAGTACTCAAAATGCATATCCAAGCTATGAAGCGTACAAGTTTTAACATTGAATAAAACAATTCTGGATAAGATTTGGGGGCCTTAGTTTTTGCACACGCAAGACAAAAATGCGCCGATTCCCAATAAAACAACGAAGGCTCACAGCATTGTGGTCGGCGAAGCGAGATGCTTGCTGCTGTGAGTCACTGCTTCAAAATTTACGTGTCTGCAGCGCAAATCCAACTATATCCGCCGCCGCTGCTGCAACTAATTGCATTGCAGTTTCGTGTTCATGACAGCAGGTGACAGTTGTTGAAGGTGGATTTGTTCCGAGCGATTCATCCCAAATATACATTTCTGTTGCCGTGAAACCGCTGTTACAATTTCCAAGAGTTTTTTTTTTTACATTTAAACATATCGCTTAGCGCACAGGTAGCTACGCTTGGCGACATTTAGTGCGCAACCCAAGAGCCTAAGTGAGCCTTGCAGGGTCTTATTACGCGAAAATACACATTGTCTTAATATACAGGGTCTTATTACGCGAAAATATGCCAGAAAAAGTGGTACCCGATAAAGATGAGCTAAACAAAAAAAATTCAGTGCCCCTCACCTCTGGGAAGACGGACCAGTGAAGCTGGGATGAGTAATGCTGCAGTCGTCTCAGTGGCTAAATATCACATAATTTTTTTCCGGACAGTACCGACAAGACAATCATACCCCTCCGTAGATGGCAACGCTTTACTGTTCAACACAGATGGGAAAATTAAGCAAGCTTACCATACCAAGCTTACATGTGCACCTATCCCCCTGATGTTGGCTTCACCTTTAAACACAAGTGTATAGACGAGAAGACATTTTTTTTCTGGGGAAAATATAATCCGCCTTTATATCAGTATTTCGCAACGGGAAGCAGGGTAATGTTATGTGGACAGTCCAAGACGACGAAGGCAGGGGAAGAAGGAAAACAACGAACGCTTGATGTGAGCGAGTTGGTACATTATGCTTAAAAAGTACTCGGCGTTTAAAACAGGGACGTAGACGAAATACGTACGCACAACACAGTGCCGAGGTTCCATCCTAGATTTTATTGAAAAAAGACGCTGCTTATATACACAAAAAGCTAAAATACTAAGACCATTGTGACGCCAAAGTGCATCACGTTTCTATAAAGGCTGCTTCTTTATCTGACACCGACATGGGCAGAGCACTAACTCAGTTATCTCCTGCCTGTCTGGTAAAATGAGCTTCAAGAATTTCGCACTTCAAGTTTCCGCTTGCTCTCTTTAAAAACTTTGTGCAATCTAGCTGGGGGCTACAGTTGCATCTTTTACAGTGCTCATAAAGTTTCGGAAAGTATTCTCAGAAGTTATTTGAGTTTTTTTGTTCATATAAGCAGCGTCTTCATTCAATATAATCTAGTTGGAAGTTCGGCACTGTGTTGTGTCTACGTCTTTCTTCTTCGTCCCTGTTTTATCGCCGAGTAATTTTTAAGAAGAGAAAGCTGAGAAGCAGAATAATGATGCTTCCCAAGTGAACGGCATCCTATTGTTACATTTTAATTGGATCGTTACATTTTGGCGCAGCCGAGAGGGTTCCTGAGACAGACACCGTGTGTATCACTCTACAGGCCACGCGAAACTCAGGAGGCGAGTTTACCTTCTCATCATGCCAAGTCGATGACGAAGTGCCATACGACACAGCCGAGTGCATCACAACACCACAACTGAGTGACTGGGTTGCTAAGAAGTCCGGCCCCACAACTGGTGACCAGAATACACAGCCTTCTCTGAAGCTCAGGGTGAAGCTGTCCGAGTCCCAGGAATACTTCTAGGTGCCAAACATACAGGTATCAGAGAACACGAACACGCCACCGAGCGCTAGCGCTGCCACCATGGACCCAGTCCTTCTTCAGATTCTGCAAGCGCAACAAACGACATGCCTAGAGGCATAATAACAGCTCACGGAAACCTTCAGGCGCTACGATCCAAGCTCAACAAAGACAGCGCACAGAAATGGTGAGAGGATCCGTTTGATGGAGAAAGTACAAGTCCTGTGGATTGGATTCGTTTATATGAATATCCATCTGAGAAGAACAACTCGTGTCACGGAGTTCTCGACCGAGTGGAAAACATGCGGCGGTTTTTGACGGGACTTGCAAAGAAGTGGTAATGAGCTACACTTATCCATGCACGCGCCCGGCAGCTGGGGCAGCTGGAAGGTAAGTTATCTCGCAGCGTTCAAAGAAAATCGAGTGGAAAGATGGGACCTTGCCACTTTTCCTATAAATATTGACCGGACACAAGTGCAGTATTTTTACAAGAAAAGGCGGCTTCTTAAAATGGCTGATTCTAGATTATTCACGGGTTGCCTAAAAATCTTAAGAAGCAAGTTAAGATTAAGTCCACAAATAAAGTCAAGGAATTTTTTCGAATGTCTTGAAGGCTTCAGGGTACCCCGAGAATTCCAGGTACGCGGCGTTTCAATTTTGAACTGGGCAAGCGTCACAGAGATCTGGATTTTCCGAAGTCTCATCTGGATAAAGAAATTCGTACAAGCGACATGGCGTCATAAACGTTGCGTCCCCTTGCAATGACCATGAGTCGAGTCAAGCCTAACGACATCATGGCGCCGAAACAACCCAGGAAAAAAGCTAATAAATGTGGGTGTTCAGACCCACCCGAGGACAAAGATTGAAACTGTTTACCTCACCCCAGTAAATCTTCTTTTTCTTAGATTTGAGAGTAACGGCAACGACATCAGGGCATTAGTTGATAGTGGTGCATCCGCGTCCGTTATAAACAAGTCACTTTTGTTTTCCTAAAGATATTTTTAAAGGAAGACCGGTAGAAATTCCGGGCTTTGCTGGAAAGAGACAACTTTACGATGAGTGGATACGTCAAAGCAGAGAGATCGACACCTTAGTTCGTGGGTGCGAATATCACTTTCTACTCTCAAGACCTGATATGAAGAGACTTAAGATAAACCTATACTGATATTGAGACTGAAGCCTGCACCTCCATGAACACAACAGACCGACTTGTTAGGTGTGAGGAGGACGTTTGCTTCAAGTTTCCAGAGCTTGTTTGCGTCGGTACTGACCCACCAGCTACAACGGAATTCCCTGTTCCTTTCAAGCTTGCTGATGTAACACCCATTCGACGAAAGCCTTACGACATGTCCCGTGAAACAAGCCTTTGGCTAAAGAAAGAACTTTCGGAACATGCTGGACGAAGCTGAAATAATAAGCCCGTCAGTCTCCAAATGGCTTCCCGCATTGCAATGGCATTAAAAGAAGATGTCTCGTTGAATTTCTCACCAATTACAGGATTTAAACCGACCAACTGACCTTTTATCAGGTTTTGATGCCACGAATAGACATCATCATTAAAGAGTCGGGAGGCTGCCACATCTTCTCACGCATAGACTTGCGGAAAGAGTTTGGGAAGATTCCTCTCGAAGAGGAGTACAAACAGTACACGGCTTTTGTTACACCCTTAGAAGCGTACGAATACAACCGACCATCTTTCGGCTTGAAGAATAGCCCTACCTGGCTTCAGAAAATCATGAATGGTGTGTTGAAACTATTTTTGGGCCTATTTACGCTGATGACACCATAGTGTATTCGAAAGGTGAGAGCTCACCTTCGGAACATCTGAGTGCTGTCTTGACTCCCTCGAACGTAGGCAATCTTAAGGTAAATAAAAAAAAATCGCGGGTTCTTTAAGCCGAAATCCCATTTCTTGGACGCGTGCTTGATTGGTTCGCTAAAAGCACGGAGAGGAGCCCGTAGAGCGAGTACGGAATATAGAACGACCTGAAAACATACATGCACGGAGAGTTTTTTTCGGTCTGCAGGACATTTCCGCAGCTTTATTACGGCTTTCGCCGGTCCTACCAAGTACCGCTTTTCACTGTACAGAAGGCTGCGAAAAAGCTTACCTCGACTTAGTGTCAGCTATGCCAACTGACACCGTGCTCAGGCTGCCAGACTTCTCACTTTATTTTGCGCTCACCACGGACTCTTCCAACTGTAGGGAAGGTGCCGTTTACACGTGGTTGGGTACTAATCGTATACGTTTAATAAGTAAGAAGAGAGGTACTGTACAACAGAGAAAGAGGCTCTGGCTGTTGTGCTAGCGGTGACGTGCTTTCGCTCGTACCTTGAGGGCAAGAAGTTCAAGCTTTTTACTGACGACTCGCCTGCACGACAGCCAACCTCAAGGACGAGTATCTCGCCGGATTTGCGAATTTCAGCAGTTCAATTTCGACGTTATACACCCATCCGGGAAGTTCTTTTCAGATGCCGATGCCCTTTCCCGTCTTCCTGTTGACGTAAGCTGCAAGAATGGTGAAGAAGCAATGCCCTGAATGCTCTGAGGTTGTGGGAAGGAACAGAATAGCTACAGTAGATAGATGGGTGATTTCACGTTCCACCTACACTGGTGAGAAAAGTTCTGATACTCTACCACGACAGTCCAGACACAGGAGACCACGAGGACTTCTAGCGAACCTATTACAAGATCAGGAAGAGGTTTACAGAGCCACACATGATAAGAGATGTATAAGCCCTTACGTCGGCTCCTGCCACTTTATGTCATATCAACAAGGCCAAATACAAACAGAAAATTGACGCTATAACTTTGCTAGTCCACTAAAAAATACCATTTGAGACAGTACATGTCGATTTTGAGGAGCCGAAAAACAAGGGTGAAGGGGTAAGCGGACAGTCTTTCTTACTGTGTATCGATGAATGCTCCAGGATAGTGGCTGCGAAACCAGGAAAGGGGGACGCAAATACCGTAATAGCACTTTTCAGCAGAGATGAAGGGTGTGAAGTACGTTGTGTCTGAAAATGGACCTACTTTCAGGAGTCGAGCCATGACACGCTTGGCGGAAAGCACAGGCATCAAGCTAAAGTTTGCAACTCCATATCACCCGGCGGCTAATGGCCTTCCAGAACGGTCTAAGTGATAATAAACAGTACATTCACTTGTACTCTAACTTTCCCGGTGGTTGGACGTGCTGCCTGGAGACGGCGGTCACGCAGGACGACCGGTCGCACAGAAGTGCGCTAGGTTGCAGCCCTCATTATGCAGCCTTTGACACGCCAGGATACCTGCCCACTGACGAAATCCTTGGTCTGACGAGAAAGCTTAAACTTCAAGAAATGAAAAGGACAGCGGAGGTAGAAATGAAGTACAGGAAGCCGATGAAACGTTTTTTCGACAGGCGTAACAACACGAGTATCCCGGCTATTTCTCGAAATGTTTTATTCTTAGTGCAAAAAGGATGGGCCAACCTAAGAACCAGGCCTACCAGGCCATTCCAAGTCACCAAGACAGCATCCACAGAGGGTGTTTTGAAAACCTTGTGGTACAGGACGGGTAACGGGACTGTAGAAGTCACGGCCGTCAGCAACTTACTTCACTACACACACAGGGAGGACGGAAACAGAGTTTCGGAGAGTGTAGACAGTCGAAGACGACGAAGGCAGGACTAGGGGGCAGGGGAAGAAGAGGAAGTGGCGGAACAGAATAAAGATGGTTCCCAAGTGAACGGCATCGAATTGTTACATTGTAATCGGATCGTTACATGCTACGTTACGTTATGTACACAGTAAACGGGTTGACTTCAAGACTCCTGGCCCAAGCAGAACTGGCGGCACGCGCTAGCCCAGTCCCAATCCGGGCATCGTCGTCGTCCTCTTCCTCTTATTCTGGAACACGGCGTCTTCCTTTCGGTGGATCCTCATGGCACAGAGCCTTCATGAAACATGCAATATGACGGCCCTAGGACGGTTCTAACAGCTGAGCCGTTATACAAGCCGTAAGTTCGGCGTTGCAGAAAAAAATACCACGAAGATGCGGAGCAATCGTGAGCGCGTGCCTCGCGGCGACCGCCGAGCGTTCCAGGCATGCGCAGTAACTTCAGTAAGAAAAAGCTTCTGTGCGGTCGTCAGTAACTACCGAACATGTGATGCTTGGCATGAGAGACAGGATGACATTGATGCATTTTTGTTTCTGAGTCCATTTGCAAGTTTAACAACAGAATTGAAGTTCTACCAGGAATATCGGACCATGAACTAGTATTATTTAAAACCAACATGTTGTGTACACTCTCGGCTATCCAAGTACGTAGATTCCTTGATTTTAATGCTGCTTCGGACGAACGCATTTTGGACCTCCTAGAGGGGGAATATGACAAAATTTACAATGAACATCCTCAAAATTACTGTGACGTTAATCAGCTATGGTCGCACTTTAAGGCAACCGTTCACAAATGTATCAGTTCGTTCGTTCCGAAGAAAGTGAAAAAAAAAAAATACACGGCCGAAGTCCCTGGATTACGCGCGAAATACTGCACCTAAAACGGAAGATAAAACCGCCTGTCACGCTCAAAAACACGACCACGTGGCACTGTTCTGAGGAGCCTCCGCACCGACCTGCGCGACAAGATTAAAAGCTCCAAATTTTATTTCTTCAACGTAAAAATGCACAACTTTCTTACTACTAACCCAAGAAAATTTTAGATGCACTTCTCCGACAAAAAAGAGAAAGTAACAAAAATTAAAATCAAGGACGCGGACGTGACTGATGCCAGCTGCATAGCGACAACATTTAACGACTACTTCTCTTTCGTCTTCGTGCGAACGGGTGACCCCCTCCTGATTTCCATGCGAACAATCTCGAACTGCCAGACTTGATTATAACAGAGGAAGGCATCTTCTCAGCTCTCCTTCATCTTGACACAAAAAAATCGGCTGGGCCGGAGGAAATACCTAATGCTTTTCTTTATCGGTATGCCGAGTGGTGTTCCAAATACTTAGGCTTAATATTTAGGAAAGCCTCTTGCCAGGAGACGTTCCAGTAGATTGGAAGTAGGGTAAATTAGTACCCATTCATAAATCGGGTGATAAATATGACGTCAAAAACTACCACCCCATTTCATTGGAACACTTCCTTTTCAAACACTTAAGTTCTTTTTTGGAGAGTAACCACTTTTTTTCACCAAATCGACACGGTTTCTGGCAAGGCTTTTCAAAAACCACACAGTTAATTCATCCACACTACTGATGACTTTCTAAAAGCACTTGACAAAGGTGGACAAATTGATGTGATTTTTTTAGATTTCGAAAAAGCTTTCGACCGAGTTTCCCATTCTCACTTGATGTTTAAAATTCGCCGAATCCTAACCAATGAAAGAATTCTTCGGTGGCTTGATTCTTACCTATTCCACCTATACCAACACGTTCAGATAGCAGATAAAAATTCCACTTCTGCTCCCGTGCATTCCGGGGTACCGCAGGGGCTCCGTCTTAGACCACTTTTATTTTTGATTTATCTAAACGACATGTCCTCCGAATCTACTGTGCAGTGTCGTTTTTTCGCAGATGACTGCGTTGCGTACCTGCCAATTCAATCAAGAACAGATCACGCCACCCTAAATGAATACTTATCGGTCATTACAGCATGGTGTAACTCCTGGAAAAAGAGCCTCAACATAGCAAAGTGCGTCAAGATGACCATAACACGTAAAAAAAACCCTCGGTATTCACTTACCTGTTAAACAACACTGCTATAACAACCGTTAACCAGTACAAATACCTTGGACTGACAATCACTTCTAATTTGAGCTGGAAAACGCATATCGAAGGTATAACATCAGCAGCACTACGGCGATTGTGGTTCTTAAGTCATCGCATGAGACACTGTACCAGAAAAACAAAACTAGTCGCTTACACTTCATTGGTACGCCCATTGTTGGAATAGGCTAGTCGTTGTATGGGATCCTCATACACAAACATAAAAACACTTGCTTGAACGAATCCAAATAAATCCCTCGGTTTATTTACCCCACGTACAGTAGAACGTTTCAGTCACTGAACTCCGTAATAGATCCGGTCTTCCCACATTAGAGTCCCGTAGAAAGCTACATAGCATAAAATTCCTGTACAACATAGTCAATGGACATTCAGGACTCGCCTTTAACACATACATGCAGTACAATACATCACGAAAAACTAGGAACAAGCATGATAAAACCATAGTGATGCCGCTTACAAAAACAAATTCTCGGCGATATTCCTTTTTTCCCCGAACGATTCCCGATTGGAATGAACTACCCCGGACGTCACTGGCATTGCAGCGCCCGACGCATTCTTATCAGCTGCCACTGCCTGTTTGTACTAAAAGCTGTCTGGTCACATGTGCAGGTTTTCAATTTCTCTTATCATGCTTTTCCACTTCGTGTTGCGAGCAAAAGTTGGATTGTATTTCGATACCGCTCTTGTGTTGCTCATGTAACCCGCGTATACATGTCCCACGTAAGCCTGTTATGTGGTGATTTTATTTCTGTACCGTGAACTGTACTGTGTTGCGCGGCTGCAAGTATGCAAGTTTGACACTCCGGCCTTGGCCACCAAAAGGTGGCTGGCAGTATGCATTAAATAAATAAATAATAAATAAATAAATAAATAAATAAAATAAATATGACCATGCCTCAGTGCATCGTCATAGCCCAGTGCAAAGCAACAACGGAACATGTAAATAACAACATCAAGATTTGAAAAATGCGCGGTGATGTGTCCTTCAGTGCTCACGTAGAAATAAACCGTGCAGCTTCGCTATGGTTCAAGAATTGTGCGACTTAATGCAAGCCTCGGCAGTTGAGCTGTGGGAAGTCTACAATGCTGCGTATGACTTTGCACCCACCACTCGGCGCGAAGAAGACGACAACCTCTTCGATGCATATGACGATAAGGGATTTAGCCCTTGCCTATCCCCCTTGCGGGTACGTGCCAAAACCTTTGGGGGCATCATCATCATTATCGTGACTAGCAGCGCAACTATGAAAATAAACAATAATACTGAATCCTAACTACGTGTCCGGCAATGCGCACCTACAATAGCTTCGCCATTCAAGTCTTGCGCGTGAATGGAAGCTTCCACGAATTTGTCTATTTTTATGAATTTTTCGTATAGTAGGAACCGGCTTTCGCGCGGCGGAGAAACCTGCTCCAGAGAGGGGGTGACACAATACCAGCAGAGACTGTAGATAATTCCCCAATAAAGGGTTTCTGCCTGGATTTCCTTTGCAATATTGGAAGTATGGGATGTTTCTACCAAGGTAGATAGTCTTACCGGCGTAAATTGTGCGATTTTGTTCTCCGATGTACGAGAACTTCGCGACATTCCTTTTCGGAGCTTGAAGTGCGATTTCCGAGCCACCATGAGGGGCTTGATGACTGAGGTGGAGAAAAAAGGGCTGCGAGGTAGAAGACGCAAGGAACGTGAGAGACAAACTCTCCACAAAGAAAACTCTTGTCTCGTCTAAAACGCATAAACGAAATTCTTGTCTTCAAACACCTTAAATCCCACCTAAGAGAAAATTAAGTTCCTTGTACCAAGCTGGGCTAGCGCTACCCTAAGCCATCCCAACCTTACAGCCTTTCGGCGAAGTAGGCATTATAATGGACTTCTTGTCCACTTAGGTCTTATGGGAACGAAGCGGCTCAGGTTTGCCGCCCGAGAACTTGACTTCCTGAGCATATCTCATCCTCAACACAAGTTCCTGGGAGGCACGGACCGGGAAGCTACCCACCTGGCACCCCTCGACAACAGCTACAGCTCACTCTTACAACCCACACGAGAAGAAATCTCCCCTCGACACTACACGTTATCTAACTACGACGCATGTATCTTACCGCAGACTACAAACTGAAAACCTTTTACAACCACACCTATCCTCGCACCCATATATCCGTCCGCATACCCCTACAACTGCCCGCACTTACACAATCGTCTCACAACCTACCACCTCGTCTACTCCTACCCACGCAACCCTGACTCCGTCCACTGCCCTTCCTCTGAGCAGTGGGAGTCTGCGCTGACCAGCTCGGCACCGGAGCGTCAAGAAGCCCTGGTGCGACGAGCACTTGAATCAGCCAAGGCTCGCGGACTCCTGGAACTAGAAAGTCGACCGCCACCTTTCAGTCCCGTGCTTTTTCACAATAAAGGTTTACTCCCCCTCTTCTTCTTGATCGGGAGATTTGTTCTCAGCGAATTATCAACAATGCCAGTTCTGCCACAATCAAGAACATGTAGCAAACCGGACGAAGGATATAATAAAACTACCTCCGCCAAAAAGAGCCCTTATTTCTTTGCGGCAGTTGGCGGGCTGTCTTAAGGTGTGGACTATAACGATATTGGTGTTGCCAATACCGTTAATATCTGTACACACCACGGCGACGGAAATTTGCTTGCGTACGGGTGGCCGGGGATGGTTCCGAAAATGGCCGACGGGACAACATGCAGTAAATTTAAGAAAAAGAATTCGGCGACTTTGCGTTTGCGATTCGAACCCGGGCCTACAGATTGTAAGTCTAGCACGCATCTTCAACGACATGGCCGATCCTTGACTATACTCCGTACAGCAGTATATATTTGAGCATGGTATTTACACAAGCAGCAATTATATTAGTAGAAAAGTACCTCCCGCTAATACTGTATATGAAGGGCTGACAAGGGTTATAGGCCAAGCCTTAGAGTCATAGTTGCTGAACGAGGAAGAAAAGTTTGCCATGGAAGGACAGTGATATAATAATGAGCGGACATATCCGTACACCTGGGCGCGTGCTACTGGAGGCACCGCGTCATCACCGTGCATAGAATTACGTCGTTGCCTTCCAAGCGACACTTCTACCAGTTTCGTAGGTGCGGTGTATGCGGCGGGGGACTCGGAGCCGTTTACGTGAACAGAAAGTGTGAAATATGGCGGTGTGCACAATACAGCCGTATATATTCCCCAATACTACGATAACGCTTCCACATTGACTACATCATAAACCTGGCTTAGGTGCACGCCACAGACCATTTTTACGCCCGTAATGTTAGAGTTAAGATGGACTTATACGCTGTTTAACATTTTCTTATACCGCAAGAATGAGCTTTTTACAGAAGGCCTACGGATTACTGGTACGGTCTTGACAACAACCAGCCATCACCTTTCTCTTATTGCGCCTTCTGATCAGGTCGATTGCTCGCTCGGTGAACAAAACCGTCGAGTAACGCCCAGTCTCGTTCCGAAGGGGCTGGGAGCCCAACCAAAAGTCTACACCAGAGTGATTGTCCTGCACAAGAACAAGACAGAGAACATCAGACGGGAGTTAATGCAGAGATTGCGTGGGGATACCACGTGTTCTGTCCTTTATCTGTGTATACTGCCGCGAACCATGCATTCGGTTTGTTTATTTATGTTTTGCTTTTGCCGACCGGCTGCGCCGGGCTGTGTTATATGTGTTATCCGCTGCCCAAGTGAAGCGCGCGTTCCATTCTTTATGCCGCACGTGTTATCTCCTTTGACAGGGGGAGTGTTTCGAACTAACGTCACTTTATTAAACGGGCTCATGAACTGAAACCCTTCCCGTTCTAACGATGTCTAACGGGTAAATTAAATACATTGAAAATGAATCTTTGGATTTAAAATTTAAAAAATGTGATAATGTCATTAAACAAAATAATTACGCAGAAAATGACTCACTACACAACAATGTCACTAGCCTAGATTATTCTTCTTTCATCTCAAGGCCCTGGATAGAATTCGACGGTTCAATAAACACTCGGGTTGAGAGATAAATGCCCGCCTAGCAGACGCCGTGGTATTCGATTACCTACACTAGCCTGCGCACATCACTTTGTTGACTGCTGCTTCGCCGCGTGTGTATTCTTTGAGTTGTTAGGGGAGCGCAAGTTCGCTCCAATAAACTTGTTATTCCTTCAATACAGCTGCG
Source organism: Haemaphysalis longicornis (assembly GCA_013339765.2). Taxonomy (NCBI): domain Eukaryota; kingdom Metazoa; phylum Arthropoda; class Arachnida; order Ixodida; family Ixodidae; genus Haemaphysalis; species Haemaphysalis longicornis. The sequence goes on from CM023450.1 coordinate 55,080,277, forward strand.
TCGTCTTTGTCTACGTGACAATATCAACAGCGGAAGCGCTGTACACCATACCACTCTAAGGGTGTGGTTGTAGTAGTCCTCTTGGGCGTTGTGGTATCCGTAGAAGGTGTCGTATCCACGGTAAGTGGGCGTTAACAGTTTCGTAAAATAGCCCAGATGCCACTGAAAAAATACAAGGCATTTGATCATTCCAAAGACAACAGTCTTCCTCGGGCTACTTAAACGCCAACATTTTGTCTGTCTGTCTGTCTGTCTCTGTCTGTCTGTCTGTCTGTCTGTCTGTCTGTCTGTCTGTCTGTCTGTCGCTCGCTTCAGCCGCTCGGCCAATGATTAGTATCATTCTTGAACAAGAAGTTGGTATAGGCGAACCATGTCCAAATTATTTAATCTGGTAGCATACTTCATACTTGCACATATTGATCAGCAAAAGGAGAAGATTAGGCATATTTGAAGCAAAACGTCAATGCATAAAGAATATCAACATGATTATTTTAATTTTAAACACAAAAACGCATTAAAACGTCGTTCTAACAATAAAAAACAAAAGGGCTAGACCTCGTGGCTAGAACGCCAAGCCAAGCAGTAACATCAAAGTCCCAGCAGATGGCGCTCCAGCAGTGAGAACGCCAAAAAATTGACATGAATTGAGCAAACCTCTATTGCATTTATAACGGGAGGTTTGAGACAGGAGAGGAACATCATTAGAGGTGGGCAGGGGAGCGAGGAGAAGCAGTTACATGCCAGAGGAGACTATCGTCTTTAGGCGACATTATCTGCAAACCGAGTAGATAAGAGGCATTGGGTCATTTTTGTAATATAGTTTGCAAGCAGGTATCATGGAACGTATTTGCTGATGCTGCGTAGTGCCACGATTACCGCATGCATGTAACCACGTGTATCACCCGTCACATTACAAAGCGTCTTACTTTGAAGGCGTGAGTCTCTGTGACAGCGCAGCTCTTTGAAGAAGGTTTACGGAGCGTGTTTCTTGTCGTGTTGTGAGTGCAGCCGCCCCTATGCTCGTCACCCCTGACTTCTCCTCCAACGGTGTAAGTCTGCTCACGGATGCCTCTACCGTTTCTGAGTATTCTTCATGTTTATTATGGGTGAAAATGTACACCTTAAGGAATAATGTATTTTCTCCTCGTCGAGCAAATAATATTGGGAAATGGGCGCTATATTTTCCCCTCTCCTGCCCACTGACTATATATTGTTTGACTGAGGCTCAAGAACGAAGGTTGCCATTAGGGTTATCCTTACCTTAAAGGAATCTCGCTCGATCACATGGGGCCGAGGCTCCATGGATACATTGCAAGAGAGTGTCGAAGACCTTCTAGCCGACATGCAAGGTTTTACTCCTTGCAAATGCTGACGTGTGTACATTACTGGATATATCAGCCGTAACAGCGTTGTAATGTTCTACTACGCGCGAAGCGGCCTGGCCACCGTGCAACGGAGAAATCCGAGGGCCTTTCCAAGCCCAGCCGGTACGAACACGGTGAAAAATCACCGCAGAGCCCCTGACCAGCGGACCGGCTGGCAGCATTTTGTTTCTTCTTCTCTGCACGAGCTGCGCCTCTCGGCGGATCACTCACCGCCGCATCTACTCCGGCTAGGACTTGGATGTTTGTTTTTTACTTGGACTCAGTGGTGGCTTTTAACAGCAGAACTGTTCAGCTTTTATTACCGCCGTATAGCGTTACCAGGAAAAAATACCAAGAAAAAAGACCGAGTGCACGAAAGCGTGCGCCTCGTGAGGAACGCCCGGCGTCGTCGAGGCTTGCGCCTGGGCTTGCGCCAACGTTACTAGAATAAGCTTGCGCCGCGTGAGGAGGTCGAAAAACTACCGAGAAAAATACCGAGCTAACACGAGCGTGCGCCTCGTGAGGAGCGCACGGCGTTGGCCAGATCGGCCTTCAAGAAAACTCCGCCCAGCGTTCGTGGAGTGATCTGTCGCGTGCTATTCCGCTTGGTAGTTCACGTGCGTTCGCGCCTGAAGTGGGGAGCACATACGCCGAGTTCGCGTTACAGACTCCGAGTGCAGGAAGCCGGCTTCCGCGGGTGCTAGCCAAGGAGCGCATGCTAACGTGGTCCACTGTGGGAGAGATGTGAGAGCCTGTGGAGGAAACGATCCGGGCCTTCCATGCATGGAGAACTTTCAGCGGCAAGTTCAGAAGTACATGTGAGGTGCAACAGCCAGGTCTCCGACGAAGGGGGGGGGGGGGGGGGGGGGGTGGGGGCGCTAGCTCTGCTGTTTGCTGTTTCTCCAGCCTACCACTACAAGTACAAGCTGCGCCAGTTTTTACCACACCCAAGGCCATGAACAGGTGTATGCCTATCGCCTAGAAATGATAGGGTTGCTGCATTGTAGTCCAGTGCGTGCTGTGCTATGCTCGAATGCTCTTATACCGTTTGAAGCCTCGCTGCGCCCTTCCTCTCATCATTTTCGTTCGACTCTGGCTACTTGTTGTGCGATGGGAGGTAACTTTATCGCAAGCAGCTCACCTATCACGCTACCACGAGGCCTGTCGTCCCGGAAAGCCCGATCAAATTAACGCTCGATGGAGAATGTTACGAGGATGCGGGCTTTCTTTGAACACGTGCCAAAACGCGCATACTGCTACTCAATGCGCTCCTCAATAACGTCAGCATCGCTGGCACGCCATTATTCTTTCGAGGAGAAGGGCCACGATTCCGTTCCTCACCCCTCTCCATGACACGTCACTTGTCCTCATGAGGAGAGGGACGATGGGCTTAGCATTCAAGGGCAATGGCAGATATATTCTGCTCTCTACTTATCTCCCTAATGGATAACAGGATCGTGATTCATAATTCCACTCCCTAGATTAGTGAGGAGCCGGTTTTGGTGGTGATGATTATGATGCATCGTCACAGCAAAGTTATTCCTTCATGTGTTCCATCATAGCATGAGTTAACAAGTGAAAAGATGTTTTCTGAGGCATAATAGAAGTGCTAACCCAGTACGCTCTGAAATGTTCCGTAATGGCGTCTTCAAGGTGGGACCATGAATTCAGGTAAGGCAGTCCTGCGCACAGTTACACCCCATCTGGCATAACTGAAGACAACTTTGCAATGCCTTTCCAGGAACATGCATTGAGGTAGGACGAGTCTTACCTTGCCTATTAGGTGGGTTTCGTAGCCAAGTTCTTTGAAGAACTGCGGCATGATCTTCACGTTCAGCGGCAAGCCCCAAGGCTCGGCAAAGCCAATGGCACTGTGTTGCAATCCTGTCAACCCAAAGAAGGCAGGAAGGTTGGAAAAAATACTACTTGTGTACAGATCGATTTTGTTCTCAAGGGCCGAGTTACTGCGATGCTATTTTTATGCTAGCTATAATACCGATTTATAATAAAGACATGCACGCTTAAAACTTGAGAAGCGTGCGCAAAAGTGGAAGCCCGGTTGACAATGAAGATGCCCTGGGCCCCTCGTCCAGCTATAAAATACCCTGCGTGCTCAGGACGTCGCGAGAACTGCCGGGTGTCGGTCAGTACAGTGCTGTCTACACCAGGCATCCTATCAATGCTATCAGCCCCAGACAGAGCTATTATATCCCCGTCCAAACGTAGAGGAGATGACAAGTTGATAGTAACGAGCCCCCTGCGCGGCGACCTACGCGATCTTTCACCTGCCTCACACCACGTGCAAAAGGTTCGTAATCATGTGCCCTGTAGAAGAAACTAGATAAGTCCAACTCCGCTGTGCTCTGTAGAAGAAACTATATAAGTTCAAGTCTCCTTTCAGCAAGGGTACAACAACCAGCCTTAAATATGGAACAGAGAACATGGGTTTTTATAGCTTGACGGGATTATTTACATTGGTCCTGATATAACGTTTTGCATACCATAAGTTCAAGTTCAAGTTCACGTTTTTATTTACATCGTGAAGATGTGAGTTGGCTCGAGCGAAAAGTGAAAGGAGTTTCACTTGAATAAGCCCGAGCCCCCCTGGTCCAAGGCATCAATGCAACAAGGGCAGATAAAACAGTTCTTCACACCACGGGTTTAGAATGGAAACAATTCTACATAATGTTCATATAACAGTTAGGTGTGACACTACAAAATACACACGATATTTCTATCAGTTCACTAATTAAAGAAATAACAACAAAATTAGCAATGTAACACACAATCAAGGTAAACTGTACATGTGTAAAAATAATATGAAACGAAGTAAACCGTAACACTTTTTAATAGTTCACATTCCGTGCCATGAAAATAATGTTAAAAAAGAAAAATTTGACGAAGATTACGCGAAGCATACCGTTCTAAAATTATATTCTGGCGCATTAACCTGTTCAGTAGGTGAGGAACAGCGTAAGAAAGCATTTGGCGGCCATATTCAGTGCGACAAAATGGAATGTGCCAGTACTCTCCTGGTTCCTTATACTATACATGGGAATGTTTACTTTTAATTGCAATAACTGTGTGAAAGAACATTGATTATTATGAATTGAGGTTTTGTACCACAGTGCTAGGAAATAGTCATATAGTTTATGAATAGGCAACAAATTAAAACGTATGAACAGTGGTTCCGTATGTGCGAAATATTCTGCATTTGCTATATGACGAATGGCTTTCTTTTGCAGCAGGTGTAATTTGTTAGTATTGGTGTAGGTAGTGGAACCACAAACCAAAAAGCAGTAATTAACATGAGACATAATGAGTGCATTGTAAATTATCAGTTTTATCCACGCAGGAAGGAAATACCGACATTTAGCAAGAATGCCTACGCACTTTGAAACTGAGGTTACAAGATAATTAACGTGCGTGTCCCAAGACATGTTTTTGTGGAAGAAAACGCCTAATGTTTTTATCGTGTCAACGATTTCAATATTCGAGTCGCCAATGTTAAGTGATATATATCAGGGGCAGGCATGCCCCTATGGATGAAAAATGATGACTTTGGGTTTACGTGAATTGATAAAGAGCGAATTTGCTTCACTCCATGTTTGCAATGACTGAAGTGCTTTGTTGATGACCTGCTGTAGCAGTCGTACGTCCTTGCCTTGAAAAAATAAACTTCTATCATCTGCGTACATGATGTATTTGGGATTTTTATGAATTGTAACAATATCATTAATATAGAAAAGAAATAATAATGGACCTAATATGCTGCCTTGGGGCACGCCTGTTGTAATTTTCTGAAATGACAAAAAGTAATTTTCTATTGGAACACATTGATGGCGGTGCTCTAAATATGAGTTTAGTAGCTGCAGTGGTAAGCCGCGAAAGCCACATAATTCCAGTTTTTCGAGAAGTGTTGGATGATTGATACGATCGAAAGCCTTCGAAAAGTCATTGAATACTCCGACGCATGTGTACTTGTTTTCAAAGGATTTCAGTATGATTTCTTTCTGGGCGAGCAGAGCAGTTTCATTCGACTTGCCCTTAAGAAAGCCATACTGGGAGGAACATAATAATTTGTGCTTACGGGAAAAAGTTTCTATGCTATTGCACATAATCTTTCTAGGCCCTTTGAGAAAACCGGGAGAATCGAAATTGGTCTATAGTTTTACATGTCATCCTTATCCCCACCTTTGAACAACAAGATAACTTTAGAATTTTGCATACATTTGGAAATTGGCCGGTAGCTTGAGTATAGCAGTGAATCCGATTTTGAAGTGAAGGGGCGCTTACCAGAACTTCTGCGTAGGGTGCTTACGATTTATTAGATTTTATGAAGTTTACGCGCCATAGGCTCTGGACACTCGAGTGTGCCAGGCGAACGCAGCGACAGCCGTGGCAGTCGCGCACAAGGCTGGGTCGGTCGGGCCACGCCTACCGCCCGCGAACGTGGCTTCGCAAATGCGTTTAGCAGAACGTTATTGGCGCGCATACCTACAAAATACTCCAACGATGGCAGACAGAAATGTTATATACGGGGGAAGCCTCCAGTTAAGACAGGGCGCTGATGGAATAATATCGCCTTTCTGACCACCCGTAGGCCGGTAGGCAACCGCTACTACCGCTCGTGCGCAAAGGAGGGAAAACTCGTTGTGTGCATGCGCAGATGTACCGGGTACCGTACCGGTACCGGTGCTCCGCTCTGCTATAACTATCTATTAACGTCACCGCTTCCGATATACGCAAAGTGTTAGTTTCATACTGGTACATATGTCGCGTATATATTCAGATCACGCGACTATGTAACGCTCATGTTGCTCAGTCAGTAGCTCTGTCGTCAACAACGCATTTCGATAACTGAGGCGTTTTTTTTTCTCTCGAAATGAGCCAGATCCAGAAACTGAAACTAACCCAAGTATTGGGAGTCCTTCCTCCACTCGAGCCTTCAGTGGGGGATGTCCTTGATGTCCTTGGGGAAATCGATGTAAATCGATTTCCCTATGCACAAGAATTGCGGAATGCTCCCCTCAGCCGAGTGGAGGGAGCAAATGGAGTGGAGGAGGGACTCAGAATATGTCCCTAAGCCGGATATAGCTGCAGTGGCAAAAAAAAAAAAAACTCGGCAACTTTCCCCTGAAAAATGGGTGGCAAAAAATAGTTGAGATAATGCCCTAAAAACGTGTACGCAGATCGTCGTCCGTATCGAAAATGAGTCATATCAGGCGTTTCACAGGTAAAAAGGAGCGAAATCTATTTGCCCAACGGGAGTTTGCTTTTGGCTTGACTGTTCAGACTGTGTCGTGGGTGTTTCGGGAGGGTTTTTTTTTTTTTTTTCGTAGCTGGCCTTATTATGAATTCAGATGGCAATTAGGAGATCGGCGAAAGATCTGTCCTCAGATGTCAACGACGAAGTGATACTGAGAGATGTCAGACATGATTTCAGTTCGTCTCACCCGTTCCTTCGAAATATCTCTGGTTATATTTATTTTTTATCCTATAGTTACCATTTTCGTAGTTAACTAACTAGCCGCTGCTTACAAGCCTTGGCAAATCTGCCCCACCCTCCCCTCTGAGAGTACGAACTACTTCATTCAGGTGAAGAAGATGTGAGGAGCCCTTCTTGTGAAGTTGTTTGGAAATTCATGGCAAAGCAATGAAGAGCTGGCTTACTTCATGAGTTCCTTCAGGCGTGCCCAAGGAAATTATCCTGGGGAAGAATTCGCAAAAGGGCTGCTAACGCTGCCAAAAGGACTCAACTGCTCTCCCTGTATAGTTGTACTGTTCTTGAAGCCCTGTTGCATATTTTTAATGCATTTTCAACCGAAACTCAATTTAAATAAAGTAATTTAAATAAAGCCAATTTAAATAAAGTTTTCATAAGAATGCCGCTCAATTGAGTGTTTCAATTGAGTGTTTCAATAAAAACTTGTGGCCATAAACTTGCACTAGCTGACGTAAATATTATCATGTAATAGCTTTGACGGCGTTGCATTTAGATCCCGGTAACAAACTTCCGCTTGTATGCGAAATTCGCGTTGGGTGGATCTGACTCATTTCGAAAAAAAAAAAACCCTCAAGTGTACTCACACCCCGATGCACTAACGCGGGAAACATCGCGCAACGTCTGATATCGCATTTTCCAGTGGAGCATCTTTTAGGGGACTCGAAAACGATAATCTATTGTTTCTTTCGAACTAAAACACGCAGATAATGAAAAAGTTGTGCGGACAAGTCAGAAGACCCCGAGCTATCCTGCACATGGTTTTTCCCGTCTGGGCTCACGCCAAGTTGTTTCGACCTTCCATCCAATACGCGGGTTCAACCGAGTAATCCGTCTTCGCTTACCTGTCCTGTGAGGCAGAATTAATGCAAATAGTGAATTCATTTCTAATCTAGAAGAGGCTATTAATATAGTTCAATGGTTGCTGTGAAAACAGAGCGCGCCAACGTGCTGGCGCGCGGTGACCGACCTAGTGTTGCACGTACCTGCCAAAGGGTGGCGCTGGGTGTCGCGGGCTCCGTGTCGCCCTCCGGGAACTGACCGATGCCTCCGCAGATACCCCGGCCGCAAAGCTATAAAACTTTACTCTTGGGGCAAAACTCGAAGGCGCACTCAGGGGGGTTCAAATGGACATGAATGCTTCCGTTCTCCCAAGTTATAAGAAGTGCCTAGGTGCCTTAGGAGTTTTGCTTGTGTTTTCTTTCTGTCGAACTCATCCTTCAAGCTGTACACAGCTGTGATCATCTAACGCTTGCCTGTAGTCGGTTTGTTGAAAGCTAGCTACCAGACCATTGAAAATAACAAAAATGAGTTGTCTATTTGAAAGACAATTGTCGTCCTTGGGCTACTTAAACCCAGAAATTTTGGTCCGTCCGTCCTTCTATCTAGCTGTCTGTCTGTCTGTCTGTCTGTCTGTCTGTCTGTCTGTCTGTCTGTCTGTCTGTCTGTCTGTCTGTCTGTCTGTCTGTCTGTCTGTCTGTCTGACTCGATTCAGCCATCCGGCCAAAATGAAACGAAGCCTGCGCAATAGTCTTATATACTCACAGCGAAGTTTAAACGTCTAAGTACGGTTTATATGTTCATACGTGTCAACATTGTTGAACAAGAACAAGACATTACGCAAATATAAGACAGAAAATTAATACGCAAGGCATATTTACAGTGTTTATTTATAAAAAAATTCGTAGATGATTGATTTTTGGGAAATGAAATACTGCATCTACTGCAGGAAAAACAATTCCCACTGTCGCTTGCTGTCGCACGCGACACTATAGCTTCTGGCGACATTTTAAGAAATCAAGCGGCAACAGTTACGAAAGGTTCCACTAGATAGGTTCCACGTTCTGCTTGGAACGCACGCGGACTAGGGCAGCGCGGTTCTATAAACGTTGACGTAGGGCGCCTCGATTCATTCGCGTCTCCACCGTACGGCAGCGCTGGCATCGAGGAACCCGGACTGGAGCAGTGGAACGCGGTAAATTTAAATTGACTTGAGCAAACTTTTAGCGTGTTTGCCTTGGGAGGAGCGCGATGCAAGAGGGACAACGGGAGTGGTCAGCGGGAAAGCGAAGGGAGGCATTTACTTGGCAAATGTCGACAAAGACTATCGTCTGTTTTCGACATTTGCGAAGAAATGAGCAGATGCGCGGCCCATTTTTTTCCCGTAATTACAGACAGTTTAGCCCAATTTCTGAACTTTCCGAGCCCTTCCTTCACTCAGCTCAACCAATTTTTTCCTTGCGCGATCATTGAAGGCACACTCTGTCACGTGCTGCACAAGTCCGCAAGAAGGAGCGGCGCCTTACGTAATTCTTCATTTTGCGGCCGTCTCGCCCGAACATGCGCACAGGGTGCTATATTCCAAGCTGAAATCGTTTTTTTCTGTTTTGGTATTCACACGCTGCACTTAGAAACACTTTTTTGGTTGGTGTTTTAAGGACTGGAGTAATTTGATCCATTGCTTTTGTCTCCTTTTATCTTTTACCAGTTTTATCATAGTTTTATTATAGTTTATCATAGTTTTATAATAGTCTTATCATAGTTTATCTTTTACCAGTTTTACCAGTTTAACCATAGACTTTTATTGTTCATGATGTGTTTAGCACCGGTACCAAATTTTTCTGTTGTGCCACAATTTTCTGCGTTTTTGTTGCAATTTTCCTTTTTCGTTTTTGTTGCTTAGTTTTTATTTTAGTTTTCAGAGCAGTACTACACTTAACTAATATACAGACATCTGATAATAAGTTTTTTTTTCAGGCATAAACTTTAATACTCTGTGCTCAACGATAATTAAGAGACTTAGGCCCCGGGCTCAGTACAAAGGGCTCAAGCTTGTGAAATGATTTTTTTTATTATTAGTAGCATCATTTACGGCTGGGTACACCTATTATGTTCAACTCCTTCTTCATCTAACCATACAACCTATTTCGTCATATATGAGAAATTGTGATTTGAGCTTCGCTCTGCTTCTGCGCTGTTTTATGTTCGCTGCGCCAGCATGAAGGCCACGGGGTAGACGAGTCACGCTAATATACAAACGAGCGACTTATTGATTGCTAATTTATTTTAACAATAAAAAATTATGAGTGTGATTGATTTCCTAATTGATTGACTGATTGATTGATTGCGTGGTGGGTTGTGCAAAACGGATAAAATCTTGCGATTACCCTGTCTTCAGGAATACCCATGACACTAAATGATTGATTGATCATTACATTGATTGATTGATTGATCATTACATTGATTGATTGATTGACTGACTGACTGACTGACTGACTGACTGACTGACTGACTGACTGATGATTGATTGATTGATTGATTGATTGATTGATTGATTGATTGATTGATTGATTGATTGATTGATTGATTGATTGAGTGAGTGAGTGAGTGAGTGAGTGAGTGAGTGAGTGAGTGAGTGAGTGAGTGAGTGAGTGAGTGAGTGAGTGAGTGAGTGAGTGAGTGAGTGAGTGATTGGCAGATTGATAGATTGTAGAGTTTAACGCGCCCGCGCAACGCAAGCATTACACAAAATGAAAGCATTCACGTTAAAATAATGCTTTGTTCTGTTATTACGTTTTAAAATAACTCTATGCCCTCCAATGGGGCCTGTAAGGTTTCTAAGAATTAATAAAATAAATTACTCGACCCTCATTAATCGGCCCCGGAAAGCTGGTGTTTGGCAATCTAGTGAAGCACGTACCTAAGCGGACGGGGTACATTCCGGTGAGGAACGCTGCTCGGGACGGTGTGCACACGTCGTGGGAGTAGTAATTGTGGAGGACGATTCCATCGGCGGCAAGGGCATCCAGGTTGGGAGTCGGAATTTGGGCCGAGCCGTGAAAGCTCACGTCGTCCCAACCCTGGAAGCACGCGGTGCGGCTGCTTGGTGGTTCAGTGAGGCCTTTAAAGCCTTCACCTAATCGCCCAATGCCAAATTATATAATTAGTCGTAAATAAACAATCATGCGATCTTGCATCTTCCCTCAAAACTGAAAAAAATAATATGCACTTCATTTCGCCGTTGGCTTGCCTACAGTGTCCACTCGCGGCATTTACCAAAGCACCGAGCCCTTGCAAATAATTTTAATTTTTTTTTATTTTCCAGAGCACGCTTGCGGAGCGTGGCTGTTCTGCTCAGGTTCACGCCATTAACAAAAATGTATCCATGAGACGTAAACAAAGGGAAAAAAAAAGCGCTGGAGACATGCATGGCGCAATATCGCCGTATTGAGCGCGGTTTTCCTTTTATTCACTACGAATCACTCCACCCCATATCCAGTACCTCTATTGATCTTTGACGAGAAACGTCTAATTTATAGAAGATCGGTTTTAGACCGTTCCTGCTTTAGACCACCTTGAATAAAAGGAAGTGCCTGTCCTGAGGAAGATCGCCTACCCTGAATTGTCCCTCATTTCAGATTATTTTCTGTCCCAAATTTCGGTTTAATTCACATAAAGTTTTTTAGTGCTGATGCCGGGCTATCTCTCGTCAGCCTAAATGAAGTCTCAACTTTCGACTCTACCTAAGACGTCACAAGACAACTCTCCCCCCTCCCTCCCCCTCCGACACCGGCCTGGACGGTATGCGCACCAAACTAACATCAGAGCTCTTTGTCTGTGTACGCAGGCCCACAACGAAACAAACAGCAGGCACGTGCGCAAGGAAGAGAGAGAGAGAGAGAGAGAAAAGACTTTATAGAAAACATCCGGCGTGCGGGAGGTCCCCGGCCACACAGGGCGCGGATACTCCCTATCTATAGACTATGGTAATGGTCCATTAGTCTTAGGCCTAGATCTCGAAGATTCGTGCCCCGGCTAGGCTGCTGATACTCGGATCCCTCCGCTCCCATCACTGCCTCTGGCATCTCTGCCGTTGGCGGTCGGGGCGTCGGGTCCCTTTCTCCGCTGCTTCGCCAGGGCTTCTTCGAGCCGCTGGATGGCCTTCCGTTGATGTTTGAGTTCACTAGAACACACACACACGCCCCTTCCTCGGGATACGTGTCTCTCGAGCACTGCACATCCCCAGCGCGCACCACACTTTTGCACCCCCCCCCACATGATGTGCTGGAGGGTGGCCGGTTCTCGCTTGCACACACTACACGTAGTGTCCTCGTAAAGGTCCGGGCACATGTGCCGGGCCAGGGTCGGCGTCAGCACACACTCCACCTGCAGTTGTCGAAGCCTCACCGCCTCCGCTCGAGACAGTTCTTGGTGCGGAGGCGGGAAGGTTCTTCTGGCTTCGCGGTGCCAGGCCAGGATCTCGCCGTAGTCGGTGAGGGGCTCTGCGAAGTCTTGATCTTCCCCGCATGCCCCGAGGTGGCGATCGGCCGCGACCCGGCACGTGGTGAGACCACGGGCCGCAGCGTCCGCCTCCTCGTTGCGGTTCACGATGTTCGGTGTTAGCTCCCTGCCCGCGTGGGCCGGGAACCACTTGAGAGTGATGAGTCTGGGTACGGTCTCCCGAGCAGCCTCGGAGAACTATCCTCGGAGGATCTTACTAGCCGCTCGGTGCCCCGCCAGACTATTCCTCGGGTGAAGTTTCTGATCGCCGACTTGGAGTCGCTTAGCACCGTGCGCGTGCCCGGTAGGCTCATGGCTGAGGCGATCGCCATCTCCTCCGCCTGGCCGGCAGTTCGGGCACGCACGGTGCTCGCCGTTAGGAGTTCCCGGTGGTTGCTCGAACTGCCACCGTCACGAAGGCGTCGCTCCTCCCCGCATACCTCCCGGCATCCACGAAGACTGCACCTTCGTCCTCTCGATGTTGACGAGCGAGCGCTAGCGCGCGCGCCGCCCGTCTGTCGCCGTCCCGTTCTGGATCGGTGTTCTTTGGTAGCGGGTAGACGACTGTTCTTCGGACCACCTCGTCGCCCAGGGGCACGAGATCGTCCTGGTCGTCCGTCGATTCGCCGGGAGGTAGTAGCCCGGCTCCGTCTAGCAGTCTTCTGCCCGCTGCCGTGCTGCCCAGGCGGCTCAGCTGCGATCGCGTTGGGCCTCGCTGATCTCCAAGAGCGTGTTATGTACTCCCAGAGACAGCAAGGCCGACGTCCTTGGTTCCTTGTAGGAGCCCGAGGGCCCCCACGTAGGCTTTGCGGATTGCCGCGTCGATTTTCTGTCTTTCCGCGTTGGTCCACCGATGGAAAGCCCCCGCGTATGCCGCATGGCTAATGACGAAAGCCTGCAGCAGACGCAGGAGGCTTCCTTCTCTCATGCCTCGCGAGCGAGACGAATCCGCTTTACGAGACGTGCCGCGATGCCCGTCTTGGTGACGATGTTCTTCACCGCCGTACCATTGGTTTGGGTGCCGTCCACGAACATACCCAGAACTCGGAGCCCCGGACGTGTGGGATCGGTTCCCCTTCGCCCGTGCGTACGACGATGTGACGAGCCGCTTCTTGGCTTGCGCTCTTCCTGTGCCGTCCTGGCGGTGGTAGGATGAGCAGTTGTGATTTTTGCGGCGAGCATCGCAGTCCCGTGCCCGAGAGCGCGGACTCCACGGCATCCACCGCAGCTTGCAGGCCTGCTTCTATGTCGCCGTCGCTGCCACCCGTTGCCCAAATGGTGATATCGTCGGCGTACAGGCAGTGTCGATTTTGGGATCGAGTGTCTCCAGGTTCCTGGCCACCTCTATCATAACGAGGTTGAACAGGAACGGGGAGATTACTGAGCCTTGTGGAGTCCCCACACTGCCCAGCTCTCGCTCTTCCAGCTTCGTTCCTCCCACCTCTAGCCGAGCTGTGCGGCGGGAGAGGAAGGCCTTGATGTAGTCGTACGATCTTGTTCCCAGCCCCAGGCGGGATACCTGAGCCAGGATTGCCGAGTGGCGGACGTTGTCGAACGCACTCTGCAAATCTAAGCCCAGGATCGCTCTGTTGTCGTTCTTCAGGATCCCGCCCGGGGGGTCCAGGATTTCCCGTTGAAGCAAAAGCATGGCATCTTGGGTTCCTAGTTTTGCTCTGAAACCCAGCATGGAGTCCGGGTACATGTTCTGGGACTCCAGGTAGCGGTTCCACCGGTGTTGAGGACATGTTCCAGCACCTTGCCCACGCAGGACGTGAGCGAGATGGGGCGCAGGCCCTCTATTCCCGGTGGCTTATTTGGCTTTGGCAGCAGGATGGTCTTTGCTGTCTTCCAGGCTTTGGGCAGCTGCCCGCTGTGCCAGCACTTGTTGTAGAAGCGCGTGAGCGACGAGATGGCCGAGTCGCTGAGGTTGCGCAGAGCTTTGTTGGTGATTCTGTCGGGTCCGGCCGCCGAACGACAGTTCAAATTTTGCGTGGCCTGGCGTACCTCCCACTCCTCGATGTCTCGGTCGAGGGTAGGGTTCGGCGGACCCGCGTAGCTCGGGTGATCTTCATGCTGGGTGGAGGGGAGATAGCGCTCGTTCAGGCGCCTGTGCATCTCTTCCTCCCCCAGTTGTCTTGCGGTGGTGTGCAGGATTTGAGATTGCGATCGTCACAAGGAGTGGATTCGGCAGGCGAGCTTTTAAAAATGCCATGAAAACAAACTACAAGTTTGTTTTATTCGAAATATTTGGTGTTTTAAGTGCCCCAGCACTTGTCCGACAGTACACGCTGCTTTATTCAGTAATAAATTAAACAGTTGAGGCGAAGATCTTGATTATTCTGCCAAATCGCGTGTTTAGAGAAGGCTGCGTTCAAGAATCCAGGGCAGGTACTTAAGCGAACGTTAATATGCTAACTAGGGCTGGAGTTAACGGCGGAACGCCTTGTTTACCGTCAGTCCTCCTAGATGGCGCTGCGATGCTGTTCAGGACCCCTGTTCACACTAGCTTTGCTTTTGACAGCATTTGTACCTGAATAATGTTAGGGGCGAGGCCCCTTAGCGGCTCGGGCTGTCGGCGTCTCATGTCGTCGTCTCATGTCGTCATCTCATGTCATCGTCGATGTAGTCCCAGTACTGAAACACCGGGACACTCGTTTACACGTCGCGCTAGAACGTCGTCGTCGTCTCATGTCATCGTCGATGTAGTGACGGTACTACAACACCGGGACAATCGTTTACACCTCGTTCTAGAACGTAACGCGCAGTAAAAGAACACACCGAGACACTGGTTTTCCGACGCCTCACGCTATAACGCTTTGTGTTTCAAAGCCACGAGGCTTTTACAGCTAAGCTGTATGCCTCTAACCCCAAATGATTTCATCTCTGTTGGCAAAAGCACCAAGGCGTCAAAAATACAATTATACACTGGAGGACGAATACATTTATACAATAAGCTCAACGCGTCGTACGGCTCTGTAGCTATAACCGGCATAGTTCGCACGCAGTACGCACTGGTAGTTCTATGTTTATGGGTCTGTTCGTAACTTCCATTGTTTACCCCAACATATTTACTGCTGTGAAAAGAAAATACATTACATTTAAGCGCAAATACATCGTTCTGCAAGCACGTAAGCGGCGCCTAACTTGCGTTTGCTTTTGTCAGCCTCAGCCAATCGCACGGCTACCCATAATACGTCGTAGGTTCTACGTGGGAACTGAGCTAGTGGGTCGCGTGACCATTCTCTTTTGTTCCTAATTATATAGCTTATTTGAGTGAAGTCGGAGGAAATCGGAGGTACGTAGGCAAACGGTAGAGGAGCGTGCGGGTATCCGTGCGCTCCTGCCTGCTCGTGTTGTCACGTAGCCGACCTCTTTGTCAAGGTCGTTACTACGGTTACAAGAAAAGCGCGCACTTCAAAGGAGTGCCGGGACAGTTTTGTTGTTAAGGTAGCGCGCAGTGTGAGAGCGGGCAAGCCTTGCAAAAGAAGCGTCGGGGGTATCCCAGCGCGCGAGCGCCGTAGAAACAGTCGGTTCAATAGGGCGCTTGAGCACCTGTCGCTCGACAACCCGCACTAAGTTTGGTCGTGGGTTGCTTTGGTTTTGGGTTTATTTGAAGCCATATATCACAGCAATAATATATATCAACAGCTGCGCTCAAATTTTGCATTGCAGAAAAGTGTAATTGTCGGCATTTTTTTTCTTTTTCTTTTTCTTTATTTTTGCTGAGCGTGTACGTGAGAAGGAGTCTAATAAAGGACTACGGTGTCACCATACAAACCAAGTCGTCAGCCATGATGACGATGATGTTGGGAGGCTGCTCTTGGGTCAGCGACGCCCCTGTCCACAGGGCCAGGACGAGCCCTAGCAAATAGCGAGCCGTCATCTGCAGATAACATGCGGCGCACTCCGAAAATGGATGATGGCTCCTTTGACGAATGGGCTGCAACTAATCTGTACGCAGATGTCTAGAATAGAAAAAAAAAGGCCTAAAACTAACAACGAGGATGAATGACATTGATGCTTTGTTTCGCACTTGCTTAGCAGGTAATTTTATTACAATTGGGGAATTGTGTCTTCGCTTTAGTGACCGGCACCGGAAACTGGGGGTACATAGGAGGAGGAGAAAAGCGAACGGAAAGGCCGACAGGTTGTCCAGGCTTAGAGCCCGGATTGCTACTCGGCACTGGGGAAGGGGTGTGCCGGAGATCAAAAGAGAGGGTGGGCGAAAACGCATATATCCTAGTGGTAAACAGAGTTTTCTAAACACTAATGAGAATGTAACTACCAGGGGCGGGAAATGTCTCATTTTGTACGTATGCGGTAAGATAGAGAAGGTATTCACATAAAAGTTTAGCGGCCGAATTCTTCTCTTGGCAATATTGAAAACCGTCAAGGCATTGACCACCATGTATGCGCATGCGTCCCCATCTCGCAGAAAAAAAAAAAAAAAACAGGCCCCGGCGTCCGTCGTCTTCGCCGTTACCACCCGATTATCGGCCGTGGCGTCAAAGTCATTAGACCTTGTGACGTTATAGGGAGAGCAAGAAAGTGGCCTGCGAGTCGCGATTCTTTCATCTCAGGCGTTTTTTTTTTCGAAATGAGCCAGATCCAGAAACCTAAACTGCATAGGATAAAGCTGCAGTGACAAGAAAAACTCGGCAACTTTCCCCTAAAAAAGGGGTGGCTAAAGTTTAGATGAGATAAAGCCCTGAAAACGTGTACGCAGATGGTAGTTCGTATCAAAAATGAGCCAGATTCTGCTGTTTCACGGATCAAAATGAGCCAAATGCATTTGCCCAATGGGAGGCTGATTTTGGCTTGAGTGTTCAGTCTGTTTCGTGGGCCCTTTCGGAAGTTTGTTTTTGCGTTGCGGAGCTCGCTCACCATGAATTCAGACGGAAATCAGAAGAACGGCGAGAGATCTGTGCCCAGATGTAAACGACGAATTGAACGGAAGAAGTGAACGAAATGAAACAGAGATGCGAAACAATTATTTCATTTCGTCTCCCCCGTTCCAACGTAATAACTCTGGTTATATTCATTTGGGTTTTTACTCCCATATTTACATTTCAGTACTTAACAAAATAGCGGCCGCTTACAAGCCCTGTTAAATTCCCCCCCTCCGCTCTGAGAGCACGAACCACTTCATCAAGGTGAAGAACAAGATATGATCAGCATTCTTGTGAAGCGTTTTGGAAATTTGTGCTAAAACAGTGAAGAGCTTGCTTGCTTCTTTAATGCCTCGAGTTGTGCTCAAGATAGTTATCTTAGGGAAGAACGCCAAAAGAGCAGCTAATGGTGGCAAGATGACTAACCTGCTGTCTATGTATAGTTGTACTGTTCTTGACACCGTGTTGCATATTTTAATGCCTTTTTAACAAAACTCAATCGCTCAATGCTTGAAAGTCAGTTCAAATAAAGTTTTCACAAGAATGCGGCATCAACTTGAGTGTTTGAATTCAATATGAGCCAAATTCAAACGTATCGCCCAATATTGCTCAAATTCACGGCATAATTTTTAATTACCTGTGGCCAGAAACTTCCCCTAGCTGACATGTAAATATATCATATAATAGTTTTGACGACGCTGTATTTAGGTCCGGTAACAAACTTCCGCTTGTTTCTCAAATTCGCATTTGGTGAATCTGGCTCACTTAAAAAAAAAAAGTCTGTTTTCTGTTTTCTTTATCATCTTGCTTAACAATTTGACGTTGGCGTAAAACTCGGCATTTTTTATTTTTATTTACATTTTTATTTATTTATTTATTTATTTATTTATTTATTTATTTTTATTTATTTATTTATTTATTTATTTATTTATTTATTTCGAATATGATTGTTATTCTGACGTGACAATGTTTCGAGAGACCAAACTTGTATTTTGTTTTCATGATGTCCTCAATTCGGCTGTAACTTTCGTGTTTCGCAAAAATCTAAGGATTGGCATTCACTTTCAATTTGCCTAGCGAACACAAGTGCGAAATCTGGTGCAACCATTGACCCTATTCAACGACCCAAAGCGAAGTGCAGGGCCGTGCGAGGGACGGAACACTCGTCGTTCCGCTTTCGACAATTTAATTAGGCCATGAAGATAAAACACAAGCTTGGTTCGTTAGAAAGACTGCTTTGTCCCGAAAACAACGATACCAATTTTATCGCAAACTTCTTAAATAACGGAGGTGTTGAAGAAAACCTGCGAGGCAGTGGCGACTCCCTATGGTCACCTTCCGGCCACTTTTCTGAAGCGTCCCAGAATCTTGTTTGTGTGACTGGCGGCCGCCGAACAAACCAATCTCTAAGACACTTGACTGGACGGTTGTAGAGGGGATCTAGTTCTGTTTAATCGCATCACTTGAATGCTGACGTTCAGTTAACACACTTAAATTGTTTTAGTGCTGGCTTATATGACGTCACTCCTGCGCATAGCACGTCACTGTAGCGCGAAATTTGAAAGGTTTTCAATACTGCTTGCGTTTTTTTGTTAAAAAATGGCGTCCGTGTCTGAAGTGGAGCCGAGTGCGATACTTAAGCCTAGTACTTTCAAATTAAATAAAATTGTATTTTGTCTTCATGGACCCTTTAGCAGTTAATAAACACTATTTTAACCCCATGCGTCCCTTTAAAATCGGCAGAGCTGAATGATGATATGTGCTTTGCGGCGGGCTCGTCATCTCGTGATGCCACCAAGCATTCACGAAAAAGCGAGAGTATGCTCATAATAAAATAACTGTTATCGAGTGGTGCTCTCTTCAGAGCCATTATTCTGACGCGCGCAAGTAAATGTTAAGAGATCATAATTACTAACTTTCAAGTTATCCACCATATAATTGTATTTCCTTCAATCTATATAACAAGCAAAAAATGTGCTCAGAAGTTTTAAAGAAATAACCCCCAAAACTCGGAGTCGTAATTATGTGCACACAGGGTTTGTGCATAGTACAGAGCAACTAAACTGAATACCCGCCACTGAATGCAGTTTTCGGCATTCCCTTACTTAAAATCAATGTCTGCCCACGAAAAAAAGATTTGATTTTCATCCGGTGTTCATGCTCTATGCGCGGACAGCAACCACAATTAAGACCCCAGCTGAAATTTCGCCCGTGTGGTGGTGCCATAGCCAATACACATTAGCAGCGTTCTAGCTAAAAACTGCATCCCACTTAAATTGAAGTTTACTCACTCTGTTTGTCTGCTGCGGAGAACTGAAAGGCAGGCTGCCGCCGATAACCGACCCGCTATTTGCCCTTGGAAGAGGATGAGCTGTCGACCTAGTGTCACCAGTGACAGGCCCGTCCCGGCAACGGCCATGGCGAGAATGAAATAACATCCTTCTTTTCCTCTCCACATTATTCAGCAAAACACATGAATAAAATTCGGTTTATACAGGCAGAGGGCGCCGCCGACAACTCCTCTGGTGTTTTTACGCATCTTCCGTCGTACACGTAACACGTGCAGCTTTCAAGTACATCACACAGGTCGTAGTTTATTCCCGTCGCTTTTTAGTCTTACGCGGAACCCAGAAAGCACCGTGGTTAAACACATAGGGCAACTAACATTATTCTCAAGGTAATTCCTATCTGCGCATTGACTAAATCAGAAGTTGGCATTGCTAGAGAGCACTTTGGTCAGCTGCATCGACCTCCGCGTTCCCCCCGAGGAAGAACGAATAATACAGTGCATGAAAGGCCGGGAGGTTAACCAGGGAAGGGTCCGGTTGGGTGACCTGCACATGGGAAGTGGTAAAGGTGGGATTTAGAGGGAGAGAAATGCTATATAAAGGATGGGGTGGGGAGCTTGAGGAGCAAGACGAGACAAAGTAAAGGGAATTGCAAAAACTAAACCATGGGTGATAATAAAGACTAAAACAGAACAGGTAAGCTAACCAAATGACGAATGACCAAATAGCTCAGCAAACTAGAACACGTGTTGGGAACACATGGTATGGCAGAACACGCCCTTTGGCAGTGACTACACAAACAAACAACAACATAAAATGACGAGGAAATGTCAGTGCAATCGGCACTCTCTATCAGCTTCTCTCTCGCCTCTTTCTCTGGCACTTTTTTCGCGAGCGACAGGTTTAGAGCTCCCACGTGATGACACAACATCGATCCCGAGCCGCGTGTTTATACCGGCTACCGAACCGACAAGCTCGGCAGGTCCTGCCCTCGGTTGCATCGGGCGTTCAGTGCACTCTTGTCTAGTGTGTGACGTGCATCTAAAGCAAACAAACGATACTTCTGTGTAGCACGGGGAAATCAATAAAAGACGACTCCAGTGGCCCTCGTAGCAGGAGGCAAAAGTTCGCAGTACACTTCTCCGCCCACACTCTAACAAATCATCTAAGGGTGCCTTCACCACAACGCTCCAGAATGACCAATCGAAGATGCCTAATGGAAAAATTCTGCAAATGACGTGGCCGAGCATTCCATTTCAGTGATAAAGGGCATCTGTATAGGTATATTGCGTAATACAAAACGCCTTGTACGGCTTGTCCCGGCCCATATGACTTTTTTATTTAGTCAAATCATAGGTTGGGCTTCATTATGCGCACAATTGGTAATTTCAGTTGGTCATTCTGGACCGCTGTGGTAAAGACGACTTGCGGAGACTTCTCAGAGTGTACTTGTAACCCGTGCACAAACAGCTAAAGCTGCCCTTTTTAGATCAGTTAATTTATCGAAGTTAATCGGTTATTGCTCGAAGGGGCTGTGAATCGGCAGATCGTGTAGTGAAGAATCGGGTTAGCAAAGGCAGCAATCTTTTCCGTGAAGGTCCGATAACCATCCATTTGTTTTCTACATTTTGTGAGCCTTATTAGACTCCTACACTAGCGGATATATTAATAAGAAAACACAAACAGAGACCATAAAAAAATCACGGTTCCTCATGTTATGATGGATGGGGATGGAGTACGCTGTGACAGGGAACTGCCGTGTAATAAGGTTATTGCATAAAGTTGAAGGTGTCTATGGACAGACAGGAAGTTACTTTCTTTGATACAATGAAGAGGCTTTTCGAGAGGAAACCATTACGGACACTGAAATCACAGTTGTAGTTGCAGTTGGGATGCAGTTGTAGCGCAGAACCAGGTGCAGAAGCAACGTTTATATTGGCGCATTGAATGTGCTTATCCCAATTACTTAGCCGTACGGAAACATGGCAAAAAGGAAGCGATAGCAGTGAAGTACACGGAGGAGCCTTAGCATCTGACCAGCATGCCCCGTACAAACACTAAGCCGATTCAGCTACAGTGGCGAGTCGTGGGCCGTGCACCTTAGGTTGTGAGAGAGAGAGAAGATTTTTTAATAAGACCGAAGAGGTCAGCTCTGCATAATTCTGAGTTTGCTACTTCGGATGGTTGGTGAACATGTGATGTGGGTTAAATTCAAACACGAATAATGCAAATAAGAAAATAAAAAAACGCAAGTAAATCCCCCAGACGGACCGACGCACACACATTTAAAAAGAAAAAAAAAACGACACAGGCAGTCACAAGCTGAAGTCAAGTCCAGAGTCTCTAAGAAAATTGCACAAGAGCTTGGAACCTCGCGCCGCACTGTCATCGCTGTTCCAGGGGCCTAAAAGTCCTTCATGCTGAGATTTCAACCCCGTAGTAAACTTCGTTCGCTCTGTCATTTGCGCCAAGTTGAAACGTGGAGAAACACAGAACAGGTGCTCAGTTTCCTCTCGTACACCGCAAAGGGGACACAGAGGTGATGCCACCAGACCGATTCTGTTAAGAAAGCTTGTCGATAACAACAGTGTACTGTAGCTCTTGCGTCATATTCATTAAGCGCGGGTTGCTTTCATTTGAGGCTTTGACTTCAAAATCACGCGACACTCCTAGGCATTTAAAAGCCGCGTTGAGCATCTACAAAGACCGGTCGTGCTTGTAACAAAGAATCATGAGTCGAGCTCTTCTCTTTTTATAACGGTTATGAGCACGCTCCTATCTTTCTCTAAAGCGACCGACAAGTACCATAAAACGGCGGCTGGCTTTCCTCCGTAAAAAAGGCTCACTCAGTTAGAAAAAACGCACCCGTCATCTGTGTCAGATGCTTCGACGATGAGGCGTCCCCGTTCACGTGTGCTCGTCGTTGTAATTGCGCTTTTTTAACGCGAAGTAATATATGTTTTGTACATTTTGTAGTCAATACGTCAACTGCGGCGTCCTCACACTCGGCCGCTCCGACACGTTGGTAGTCATGACGCACTGGTTTCCGGGGGAAAAAAGCATCAGTGCCACTCTGTGAAGAAGGGTGACCAGCGGAGCTGTTTGTGGGTTGTTGGGTAGCCACAAACTCCCGTTCAAACCACGCCGTCGCGGTGTGAAAGCGTTCAGCGGGGTTGAAGCATTGCCAACATCTTAGGTTTTCCGCCTCCCGGTATTCATTGTCGCTACGGGCATCACGCTTACGCTTGGCGGTCGTGGCCTGACCTTTGTCGGTGGACTCCATACGCCGCTTATGCGAGATTGAGTAGGCTTCACTGTGCAAGCCGTACTGGGGAAAAGGAAGCTTAGAATGACCAAGCTAACACCCGTCTCCTTAAAGTCAGCTTCACGTTGAAACACAATGCACTGCTGTAAAAACAATTCTTCAGGGGCCGTGTACAACATTTTACATCAAAATATAAAGCTCCCGAGCCGCACAGGTGGCCGAAGAGAGATGGTGTGCCATAGTTAGAAGGAAGGGAGCGGATTTTCATACGGACGCAAAAAAAAAAAAAAAAAACGAGAAAGTTAGTTTATAAAAAATTGGCCGCGTATCTGCTCCTTTCGTTGCAAATGTCGACAAAAGACAATAGACTTTGTCGATATTTGCCAAGTAAATGCCCCCCTTCGCTTTCCCGCTTACCTCTCATGTTGTTCCTCAGTAGTGAAATTACACTAATAAATTACTTTTTGCCGTAATGAGTAATGTAATGAACAACTTTTGAGTATTGGTAATTTAGTGATGCAATAAATTACTTCGGCCAGTAATGTCATGAAAAATACTCATTACTTTCCAAGTACTTTTGACTACGATATAGCCTATCCGTTTCTCTTACGGCATAAAAGTGACCATGAAAGGTTGACCAAGTAGAGTTCCGAGTCCTGGGCCAATGGAACTCTACGAACGCGAAGGGAAACAACGCTTCGATGAGAGCTCTGCCTGCTTTCTCGTGCCTCTTCGTCCCCTTTACACGCGTTCCGGGAAACCGTGGCGACAACAGTCGGGTTAAACAAAACTGTGCAGATTGTGTTCAAGGCTTCGTTACACTGGTCACTGCTGTAACACCGCTGCTAGTAAGGCGCGTTTTTTTTTTTTTTTTCACCCGGCGGGGATAAGCACGGAAGCGCGCGAACCGCTTGTCTTTCGTCGCTTGCAAAGCATCGTGCTAGTTCCTTGGAACTGCTTTGAACTCGCGCGGTCCTGAGAAGCTTGGCCATCGCATAAGTGAGTGCTGTTACGCCAGTTACAGACACTATCGGTAATCACGCCGGCACTCGCACGCCACGTGTGCCCGGGCGTCTATGTCAGTGATGTGTGCAGTGTATGTGAGCGTGAACGCGCAACTTTGGGCCCAACATCCTGTGGGACTGTGCAGTGCATCCTGTAGAAGCAGCCGACCTCTACGGCCAGTTGCCGGACACCATCGTCAGTGCCGCGAACTCACCGGACCTGACATCACAAACCTTCGCCGTCCAGCAGCTCGAGGCTGCTCTCGCCAGGCAGAGGCGGAGAGAGGCACCGACGGGGGGGAAAGGACGAGTTCCCGAGTATCACCTTTCGCGCGCCGCTCTCGCCGACGCCGGCCGGGGCCTAGTCCCGAGGGCGACGTAAACGCGTCGGGGGGAGGGAGCGGCTCTCTGTAGCCCGGACCCTCCCCTCTGCTGGCATTAAAAAAAGTCTCTCTCTCTCTCTTCTCCTCTCTCTCTCTCTCTCTCTCTCCTCTCTCCTCTCTCTCTCTCTCTCTCTCTCTCTCTCTCTCTCTCTCTCTCTCTCTCTCTCTCTCGCATAAGTGATGAACACAAGTTTCTTGCAGCGCGCCGAAGTATCTGGGCTGTTTTCAGCTTTATTTGACACACGGATTGCGTGGATGCACGAACGCGCCCGTGATGTAGAAATACTGACGCCGTGGTGCCTTCGGCGGGTGACTCACGGGTGCGTGGACAGGGGGAGGGGGGGGGTTGTTCGGTCATTGCTTCTACATGTATGTAAAGTTGAAATATCTTGACCAGTGCCGTCGTGACGGGTATGCTATTACAAAATTAAGCACCGTGATTCAACAGTTTCCGTAGAAGTGTTATATTTGGTTCTCCCCCTAATAAAAGCCCCTGACTGAGAAAAAAAATTTTTTCGCGGTTAAGGTATTTAAACTGCACAACTGCACCCAACTGGCCTCCCCGCCTTGTTTTTCGCACGTGCCCGCTCTTCTCCTCCGCTCCACATGAGTACGGGAAGAGTTCGCTACCTGACCTCTTCTGGAGGATCAGCAGAATCGCTGATCTCACTGTTTTCGAAGGGTTCGCGAAAATGAAAAGTTCCTGATTATGTTCAACACAACCCTGCCCTCATCCGCGCCAGCGAAGCGTCTTTTTAGCATGGCAAAAGACACTCTGTCGCACAAACGGGGACACCTTTCTGATGCCCACTTAGAATCGCAGCTCCTTCTGAGATGGAATAAAACATATCTAACAACTGTACATAAGTGGGTGTATAAACAAATACTTTTGACATAGCAGTGTTATATGTGTATGAGTGTAAATAAAGTGCATATGAGTTGGTTGTGTATGAGTGATGAATTTTCGCTAAAGTAATTTCAAAGTAATTTCATTGCGCCTGAAAAGTAATTGTATGTAATGTCATTACTTTCGGCCCCGTGTAGTTTCTAATTAATTTAATACATTTTGGAAAATTCTAGGAATGTAACCAGTAATGTATTTAATTTACTTTTTAGAAGTAATTTTGCCACCTCTGCCGTGGTGGTTTAAAAATACGTGGCATATAAAGTAACATTGAAGGCTTGGCGTTCATTAGGGTCTTCCACGCAGCGTTCTCGATGGTTCAATGGCATATGTAATGGACCTCGAGGTCCACCGGCTGCCAAGCCGTCGAGAGAGAGCGGAGAGCGCACGTCTGATGAGAATGAGGGCTTTAATCGAACTGGAGCGCGTGAAGCACGAGCGCGTGCCACCGCTTCTTTGTCACATGAAACTGATGATGATGCAGCGTCGTCTGCTATCGCGTAGAAGAGGAAGAAGTTCCAACACTCTCCCCCGCCGACAGACGACGTAAGTGGGCCAGAGTAGAACGGTCTTTGCTGAGCGGAGCTATTGACTACATACTTCGACGGACAAAGCGTCGTCGAATGTCCCTGTTACTAGTCGAGGAGTGGTATCCGGAACCTCTTGCGAACTTGGGTCAGGATGTCTCGTACTCCCCCATGGTGGACCTGTGCGGGAGCGTACTGGATCACGGGCGATGTTAAGTCCTTCCTTTGTTCCTTCTTTCAGGTGGGCACTAGTCGTTGCGTCATACCTCCTCACGAGATCAACACCTTTTCGTAGTTTTTTTCGTTGAGCTGTGGAGCCGCACCGTCGCAGCATCAAGGTTATACCTAGGTCAAGGCTTGGTTTCCACGGGAAAACCCCTTCTCGCTCGTTCGTCTGTTCGAATGCTTTTTCAAACTTTGTCCTCACCAGTTCAGTCTCTGAGTTTTGTGCGGCCTTGCCTTTTACGCCGATGTTTCCAAAGGCCGAGTAACGGTTCAGAGACTTCGAATCCTCGTTGTCTTCCACGCCCGCTCGGAGCACGATAGCGTTGGCACAGTGCGTAACACTTTCTCCTAATGGCAAAGGTCCCTGAACAGTCCAGCCTAGCAAGGTTTCGACGGCTTTGAGCTTAGTGTTCACGGCCTTTACTTTGCCTGTCACAAGATCCCAGTAGTGATCGGATCCAATCATTATCGATATTTTGGTTTCGCAGTATTGCGCGCAGATTGCCCGGGCGTCCAAGTGCATTCCTTCCATTGTCTTGATGACTTGGTAGTCAGGTGTGGGAATATGGTCGTTGCATATTTCGTCTATTTCAACCGCTTCAATCGGCACAGGCTTTTCTGTCATTGCGGCAATGATGAAGGCACGCACTTTTCTGATGGTTCTTTTCGTTTTTTTTCCCTCCGAAGACCTCTACAGTCAAAGTTTCCTCTCCTAAAAACTCGCATCCTAGTTGCTTCGACGCTTCTGCAGTGATGAAACTGCGTTGGCTTCCGCCATCGAAAAGAATTCGGTGGCGTCCCGAGGATGCGGAGCCCGCGACTGTTGCTGTCAAAGTTTGGAGGAGGACTGTGGGGCCAGTTTGCCGAGAAACCAGGCTGACCGGTGTAAAGGCAACGTTGCGGCTGCTCTGGGCGTCTGCCGTGCACATGGTGGTTGCATGCTTTCGAGCACACTTGCCGCACCGTAGTCGACCTCGGCAGTCCTTGGACAAGTGGCCTTTCTTCAGACATCTGAAGCATCGACCTTCCTTGGCGAGCAGCTGCTTTTTCCGTGTGATGTTCCATTCATCAAAGTCGCAGACCTCTGAACGATGCTTTGTGGACTGGCAGAACAGACACCGCTGAGTGTTCTTCGCTGAAGTGTGTAGAACCGACACGGTGTGTACGTCACAGTGTTGCTGCTGTCTAGGTTGCTCTTCTAGGTTCAGAGCGACGTCTGAGGTGCTTACTCCCGTAAGGTTCTCCACGGCTTCTCGACACTGGACTTGATGATCGATGAACTCGAGAAGCTGCTGAAGCTCTTGTTCGGGCTGTACCGTCTGGTTCTGTCGGTCCCTTATGGCTTGAGTTGAGGTGAATGTCGTTGTTGAAGGCGTCGGTGGGCTGAAGCGCTCGTGAAACTTCAGAACCATGTCGCATGGCAGTACTCTGAAGAGGATCTCCCGTAGCATTAGGCAGTAATTACCAGTACTAATGCCAAGTGCCTTCAAACTTCGTACGTGTACTTGAACCTCGTCGTATAGCCGTCAAAGTTGATGCACGTTCGAAGAC
The DNA here is from genome assembly GCA_013339765.2 of Haemaphysalis longicornis. Taxonomy (NCBI): domain Eukaryota; kingdom Metazoa; phylum Arthropoda; class Arachnida; order Ixodida; family Ixodidae; genus Haemaphysalis; species Haemaphysalis longicornis. The sequence goes on from CM023450.1 coordinate 55,107,460, forward strand.
GACGAAACTGATTTTAAGTCCAGGAGGCCTCTGAGGTGATCTTGAATGATGAGCCTTTCGTCACCGAAGCGCTTCTTTAGGATGTCGATGGCGTCTTTGTAACACTCCTCGCTGGCCTGGAGTCCAGAGATGGCCGATGCGGCAGCTCCGGTCAGGAGGGTGCTCAAATAGTTAAATTTGTCTGCAGTGCTGAGTTCATCATCGTTATGCACTGCCGACGCGAACTGCACCCAAAAGCGCTGCCAGTTTTTCCTGTTTCCGTCAAACTTTATGAGGTCAAGCTGAGGCAACTTAACCTTGCTGGGGATCGGTGTCTGGTAATTCGGCGGTCGCGTAGGTCTGGATGCCAGCGCATCTTGCAACGTGAAGCGCAGGGCCGCTGACGTGTTCACGACCTTGTCCCCATATTTGCCCGCGTCCGACGTCTCGCTTTCGAGTAGGCTGTCTGGTGTCTCGTCAAATATGAGGTCGTCCTGTTTCTTTATCTGCTGGTGGAGCGCTTCGATTCGTTCAAGCAGAACGCTCACCTCGGACGCCGAAATTCCAGGTTGCCCTCGCAGTGCCTCTTCCGCTTCGGTTATTATGCCGTCCAGTTGTGAGCGGAGGCTCTGGCGACGTCGGAGTAGCCGTTCCATAGCGGTCAGCTGGCGGCCGGGGATTCTGGGGCCAAGGTCGCAGGTGTCGCGTTGGTTCACTGGCTTGCGCGGCTCCGTGCGTCGATGAGGTTGGCCTTGTCTTGAGATCCCGGGTTTCCGGCACCATGTAATGGACCCTCGAGGTTCTACCGGCTGCCAAGCCGTCGAGAGAGAGCGGAGAGCGCACGTCTGATGAGAATGAGGGCTTTATCGAACTGGAGCGCCCGTGAAGCACGAGCGCGTGCCACCGCTTCTTTGTCACATGAAACCTGATGATGATGCAAGCATCGTCTGCCTATCGCGTAGAAGAGGAAGAAGTTCCAACAGCATATATAAGCACAGCTTGCCTTCTGAGCCGGCGCTTGATCACGTACTCCTCTTGACACAGTGTCTCAGCCCACTTAATCATAAGGCGCTCTCGCGTTAGTATAAGAAAGAGGAAGTTGTCCGTGCTATCGCCGCGCAGTTATGCAGGGGTGAATTTTTTTATTGCGACATTATGCCTTAGGGCATAAAGAATACATTACAGATATAAGTGAACCCCCGTTTCGCAGAGAAACGCAAGGAGGGAGAGTGAGTGGGGTCTCAGTATCCACCGATGGAGGTTAGGTGGTCTGCCAGGGTTCGGGCCTGTGCCTCGGAAATATCGCGTTCTGGCCTCTTCCCATGAAGGGTGCGTCCACATATGGAGTTCCGTGTCAGCATCTTCTTCAGGAGACGTGCAGAAGGACAGCTCTGTGTGAACGGGGTACGGTAGCGTGGAATTGTTTTATTCAACATGGTTAAGAGCAAACTAAGTTAGGAGGCCGGCTGGGGGAGTTTAAGAACGAAAGAAGGGCGGGGTCATCTTCACATTTATTAAGCGACTGCTTGTGACCTTGGGCAAGATGTAACCAGAAAGAAGATATCACATCGTCCGCTCAAATACAGCCCTTTAACGAAAACAGACGGAAGCGGAAAATCCACTGTCGTCTTTGTTCGAGTGTGTTGCTGGTTGCCGCTTTGTTGGGAATTTTTATTTTTGTTGCAAACCCGGGGAGGCTGTCACAACCACGGAGCCCAGATTCCGTCGTTGTTATCGGGAAATCCCCTGGGATCGATCGGCTGGATACCCGGTGGCACGGCCGAATTGATGTAGTGGTCCAGCCTTTTCTGCAGAGAGGCCACCACCTGAAAATCGACGGGAAAAGAAAAATTGACCCAGTGAGAAACAACGCAACCGGTGTTATTTATTTATTTAATTTATTTTATTTATTTATTTATTTATTTATTTAGGGCCCTACATAGGTGGAGGGGAGATTTGGTTATACAATACAACATTGTGTTACCCGCTGAATTCTTGCCCAACTGGGTTGTCCGCTGGAGTAGAATTATAAAACGTTCAGTTCGGCTTACAACATTTTCAAGAACGGAAACTAACTGTTCGTTGTCTAATCTTTACCCGCCTTAATCGATTTTCGCGCACTGCGCGCACATCCCAAACTCCCCCCCCCCCCTCCCCCCTCCCTTTCAGCAGGAAACCTCTGCCGCTACCGAATCTCTCCGCCTCACGTTTCAATTTAAGAGCAATTTAACGCATAAATGTCACTTATTTCCATCTCACTCTTTGCTGCATTCTATAGTACACCTTTCGTAAAGTTCGATTTCCCTATTATTTAAACTCTATAGTTCATTTCATAAGCTACGTGCAGCACTACGGAGGCTGTTTTGTTGTCAACAGTCCGCCCACAGTGAGGGCACCTTACTCACCGTGAAGGAAGCGACAAAAGGCGCCGAGGCCTTGCGGTTCCTCCTGCCGAGAGGGGAGAAGGAAGTGCCCTTTTAAGGCCCCCTTCACGGTGGGTTAGGCGTGCTCAGTGGGCGGACTGTTACAACAAACTAGCCTCTACAGTTCTGCACGTACCTTGTGGAATGAACTATAGAGCCTCAGTTAATTTGCAGAGCCTGCTCTTGTAGAAGAATAGCGAACCCCAATCACCTAAATCGCGTACGTTTATCGCAGCGATTCCACGATGGTTTGCAATGTTGTTTAATGTCCTACTAAAGAATATAGAAGTTTTATTTCCGCACCCTTATAGGGTTAATATCTATTCTTTGCAGGTGCGCACAAAGCTTTTACAGCATAAACACGCTCGCGAAACCATAAATTACGCCCGGCGGACACACCATTGCGTCGTGGGAGTCACAGAATATGAAAATTCCCCGCATTTCCCCGAGGGGAAGAATGTGAAAGTGCGAATGCACGAGTTGAATTTGCGCGGTTCGGTAATGTTCGCGAAAGAGAAATCACACACACACACACACAACTACAAAGAAAGGAAGATGCATTTATTCACAGACACCTATTTGTGTTGTCGTTGTACTTGATTGCTAGAGCGGATCTCAGCTTTGAAATTTCGTGTCAGTACTCCTTTAAGCGGGTGCATTAGCTCAGTACTCCTTTAAGCGGGTGCATTAGCCCTTCTCACGCCCGATTCCTGGCCAATCCCCCACGTGGGTATGTGCCATGTCAGCGGCCAGGCAGCGCGCGCCCATCTCCCCCCGTTGCCAAGGAAGACGAGGAGATTCCTGGCCAACCCCCCACGTGGGTATGTGCCATGTCAGCGGCCAGGCAGCGCGCGCCCATCTCCCCCCGTTGCCAAGGAGACGAGGAGCGCGCGCACCCGCAGCTGTTGCTATGCGGACGGCGGCGGAATGCGGACGGCGGCGGACGCTTCAGGCTCGCTTAAGAAGTGCATTCGCACTTAAAACAAAGAGAACTTAAGTGTGAACTACCTCTAAGAACTGCCCTCGAAAGGCTGGTGCTTACTTTTGGGAGTACAGAAGCCAGGTTCTTCAGCTCGCACGGGTCTTTCTCTAGATCAAACAAGTACGGCGGCTTCCCGCTCACGAAGTTTGACGGGCGACCATTGCCAGAGTCTCGGCAACGGAGCGTCGCCCGCTGACGCCAGTTCTTGGGAAACCGGAGTGTTTCCAGGCGGTAGAGGTCCCTGTATACGAGGCGAAGGGGGGGGGGGGGGGGAGGATATAAGAGAACTTTGCTACCCTGCTACCGCACATATGCCTTCGGAGTGGTCAGAAACGTCGATTCCGGCAGTTTAGAGAATAATCCAATGGTTGGTATCAGATCAGAACTGCGCTGAGGAGCACCGTGCGTGGAGAGAGAAAGAGAGAGAGAGAGAGAGAAAAAAAACTTTAATGAATACTGAAGAGGTTAGCCCCACAAACGGCAGGGCTTGCTACTTCAGATGGGGGTGAACATAGTGCAGTGAAAAAAATAAAAGAAAAGCGGAAGAAGTGCGCAGCAACAATGAATGAGAGGGAGAAGAAAATAAAATCAGTTGGGAACGTAGAAAAAATTTACAGCACTAGGAGCAAAAATCTGAGGATCCTAGTCCCGTGTCAGACAGAAAAGTTAAGAGAGCCTTTGTCCCTCGCGCCGCGTCAGCGTGATTTTGCCACGAACCAAGAAAGTGACGCAGCTCTAAAGAGTTTCCACGTAGCAGTCGCACTAGAGTTCTTTTAGCTGTTTCGCGTTGAGTGGTATGCTGCGGGCAGTAACACAAGACATGCCGTATGTCTTCTCTCACAGAGCACACAGAGCACAATGGCGAGTCAGTACGCGCTATGACTCATGTATTCAGAAAAGCCATGACAAATACGCCATGAAATTTTGTCTTAAAAGTTGAAACCTGATAAGTAGTCGTGGGACAAAAAATGTGGGGAAATTCCGCGATGTATCTCCTAATTAGTAAGCAGTCTTGCAAAAAAAAAAAAAACAACCATCTTTTATGCAGTACTGTAGAAATTACATCGCACTGTTAACTACGCTATTGAAAGGACAAGATATTTCATCAAATTGCTACCAGTTATCCAATAGTGCTGCGACAGAAATAGAGCTGTTTCCACCGCCGCTGCCTTATGCAAAGCGAAAAACATGTGACCTACAAGTCCCCATCCTCCGCTTTCACTTGTCATAAACTCGCTTAATTTGAACTGTACTCGCGCTAAACTTTTTGTTAAAGAAAGAGATGTAATTTCCAAGCGCTGCATCTTCATAGGAAACGCCTAATTTTTTTCGGGGAGTAGGCGATGTAACGTGCTGATGGTGCACGTACCTAAGCTATGAGGCACGCTGCATTGGAGAATTACTGGTACAATTCCGCCACCTGAGTATCTTTAACCTGCGCCAATATCCCGACACGCGGAATTTTTCGTTATTCGTCTCCATCAGAAAAACAGTCGTCGCGGTCGGGACCGAACCCGCGCCCTTGTGCTCAACGACCCAACGCCCTGGCAACTGAACCGCCAAATCACGTTTGAAGGTAACCATCATTGACCTGATCTTCTGCCACTGAAAAGCTTGACCAAAACGTATTTTGTTGTCTCCAGCTTGATACCCCGCAGTGGAAAGTTGTGCACGCACCAGAGGTTAGAGGCACACCTGGAAATTAACTCCCTGCCTTGAATTCGAAGAACAGATATACAGAATGGTTTCGAAGTGGTTAAATGCGGGTCCTGAGTCTTGTGCATCCTGTAAGTACTGTCGGGAGTCAAGTGGTGCCCAAAGTGAATACACGTAACGGAGACTTATCGTTTCACCGCCTGCTATGTGCTACCTATCACATTAGGGAGGCACCGGCGGACAGTCGAACAAACAAACCCACACAGCGAATAAATATTACGGTCGAGTTTTTTTTCTACCTCAGTGCCCGTGCCACTCTGGAGTTCGCCATCAGTTTCTCCAGGTCCGCCTGTGGTCGTGGTCCTCCAGTCGTGCGAAACTGGGTGTCAAACGTACCGTTCACGCGCACGCCCTGCACCAGTTTGTAGTTTTGGTAGCGCAGGGCGGCTGTGCCATCGCTTGGATCAATGTTGTACAAGAGCTCGGTCCGAGGCGACGTATTGTCCAGCAGAAGTTGACGCCACATGTCCTGGCCGTCCAGCTGGCGAAGGCGGCCTGGTTTGCCTCCTGGCGATGAAGAGCGACGCGTCAACATCAACGCATTTGACCGTCAAACCAAATTCAAGTATAAATATATCGCGCTAACATAGTCGCCGGCATTAGCAAGATTGTTTCCGAAAGATTATGCTTGGTACAGAATGTGTGTTAGCTTTCATATACCCGATTTTGGACTTTTATTGCCAACGTAAGGAACCGACACCACTATGCGCCCGCATTTGCAGCTCCCTTGGATAAGCTTCGTGAGACTTTTCATATATTAAACCTGAACACGTGGGTTTCATCCCCATGCAGGGCTTCACTCCTAGTGCTTGCCCGACGATTTATTGAGTGATTGAATTGAGTGGCCGTTTACATTAAGCTGTGACATGCACTTGTACGGCTAGGTTGTCGCCGAGCTTGGTTCGTTTTGCAGAGGACATCTGCGCTTGTGGGGCCTAAGGTGCGGGCGTGGAAGCATCACCATCATTTTCACTTTCGGCCTTTTCGTTCTTCTCTCTGTTACTTTGAATAAGAGCGCCCTTGAACGACATATGTTTAGGCTTAATGTTCGGCACCCGTAACATGAAGTTTAACGGTATGCTAAACGACGTGAAACTTATTGAACGTCAATCTGCGGTTACCGTTTGACGACGTTAGGCCTCATAAAGTAACCCTAGGCCTAAGTTGACGGCGGCGCATACCCTCTCTTCTTCCTTTCGTAGGAGTCCTTGCTAGTCGTTCCGCTGCTTCACGCTGTTTGAGTGAAATAACATAACAAAGTTTGAGTGAAATGAAATTAAAAGCGATCTCTAATTAGATTATGTCAAGTACGTTATGTTTGGTTTAGGGTACCTTTAGGTTGGGTTTAGGTTAGCAAAGTCACATTTAGGTTAGGTTACGTCGGAACAACCTTTTAAGTTGCGTGATGGGGCAAAACGACCAGCAAACAAGCTCCCCCCCCCCCCCCCCCCCCCCCTCGCGCTCCACCACCAGAACTTCAGCTGTTTCCTTAGCAACAGTGACTCCGCTCTTAACGATTCATCCTGACTGCTGCAAAATCCAGACAGGTAGGGTAGAAACGCTGCTGCGCTAATAAAATTGGTTGACATTGACCACCATACCAATGAGTGGGAAGCGATCGGTTAAAATACCAATAAAATGGTATTGCGAAATGAGTTGCAAAATCCCCTTTCGATGGTGAGTAGACAATATGTTATTGACGAACATAATAACCTGAACGCTGCCCAAACAAGAGAAAATTTGCGATCAAGCACACTTAATTAGCTTTATAAAACTTGAAATAACTACAGTTTTATCCTTGCAGAGAAATATGGGGCTGTCCGTTTCGCCATGGCGTTGTGATGTTGCTGGATTGGCCTAGATGAGGCTGCTTCACGTATTTTTCGGATTTGGCGATACTTTTTCATCGTGTACGTGCTGCCTTTCTTGCTAAAGGTACTTCTATGATTTGAATGAAACAAACAAAACTATATAGCCGTATGCGGGAATAAAGCGCCATTAGCCTAGCAACAAAAAGCGAACGTTGGTTTGCCTCGCAGGCATAAAAGTTGAATGTCAGGGGCACACATTAGTTTAATGTCTAGGGCGCACGTTGGCATGTTTGTTCCATTGGAAATCTCATAACGAAGTAATTTTCGCAAGAGTAGAAAGTGACGTATGAAGCAAAAGCTGTAATTTACTTTTAAGCCTGAGCTGCCGAACATGACAAAGCACTAACCAGCGGCGCTGTAGAGCGTGGGAAGCCAGTCAGTGATGTGCATCAACTGCTGAGACACCCTCCTCCTTCTGGAGACCAGCGGTGACCACAGAAAGGCGGCAGCTTTGCAGCCTCCTTCCCAGAGGGTGTTCTTGGTGCCACGTAGGGGCCAGTTGGAGCCGCGACTTGCGTGGGGGCCCCAGGGCTGGCCTCCGTTGTCGGAGAGGAACACCACGATTGTGTTGTCCAGCATCCGGGCCTCATTCAGCGCTTCTACCACAACGCCCACAGACTCATCCATTGCGTCAACCATGCCTGCATTGCCACCGAAAGAGGCAGGCGAATGGACGACCGTAACGCGATTACTCAGTGTTGGCTTGACTTTCATTAGCAGCACACTTCGGCATAAGTTATCGTAAGTGCTAATTAATATTAACTGGCCGAAAAAATATTAGATAGGACCCCTCGAACTAGTCCGGAGTGACTGCAATAACAACGAATTGTATAAATAAAGTTTCTCCTCCCCCTTCCTCGGTAACGGCTGCTGCTGATTCTTCGCGTAAGCCATAGCGTACTTTCTGCTTTCTGCTGAGCACGCTTTAAAAACAATCGCTTATGCTCATGCTGATATTGGCGCGGACATGAACACATGACATCTAACCTTTAACCACGGAGCAAGAATATTGAGGAGGCGCCACAGTGCTTGCTTCGGCGGCGCGATTAAAGTCACGGGCGACGGGCACGGCACCGGCGCGCCCTCTGTCGCGATGCGCCAAAGGGAAAAGTCTCGCTAGTTCCGGGTCAGTCAATGGATAGCCGGCTGCCGTCATGGGCAGACGCCGCCGACAAATCCCTCGCGCGACTGGACTTTCATTGGAGTCGCTTTGCGGCGGAAGAAATCTTCGCGTTTCAAACATCGTTGTCACGGGTGTTTAATTTTTATAGAACGCGAAACCTACAATAAAAAAACATGTGGTTGAGAATCTAGGTATGATTAGTTCCGCTGAATGATGGTTCTTATCCTCTATTCCATTAGTTCATATTTAGACTGTCCTAACTTCCCTGCCCTGTCTGTGCAACCTGAAAATCGCGCGGAAATCTGAGAAGTTCGCGAGAGGCGAGAGCGACGAGAGAACCACTCGTGGCCAGAAGGCGGCAGGTGGGTAAAGCTGGCTCTCAAATGTGTCTAAAGATGGATGGCGCCATGATGCCACGCTGTAGTTGCCAGATCAGTAGTTGAAGATACGGCTAACAATTTAAAAAAAAAATGAGGCCCAAATTCAGGGCCCTAAGCTAAAATTAGGCAACTTGTATGGCAATAACTGAGTATATTTACGAGTTTGTGTGCTTTTTATAACTTTTTTCAGCGCATTCATGCTTGACGAACAAAAATAAATGAAATATGAAGCAAAAAGAGGGGAGCGGGCTGCGGCGCCAAATTCATTTTAGGTATTTTGTGAGATGCGTCAGTCATGTGGGAGTAATTCACAAAGGTTCCCTTTACCACACCTTGGTGTCTGCTGTGTCATTCGTTGCTTGTGAAAACAAGCTTGTCTACCCCCGCGCTAAAGCCCGCGCACTGCCGACGATACGGAATAAAGCCGCCGCTGCCTATCTTCAAGGATAGCTTCACTACATGTCCGTAGTGGCTGCTTCCGATTTTAACTCGCCGTCAGCCGGTCATATCATGTTACGCGAGACATTGCTGGGCAGATCGGCTCCTTTTGAGAGTATATGATTCGTAAATAAAAACAAACAAAATGTACGAAACATTTTACCATGCCTAGCGTATAACTAGGCTCTTGTTTACGTGTGCTATTATACTTTCACTGAACAGTGTTTTACTTGAGTGAGAGATAATTCAACCGCCAACTGATAATAACAATGGTAACTTTATTTGCACAATAAGGTGGGTTTTTAGAGGATGACAAGGCGAAGCCGAAAGGTTAATCCCGAATGTAGGTGCAAAGGTAATCCCGAATGGTGCATGCTCCTTCGATCGCTGAAACACGCATACAGAAATTTTCGAGAATATAGTTGATGCTTTGCATGACACATTTCTGAAACGCGGTGGATCAGCGACGTTATTTTATTACATCTACTTGCACTTCCACTCCCATATGGCCCATGTACATACCTGCACAGAGGC
>CM023450.1:55117005-55294505 GCA_013339765.2 Haemaphysalis longicornis
AAGTACTGTTTGTAAGAGAGAGAGAGAACAGCTTTATTGTTTGAAAGCCATCAACTCTTTTGATAGAGAATGCATAATTTATATAGAATGCTATTTTTTACTTACATCATTTCTGCATTTGCGATCCATGGCGTCACTGCCATGTGAGTGCAGAAGACGGGAGAACCTGATGAACGTGAGCCACCAAAGCTCGCCACCACGCCACTCGGTCTGTTCCCTCCGGCGGCGCGAGCCAGTCTTGGAGAGAAGAGGGAGGAGGTGAAAGGGATTTAAGGTGAATGGCGAGTGATGGTTGCGATGCAGTCCTAAAGAACATGCGGCGTATTGGGATAGCCAGAGCACTTAGACCACCGTGCAGGTCTTCGATGGCCTTCTAGTCGATGTAGAATGTGTGGGGTTGGAAGGCTGTCCGTTTGCGCTTATCCGGCAAGCGCAAACGGACAGCCTTCCAACCCTACACCTACTACGAATAGAAGGCCATCACAGCCCTGTACGGTGCTCTAAGTGTTCTGGCTTTCCCAATACGCCTGATCTTCTTTAGGACTGTTCTGCATCGCAACCGTCACTCGCAATTCATCTTAAATACCTTTGACCTCCTCCCTCTTCTCTCCAAGACTGGCTCGCGCCTCCGGAGAGAACAGACCGAGTGGCCTGGTGGCGAGCTTTGGTGGCTCACGTCCATCAGGTTCTCCCGTCTCTATAGATAATTTTCTTTCAGAACCCCGGACTTTTGGGGTATTTTTCTTTGTTTTTGTGTTTCAATGAAGTTTACCGAAAACAACAACAACAATAACAACAACAAAATATGGGCGCCATCGTTTTGCGGTGTTTAGTGGCCATGCGCACTAAAACAAAAACCAGTGAGTCAGTTTCCAGAGGAAATATGTACTCTGGCTGCAGTGACAGCTAGGTATAATGCGACCTCGTGTTTCCATACGGTTATCGCATGCTAAGCGCTCAGTGGTTAGGGATGTACTCGCGCGAAAAAAAAAAAAAACATTGTACTCACCAGCACGTCTGCATGAGTTTTTTTTGTTTGTTTGTCTTGTAGCCGATGACCGCTCAATCCCGAGCAAGCGTAGCGCCTTCGTGATATCGGTGTAAACAACGGCGTTGCGCTTTTGCCACCGCAGATCATCGACACGATCCTCTCAACCGTCCATCAGGACGGACGTATCGTTGGTTGTCCACAGGTTGCGCGTTCATGAACCCTTACCTTTTTTTTTCTTCGCACCTGAAGCATTATCGCCTGTAGCCATAGCTGCTGAACTGTACAGTGGCGGTGTGGACAGGACGGACGAGTACGGTCGCATGCACGGAAGCCAGGTTTGTTTGCAGAGGCGGTACGCAGTGGTTTTGAGAGTATACAAATTGGATTTGATAAAATAAGTAAATTTAACAAAATAAAGTTTTCGCGTGCGCCTATTTCCAAGATTATTCGAAACAATTGGTGGCTGTACGTTAAATTTCCACGTTTTAAAAATTGGTAGAGTGAAGACGACGTTACCAACGTCTGCCACGATCATGCTTGGGAAACCAGGATTGAGGTCGAGTAGTATCAGCCTGTATCGCGATTGGAAGTGCCCGTGCGACAGGGGTATTAGAGAAGGAAAAAAAACGTCATAGGGGATGCCAACAGGATCAACTTCAAGGAAACGCGTGCCGTTCTGTGGCAGGAGCATATCTATCCGAAGGGTTCGCTGGAGGCCATTCCAGAATAATAACGCGAAAATATGTTCACATTTTCAGGCTTGCTACAGTACAACCCTGTGTACCCCTAATAAACACCCCTGTGGTCTAGCCATGTCACAACTGCTAATGATGGAGTATGGAGTTTAAAAACGAAAGTTTTGATCCTTGAAGAAATGGTCCTCCGCTTAACACGCTTAAAGGGGCCGTGAAGACAGAATACAAGTTTGTTTTATTGGAAAGATTTCGTGTTTTACAGTGACCCCAGCGCTTGTCCGGACACTAACGAAGTTTTATTTAGTGACAAATGAATCAATTTAACTTAAAACGTCGACTTTCCCGCTAAATCCTGTGTTTTCGTTGTTTGGCATGACATCACAGGAACCGACCGCTCTGCAGCCGATCGCGAAGCCTTGTTTACCGTTAGTGATGCAAGATGGCGCCACTATTCCGTGGCAAGCCGTTTTCTGCCTTTGGTTTGCTTTTGGCCGTATTTAAACCTGGCTTGGTTTGGTTCAGGGAGAAAATAATCGTTTCGTGAATCATAGTGCTCGCCCGACAAATATGGTCCCGTAAAACACCGTTGTTTGCGTCAATCGACCAGTGTCGCCTGAGGCAACCCCAAAGCCCCGCAGTCCTCTGCAGCTAAACCAAGCATTATGCGCGCAGTACCAACAGCAGTACGCATCGGTACTTCTATGTTTACGTGTGCTTTGGTAACTTAAACTGTTTGTCCCAACATTCTTACTGCTTTAAAAAGAATGTGCCCTAAATTTAAGCGCAAATAAAGTTCGTTCGGCAAGCTTATCAGATCTGCCTAATTTTCGTCTGTTTTTGCCGGCATCCGCCAATCGCAGAGCTGGCTGTTATGACATCATAGGTTCTGTTGCGGGAAATGACCTAGTGGGTCGCATGGCCATTCCCTTTTTTCCCAATTATATAGCTTGTTTCAGGGAAGTGTACGGTAAAAGTGGGGTCAGTATAATTCTAACGAGGCAATCTTTTGAATGAACCAAACTTCATGACCCCTTTAAGAACATCATCAGTACGTCCTCTGAAATAACTGGTTCTATTAGTTAGCTAAGGACATTAAATTTCAACTAGGTCACGATAAAAAGTCTTGCGCGTTAGTGTTAACATATATTCTATCGAAAATCGCGCATACAAAAAATGGAAAGACACCACAACCTTGCTCAATAAGGCGGACGAAAAAAACTTTAGTTATCCCATCTGTTGTGATTGCGGTCGCTCCGGACCACTGAGAGGTGTCCTCAGTCCAGGGCTCTCTGGTTGTAGTCAGCCTTGCGTGCCCTATTCACCAGCCGAAGCTGGAGCAGGGGTCGGGGCTGGTCAGTGTCGTCGTCGTCACCCACTGTGAAGCCGTAGGGCTGGGATAGGGAGGAAGGTCTGGGGTGTTCGGGCATGCCCACACTGTGTGTTATGGTGTTCCTGGTGTGCAGCAGAAGATGGAGTGAGAGGAGTATTGGGTGGGGAATATTTTATGCCAGAGCGTTTTCTAGAAGAAGGTGACAAAAACCCTGACAGCATATCTTTTCAGATCTTTAATTATTACAATAAATCGTGGCAAAGTTGAACACACTCTTATATGCATAAACGTACGCAGAAAAGGATCACCTTTCAGTTTGTTCCCCCCAAAATAAAAATCTCGCCACCAGTTGCTTGACAAGCAGGTTCGGCAGTCCTATGCCATCATCTTCCAAGTGGTGAAAAAGTTGCTGCGTTTCGTACGTTAAAAACCAGATCGGCAGACAAACACTGCGAAAATTCGATGAAACTTCTGAGTGTTTCCTCGAGTACACAATAGGACCATAGTTAAATACGATAGCTTGGTGAACAAAAGCATGTTGCCTATCGTTGCTCGTGCAAAGATCGATACATGGCGCACGGCCCATGCCTCGACCTGCGCACGCATTTCGTGCACCTTCTTTTCCCAATGCAGCGTGTTTTCACGGTATCTATCTAGCGGCACTCCCAGATACTTGGAAGGCGTGGAAGCCCACTTAACCCCTCCATCAACGCTGCACGTATCTGACCATTCCCCTTCCCACATTAGAACACATTTACTCAAATTGAAACTTGTTTCTGCTGTTTCACAAAGTTCTCTGGTGACTGATAGAGCGTTTCGAACACTCATTTTATGGTTACTAAAAATGGCCACGTCATCTGCATATGCCAACACCTTTACGTCACATGCTCCCAGGCTAGATCATCGAATCTGGTTACCTTGAATAATTCTTGGCAAAGGGGCTCCACGTAAAGAGCGAACAACTAAAGTGAAATAGAGCATCCCTGCCTGACAGATGACCGAACGCAAATTCTCTGCGATAGCTCCTTGTTAACAATAGTATTCGTAGTAAACATCTTATAGGCCATTTTTGCTCTTGTATAATTAATGACCCTGCTTTACCTGCTCGAAAACAACAAATTGAATGTTGTGACATACCCAATTGAAAGCTTTTCCGAAATCTATTTCCAACATTGCGACATTCCGCCCGTCGGCATCGGCGCATCGCAGCATTCGATTGATTGATTGATTGATTGATTGATTGATTGATTGATTGATTGATTGATTGATTGATTGCAGGGATTAATGTGCCAACGCTTCACAGGCGATGAGGCGCGCGCAGTAGTGGAGAGTTCCGGATTAATTTTGACCAACTGAAAATCTTTAACATCGCCAAAATCTCGAACGTACGGGCGTTTTTGCTTTACTCCTCCATCAGAAAAGCGGCCGCCGCGGTCGGGAATCGAACCCGCGTCCTAATGCTAAGCAGCACAACGCCTTAGCCACTGAGCCAGTGCGGCAGGTGCATCGCAACATTCAAGGATCCTTCTTGCAGAATGATCGTTAGTGGATATACTTTTTCCCTTTACGCCACAAGTTTGGTGAGGCCCAACTCAATTCTTAATGACAGGCTCCAACGTTTTCGCTGGGACCTTCATTAACACTTTTAGGAGAACGTGTTGCTAGGCGTATTGGATTAGGTCTGAGAACATACCTAGTAGCGCAAATAAACAACACACAAGAAAGAGGACACGGACAGCGAATGTCCGCGTCCTCTGTCTTGTGAGTTGTTGACTTGTGCTACTCCGCATGTCCTTAAACATTCTTAGTCGACATTTGTTAGGGTTATCGGTCGATAAACCATGACTCTGATTAGTTTTTTCATATCCTTTCTCTTTGGTAATGCTATGTGAGCATGACAAAATGAAGTTGGTAAAATACCATTCTAGAAACCATGTTGAAATTCTGCAAGTAAGAGACTTGCCAATTCGTTCTTGAATGCTTGGAAGAAGCAAGCGTTTACTCCATCTGACCCCGCATACTTTACGGCATTTGGATCGTGCACTGCGTCTTCAATTTCCTGTGCTGTAATGGAAGCAGTTTGGATTGCGGAGAGGGATGCCTGCACAGTGCAAAATACACAGAAACATGCACTCCTCCATGTAACGACCACGATGGTTGAGCGCTAGGGAAGCTATAGAATGTCCGTATCAGGAAAGCACAAAGGAGAGCACAATCGCAGTGAAGTAAACCGTACCGATAGGAAGCCCTTATGCGTTCGGTTAAAGTGATGGGATATGGGTCCACTCGCTTCTGAGTTGATTTGTTTGGGAGCAGAGGAGGAGGATAAACATCTTTACTGTGGAAAAAGTTTGCGTGGACTCTTCAGGAGGTGAAGTCCTCAGTCCGCGACTCCATACGCCTTGGCCAGCCGCTACAGCACGCTCCACCTGCCGAAGCTGGTCGGACAGGCATTAACTGGACAGCGCGCGCCTCCAGAGCTCGGATGAGAGTTGCGGGCTTGGGGAGGACGGTAGGAGGGGCATCCACCAACCACGTGGAAAAGTGTGCAGGCCTGCTCCCAAAAGGGGCAGCTAGGGAAATAATTTGTTCGGAGTAAGTGGCAGACTCTTTTGGGTGGGGAAATGTTTTGTTTCAAGGCACGTATACTGGCGCGCCTGCTCGATAGATTGGTGTCGGTGGGTAGGGGAAGGGTGTGTCGGGCCAGGCGTAGATGTTGGGTCATTTCTGTGTACGTCAGGAGGGGAGTAAATCTCTCCGAGGCGGCACTTTCTTTACTCCTCGTGCGGCAATGTCATTTCTCGCGCGAGGTCGTGCGCTGTTTCGTTCCCTTTCACTCCCAGATGGGCTGGAGTCCATATGATCTGGATCTGTCGCGGCGGCGAGTGGCGGAGTGGCATTGCGCGGGACTTGATTTTAGGAAGCTTTGCGTTCATATGCCTGCCGCTTCGATAGAGCGAATAGTTGATTGTTTTCTCCTCTCCCCTTTTTTTTGCGAGGTGGATGTGCGCGTGGCCCGAACGGTGTGCGCCTCGCCTTTGGGGTTTTTTTAATGCGTAGCATTCTTTGCCGAGTACTTCCACAGCCAGGAGCGTGTAACGATCTGCATTTCCACAGAAATGCAGATTTCGCGAAAGTTCCAAATGTAATCCTTGTAATAACGTGAATGGAGATAATCGGTAGAACGAAGTTCTGAAAAACTAAACACAAGAAAAATATTTTAAAAATACGGAGAATGTCAAAACGTATACCGCATGCTATTTCCACAATAATGCAGATTTCGCAAAATTCCCACCTGTAATCATTATACTAGCGTAAATGGAGATAATTTCTCGAACGAAATTTTGTAGAACTGAAAGGAGGAGAAGGAATAAACTTTATTTATGCGAGCCTTAGGTGCTGCTGTCTGGGCACCCGACCGCTGTCCCCCGGTCACCTGTGCCACCCACTGCTCGTAAGTAGGTTGGGGATTGGGAGTAAGGGACGGGGTTTGTTGACACCCCCATACCAGATGGTATAGGGTGCCAGGATGGGGGCAGTATTTGCACGATGCGGGGGTAGAGGGTGGGGTGCATTGCATGGAATAGGGTATTGTGGGGGGTAACAGTTTGTAGTCGCCGGAGTATTGCACCTTCGGTTCTGGATAGGTGTGAGTGGGGTGCTGGGTATGTTGGCGCCCGCGCCGGTAGTGGGCGAGTATATCGGCGTATTTTCTCAGGGGCGTAGGCTTCAGGATGTCGTCATCTTGTAGTTTGACACCCTCTTGGGAAACAGCCAGGTGTGTATGCGCGCGGGCGCGGCGTGTGCCGGCTCATTTCCTTTGAGGGTTTCGTGGCCAGGTGACCAGACAATCTGTAGTTCAGGAAGTCGCTTAATTTGTTTTAGTATAGCAATGCTAATAGGGATATTCGTCCAATCAAGAACTTGCGGCATGCAGGCTTGGGAGTCTGTCAGTATAAATGTGTAGTCTTCGCATAGCAACTTCTTCGGCTGTTTCTATAGATTTTGTAATGGTCCGTGACTGCGGTTAACTCTTTTCCGTTAGCGTCGGTCACACTGGCAGCGTGGGCAGATTTGTGGGGGTATGGAGAGGCGTCTGCATAGCGATGTGAAGGGGAGGTGGTCGTAGTGCACATGGATTGCTCGTGCTGTTGCTGCTCGTCGTGCCTTGTTATAGGTCGGATGCATGTTACGTGTGATTGGAGCCACTCTGATGTGTTTGTCGAATTGGTCCGGGAATGCGTGTCTTCTCGTCTTGCTGTTGTGGGCTCGAATACCCTATAGCCGGCGGAGGGTCGTCTTCCCGTGGTGGTGAGTTGGAGGCGTGGTGAATTGAGAATTCGGTGCGCTTCTTGGATTTCTTCCCACGTATTGTGGACGCCCAGTTATAGTAGCTTGTTTGTCGACGTTTTAGGGGGCAATCCTAGTGCGGTTTTGTAGGCTTGCCGTATCGCGGTGTTGAGTTTGTTTCGTTCGGAGGGGTGTAGGGCTAGGTAAGGAGCACTGTATGCAATCCGGCTGATAAGAATGGCTTGGATTATGTGCAGAGTATGAGATTATTGGAGGCCAATCTTCGGTGAGAAATTCGATGGATAAGATGCATTAATTGTGAACCGGTTAAAACACAAAAGTGAAAGGTGCCTTCACAGGAGCAGTTGAATGTTTATTGCGCATCGATGTGAACTTGCACGTCGCTATTTATATTTCATCGGTATGGCACCCTTATCGCATCAACGTTAGACACTGGATTGCACGCGCTGCAGCATTGCGTAAATCCGACTGAAACCACAGGCGCTCGCAAACCGTGTGTGCGAACGAAACCACGCGGGTTGTCAGCGAATCGTTTGAATACACGGTCCGCTGCTCCTTGGGTGTCACGAGCACGACATGCCCAAGTCGGCTTCTCCGCAGCTTACGCTGCACGTCCCCCGTGCCATAGAGTTTCATACTAATATATACTAGGGAGAAATCTGGCGCTGCATACCCGAGCCGCCGTGGGCGGCGCCATAGCAGCTAGCGACGTTCCTCGCCTACTTGGCTTGGTTAGGTGCATGGCTTGTTTTTTGTCTCGAAGCCAAAATCGACAAAAACGGGTAACATATTGTTTTCATGTTCATCTTGCATGAAGCTTCTAAATAATCCCTGACAAATAAATCTTTCTGGAGCTTTAATTTTATAATAACAAAACAAATTTGATTATTCTTCTGCAGTAACATTGTTGATTTTTTGCAGCCAGAGGCAACTTTCCCGCCTGTTCGTGAGCCATGCCAAGCATTAGAGTTTCCAAGACAAGTGGAATGTGCCTGCCGGTACATGTCGGAACGCTCGCTGAAGCGCGGCTCCCCTAGAAAGTGGCGCCAGATTTCCCTCTAGTGTATATAAGTATGAAACTCTTATCCCCGTACACGTAGGTGCTTGATTCGACGCGCCAACTGTCGGCGCTCATTAGCGCCATGATGCACTACTTCGCTTCGCCTCTCCTAGATGGCAGGACCATCTGAAAGTAAGGATATAAGGCGCGTTTGTCAGTCTATTCTCGCGTCTGTTCATTGCGCAGTCGGAAGCGCGTTTCGTACCTCCCGTTGCGGTGAAAGAGTTCGTGGCTCGAATCCCGGCGCAGCCACGTCAATCGAAGTTTTTCTGTCGATGTCATTTCGGTGACGGATATGACGTCGTGCGATCTTGGTAAACCCCGGCATATAACACTTTCGTGTTAATATTTTAAAAAATACGTCAAATTTCTAAGCATATAACGCATGACATTTCGCATCGTGAAGGATTTCCGCGCCGTATCCTAGTGTAATTCGCGATGATGGGTCGGGACAGGATTATAGAAAAAACAAAAAAATTGGCTGGAAAAAGCTCACACTCAAGACAGGCGGCACTAAGAATGCTACGCATTAGTAGATAATTCTCTGAATTTCTGCAGAATTTTTTTATTTTCCTTTACCGCTGGCGCTGCCGCAAGGGGGGGGGGTTGGGCGTGAGGCATTATACTCGCCGTCTTTCTTTCTGGCTTCTCTCACTCCGCGTCACGGAGACGAAGATTCGCTCCCGCCGTATGACACATTTCTTACTTTTCTTTTTTTTTTTTTTTGCTTTCCTTTCGGTCTTATGAATGCTCCGCCAAGCGACAGCGTGGCGCTCACTACGAAAGTTCACCTTACCAGATAGTACGTCTGATAGCCCGTTTTCTACACGGTGCGAATTCTTCTGCCGAATTCGCAGTTCTGTGGCATCGCGGTGCGACAAACCGATCTATTTTTTCATTTTAGATGCGACGCTGAGGAGGAGCCATCTCTTGCCGGCGGCCCTGTCCTGCGTCCGTCGTCGTTGTCGTCCGCGTCCGCACAGCTGCGTCTCTCCTCCGCTCACCCCCCTCTCCTCTCTCCGATAGCGAACACTGTCGCCCAACATTTGCGGGCGCGTGGCGCAGCGCACTCTCACTCCGCCGGTGGACGGCGCTGCGCGCTGTGCGCATGTGCAGTACTCTCTCTCTCCGCGGTCTCCTCTCCTTCGGGTGCGCTGCGCATATAAGTGCGGAGTGCCGCGCTCCGGCCGGTCTCTCAGTCGACGGTCGCCCCGCGCTTGCGCTTGCGCTTGCGCTTGCTCTCTCGCTAGTACCGACGATTGCTTGATGCGACGGTTCCTTTAATAAAGCCTCCGTCTAAACGACAACAACAACAACGTCTCTCATTATGCTCAAAATTATGCCCGCATCCCCTCGCGTGGAACCCAATGATGTGATTGAAACGCAATTCACGTTCACTACGCGTTTCACGCAATTCGACTAATCGACCTAACAGAAACACCCAACAGAACCCCCTTCAGCGTCGCATCACACCAGGGTTCCCGCGAGGGGAGGTGGGCATAATTTTTTCACTGTTGCGACAAATTTCCAAATGCCAAGCTGCGTTCACAGGAGACGTTTGACTGCTCCAAAGATTTGCAGTTTGCCGCAGCACCGCAGCTGCGAATTCGCAGGCGAAATTCGCAACATGTAGAACGGGCTTGAGGTGGTCCATGTGAAGCGGATTTTTTTTTTTTTGCATTCAGTCTGTGGTAAACCAAAGAAACGTACTTATGCTGTCCGGTATATCAGGGAATTCGGCTTAACCGAGTTCGTTTTAGCGGGAGTCTACTGTAATAGCACAAATGAAAACAACAGGCTGAATGGAATTTTGAAAAACCAGAAAATACCAAAAATAGAAAAAAAGTGAAAGAAATGAACCGGCGAGTAAAAGAATATGCATTTTATACATCTAATAAAAAAAACAAGAATAAAGTAAATAAGTCCGGTAAAAAAATGACAAAAACACAAGCAAAAAATTTCGAAAACGCGACCAACCCGGCACTATGCCTTGCATCTGCTGAAAAACACATCATACCCAAAGTAAGGGCCCTTAGTCGCGTTAATAGTATAAATTCACATCATTGGCCAGAAGAAAACGAAGCAGATTTAGAACAATAAAATAACCCCAACCTCTTTCGATACGCATAGACAAATCTCGCGGTAACAAGCTAACAATCTTATACAAACGGCGTGAAATGCTACGCATTCGTAGACAATTCTCTGGATTTCAGCGGAATTTCTACCTTTTGGGTGGTCGGCCATTTTGTGAGTACCATCATCGGGCCATTTTGTTAACCATGGATTCGGAATTTTAGACCAAGGTTGTTAAGTAATGCTTTTGAGTTAAAAAGCACCCGGAGGGTTGGGGGCAGCGACGGGCGTCGATGTGCGGATGAGGGGCAGGGGGATTACGACATTTAATAAGCGACTGTTTGTAACATTGGCCAAGATTTCAACGGGAAAAGACATTACACCGTCCGCCGAATCACATCCCGGCAATGAAAATAGAAGCACAAGATCCCCTTTTGTCTTTGTTTGCGTGTGTTCTATCGCCAGTTGTGACGAGTATTTCCTTTTTTATTATCAACCCGGGAAGGCTGTCACAACCACGGAGCCCATATTCCGTTGTTGTTGTCGGGATAACCCCTAGGATCGACCGGCTGGTTTCCCGGTGGCACGGCCGCAGAGATGTATCGGTCCAGCCTTTTCTGCAGGGAGGCCACCACCTGAATGTTGACGGGAAGAGAAAAATCGACTCAACGCTGGAAAACGAAACCTGCGTCCACCACGTTCGATAGTTGACGGGGGCGTGGTCGGACATTGTTCGAGCTTAGGGATTAAGCTTTTTCTCAGTGGCTTTTGCACTGGAGGAGAAATTCGAAAACGCTTGTTTAAGCCCATGACGTGTCCAAGGGTGTTGAATAACTCTTTCGTGTCTAATCTATTGGTGTCTAATCATATACTTGTGCGCATGGCATGCACGCCCACACGTGCATCCCCAATGATGCGAGGTTGCAGGAAATTTCGCTGACAGAGAACATCAAACAAAACGAACATTTTGGTGTGAAATACCTCTAAAAAGCTGCCCTCGATAGGCTGACGCTTACCTTTGGTAGGGAAGAAGCCAGGTTCTTCAGCTCGCAGGGATCTTTGTCCAGATCAAACAAGTAGGGCGGCTTCCCGCTCACAAAGTTCGAGGGACGACTGCCTGATTCAGGGCAGCGGACTGTCGCCCTGCTGACGCCAGTTTTGGGGAACTGTAGAGAATTCCAGCGGTAGAGGCCCCTGTGATATAACAGCGCTTCATTAATCTGGTAACAACCACCCCTAGTAATGAGAAGCGTATATTTGGGCAGTTTGAAGAATACGTCTTCAGAGCAACTTGGAAAAAAATCAGACCATGCGTGAAAGATCATCCTTCTAACGGTGAAGGAGGAAGCGGAGGAGAACAGCGAACGGAAATGCCGGGGCGTTAACCATGTTTAGAGCCCGGTTTATTTCCGGGACTGGGGAGCGGGTGTTTAGGGGATAAAAAAACAGGGCAGGCGAAAACGATGACGATAGGAGCGGAGACGCGCGCGCAGTTGATTCCCTCCTTAGGCACTAAAGTCGTTCGTGAAAAATTTTATTCTTCAGGAAACCTCTATGGGCTTTTGTCGCCTTCTGTTAAGTCAATGGTATCAACCGATGTCCTAATATAGTCTCCTCGGTGAATGGTCGGTGGTGAAATCGGCTGTGGTCGGTGGCAAGCCCGCTTGTTTCCGATTAAGTTTTCGGTGCATGATCTGCCACATGCGCTTGGAAGTTCGTCTTAAAAGCCTGATTAGTCGTCCCGGAACGTAAAAATCACACTAGTCCTCGCGTAATAATCTAGATAGGACATCGCGCTGCTGACTTAGGATAGGCTTGGTTGAACATATTTCGTCAAATTGCGGCCAGTTATTCAAAGGGGCTGCGACAAAAAGTGACGGCGTTTTCACCAACACTGCCCTGTCGAAAGCGAGAAACGTGTCGTGTAGGAGTACGGACAGCACACTTTTCAGTCATCAACGCGCTAATGCAGCTAAACTGAGATGTAACAAGGCAAACGCATGTGGTATGTTGTGCGCACTAAGACAATGCCGCAGTGTCAAGTTTCTATACGCTATTGTAAACTAGTTGCGCGCAGCAAATGTGAAGCTACGTGGCATACTGAGGTCCATACACTTGGGCAGCGGGGGATGGAAGTGGCCTTCGTACAGGAACTCTAGTCCTTCCAAGCCGCCAACGGCGCCTATAACCTTTCTTCAACCGGCCTCCATGGGACATCACGGTGCACGTGAGACGCGCTTATTGCGCGAATGGTTGAGAACAGTGTAGCATCCACAGTGCTGCACGTCGAACTTCTACGGGAGCCGGAAAGCAATAAACATCGTATTCTCTCGGGTAATCTGACGGACCACCCGTAGAAATGTGATTTCGGTTCACGTAATCTGTCCTCGGTTGATTGATTGGTTGAGGGGTGAACGCGCCGACTTTACACAGCGGATGAGGAGTGCCGTAGTAGAGGGCTACGGATTAATTTTGACCACCCACCGGGGTGGTCAAAATTAACCGGCCTCCATCGATTCAACCGGCTTCAACCGGCCTCCAGAGAATATCTCGAACACGCGGGCGTTTTCGCTTTTCGCCTCCATCAGAAAAGCGGCTGCCGTGGCCGGGAATCGAACCCGTGTCCTTATACATGGTTCCGCTTTCTTTGTTGCGAAACAAAAAATGCTTTGCGGAGCGTTACGTATCGGATCAAACATGCCAATTTATTTTACAGCGGTGCAGCATAGGTCGGACCGTTTCGTCCGTTTGCTGTAGGTCGCGCGTAAGGCAGAGGCATAAAGCAAGAGTATACATAGGAGGCGAAACGACCCATTTTGGAAAGCGCGGCCCAGTGAGCAGAGAGTCGAGTGTTTTAGCAATCCGTCTGCTTCACCTGTACCGTGGTTACCCTGTTGACTGGGTCCCGACTGCGCGTGCGCGCGGAGAGACGGTGAGGAGGTCGCGCACCACCGTAATCAATGCGCGGACATGGCGAGGTCCGGCCGCGGAACTAATCCACCATACCGGAACGAATGCACAAGTGCCCAGACGGGTCCCTGTCAACACGGTACGCACGTAAAACACGGAGCACACGGAGTGCTAAAGCTCTGTAATGTCACAATGAAAACGAACGCGGACTACAAATATTCGTAGTTACTGCGGCGAAGGAAAAGCTAGTGGCATCTAAAATGACCGTGGCCCCAATTCATTCCGGGGGCTGCGCCATGAAATTCCGATCGCGGCGGCTGCGCAGTTTCTTCACCCGCTTGCAGATGCCGCTAGCTTAACCTATGCCAAGCGCTTGTGACGTCATCTGGCCGCCCTAGAAAGCGCCGTTTCCCTTCCCGTCTTCTTACTCTATACGCCATAGTGTTTCATACTAATATATACTAGAGGGAGATCTGTCGCTGCAGTCGCGGACAGCCGTGGGCGGCACCATTTTCGAGGCGACGTTCCTTGCCTACTTCGCTTAGCTAGTCATATGGCTCCTTTCTTGTCTCGAAGCCAAAATCAACAAAAACGGGAACATTTTTTCTTGTTCATAGTGCCTGAAGATTCTACATAATCACTGACAAATTAATTTTTTGGTGGTTCAATTTCACAGCAACAAACAAATTTGATGAACCTTCTACAGTAATATTGTTGCTTTTTTGCAGCTAGAGCCAGCTTTTCAGGCTGTTCATGAGCCATGCCAAGGACAAGTGGAACGTGCCTGCACGGTACATGACGGAACGCTCGCCGAAGCGCGGCTCCCCTAGACAGTGGCGCCAGATTTCACTCTAGTATATATTAATATGAAACTCTATGCTGTGCGTATGGGTAGGAGCCGGTTTCCAGACCCGTCGGCGGCAACGCAGAAACTGGTTCCCAGACCCGCCGTGAGACGGCACATTGTCACCGTAAGAGGTAGACGAAAAGTAGAGAGGGGAATATTGCCTAGGAAAGCTGCCACCTGTAACATAAAAAATAAGTATTTTGCGCCTAATAAGTTTTTTGTGCCTGCCCTCAGAGTAACGCTAGTATTAAACGAAGAGTGTAAAACGTAGTATATAGTTTTTTTTAGTTTTTTTGATAAGATGACGCGTCATCACCGCTACAAAGGATACCATTCATCAAGCATCATCATCATGATCCTCATCATGTCCCCGGGGCGGTTTCATCTCCCACCGCTGACGTTTAGCTGGTGATCCCTTTGCGCGAGCCGTGGAGTTTGCGCGTCGACGGCGCTGGCGTTTTGGACCGCGCGCCGTTGACGTTCGAGTCAACGCAAGCGAACCAACCACAAATCCGCTGTTCAGCAGATTTCACACTGAGCTGAACTGGGTATGATTGTTTTTCTTGGCGGAGTGGACGTGAGGGATTAATTTCGGACCCCCTGGGGATCCTTAACTTGCCCCGAAATCTCCACACACGGGTGTTTCCGTCATTCGCTTCTATCGGAAAAATTGTCGACGCAAGCCGGGGTAAAAACCGCGTCCTTGATCTCGCCGACAAACTTCGCCCAGCGGCAGCAGCCGCCAAGACATGCCGCGGGCCATTCGGTCGCCTGGACCAACATATTCTAGTTCACTCTACCCACAGAATAAATATTTTTTTTTTCTTTGCGTCTAGCAGAGCTATGTCACCGAAGAACTTCCTATTTGTTTTCGCAGAGCTTCCAGGATGCTGCCGCCTCCCGGCGTTCATTGTTCTTTCGCTGCAACTCCCCCTTCATGTGGCGTGCTGTGTAGTAACTCAGCCACCGCGGCGCGAAAGGCACAAAGCGCTGGTGAAGCGTCATCGATTAGCTTCATATTTACCTACCGAAAAGTTGACAAAATAGTACATGTTGTCCCCTGCGTATTACCCCGTCTTGCAAATAGGTTAACCAAATGTTCACGACAACTTGGAACTTTCTTTATTACCTCTGCATTCAGGGACATTCCAGATTGGGAGCAAGGCTCCGGTACGGGAGCCGAAACGTCTTTTTTTTAGAGACTCGTAGTCGGTTGTCCTGTTTTTTATTTATATCATGTTTTAAGTTGTATCATTCCAGGGATTGTACATATCGTAATGAACGATCGTGCTATTTTGAGGTAGTTTAATGCGGTCGCAAGTGTTTTGAGAAGTCGAGAATTGATGCTGTGTGGAAGGGAGAGATTCTACGTAATGGAAGCTGATCACTTCCTCTTTTTCCGTTCTACCAGTCCTTGTTCTACCTATCATGTTGGGTGAGGGTCAAGTCCAGGGAACGGCCGTGCAGAGCGCAATGAATGCAACTCCGTTATACTCACTTCCGTGCCCGTGCAGCTCTGGAAGTCGCCATGAGTTTGTCGAGGTCAGACTCAGGTCGTGAGCCGCCAGTCGTTTTGAACCGATCGTCAAACGTCCCGTTCACACTCACGCCTGCACCAGCTTGTAGCTTCCGTAGCGCAGGGCGGCTGTGCCATCGGTTACATCGTAGTTGTACAAGATCTCGGTCCTAGGTGATGACTTGTCCGAGGAAAGGGCGTGCCACATCTCTCGGCCGCCAGCTTGGCGACTAAGGCGGCCCGGTTTCCCACCTGCGATGCGGAGCAACGTGCTAACATCAACGTAATTGGCCATAAAACGAAATTCAATATGATATATCGTGCTAACATAACCACTGACATTAGGGAACGGTCGTTACCGGTAGATTATGCCTGCTCAAAATGTGTATTAGTTTGGAGAGAGAAGAAACACAGTTTGGAATTGTTACCAGCAGAGCAGGGCTGTCAATTGGCAAGCTTGTACTGGTTTATACTGGTCAAACAGCGCTAAGACGACGGATATAAAAAAAGAGAGGACAGAGGGCGTGCGCTGACTAACAACTGGGAATTTATTATACAGGATAAACATAACTATATGTATACATACAGGGAAACGACAATTCAGAGAGCGCAGTCATTTGAGCATAACGCTTAAAGCAAACATTTGAAAACGTAAGTTGCAAGCGTGCGAGGATAGTCGTACAGCACTGGCTAGAAAGTTAACCTCCCTGTCTGGTAGCCTAATGGAAGCCTGGCTGACACAACGGCTGTTTTTCGTGGCGTGAAATGGTTCCTCTATTCCGCGGGTGAGTTGATCTTTGTGTTTGCCATTTCGGTGTGGTTGAACGCGGTTTAGCCAAGTTTGTCGAGCGAAAGCTCGCTTCTTGAGCCGCCAGCGCAAGACAAAAGTAAGATCTCTCCTAGTGAGTACGGCTGCTCGGCGCAGTGGCCGCTCTCGGCGCGAACACGCAGTGGGCTTACCTGCAGCGCCGCCTGGTTTTCTGATGGCTTACACTTTTCCCCTATTCCCCTGGCCGCACCCTCTCCCCTTGAAACGAACGAGGGATTAAGCGCTTTCACTGAGCAACCACACAAGGCACTGGCTTGACCTTGGCCGAACTTCAAGGTCACATCGATTGATTGTCCGGCCAACTGTTCTGGGAATGCTGCGCCCATTTGGCGCTCAGGGAACGTCACCTCCGGACGCTTCGGGTGTTCTACGAGGCCTGGATCCGGCCCGCATCAGGCTCACGGACTCAGTCAGGGTCGTTCTGGAGTCGCTACTAACCTTCTCGAAGGAGGCGGGCCTCCTAGATAAACTGTAATTCCATTTCCCTTCCCTTCCCAGTACCCCCTTTAAGCCAACGTGGCTTTCTGTTGTAATAAAACATTTTACAACAAAAAAATGACCTGAAGTGATAGAGCTTTCGTCTGAAACCGCTGCTCTCATGCAACGACGTCAGGGTCAAGGAGCGCCGGGGTATCATCATCGACCCCGTGAATCACGACGGGCGCCGTGAGGTACATTGACCCCTTCACGATGTTGCGGACGGCGACGTTCGTGCGGCGTTGGCACCATACGGCCGTTGGCACCGCACGGCCTCTGACGCTCCAGAGTTCCCGGCCGTGCGGCTGGGAACGCTGGCGCGTCAGATGTGTTCAGGACAAAGGCTCGACGACGACGTGGTCGGTGACCCTCAGGTTGAACTCGGGCGTGAGAGCCGACGACTTGCCGCATTAGCTCCGTCGTGCAAGTGAGCAGGTGCTCGTGGTCGTGACTGGCAAGGCCCCGCAGTGCCTTCGCTGCTCCGTTACGGGGAACAGGAGGCGAGACTGTAAAGTGCCGCGCTTCACACTTTGCCACCGATTCGGGCACGAAGCCAGCGTGACGTACGCGAAGTGGGCCGGACCGCGGGGTAACCCGGAAAGGACCGAGTGCATTATGGACGAGGTGGAGACTAAGGAGGCGGCAGCAGGGGGCGGCAAAGACCCGGGGGTAGTAGACGCACCGCAACACAATCGAGAGACCTTACAAGAAAGTGGAGGCCCTGGTCGAGGCTCCTGCCCTGCTCAGTACCGTGCAACCAGATGTGCCAGAGCGCCCAGCCCAAATTCGCTGCACCGGGCGACGCGCCGACAGCGGGGCCGATTCGCGCCTCCTCCAAGCCGCCAGCGGCCGACGTGCCCAAACATGCAGGCGCCGCAGAGTCGCCTCTCCTTTTCCCTTCGCAATGGCTGGGTCGAATCATGCCTCGGACGACCGGCCCGCGGCAGACACGCCGCTACATGCCCGGGGGCGGCGGCTTTGGCTGACGCAATCGCTTCGCCTCCATTCATCGGATTCAAACTTCGGCAAGCGAGAGTCCTGATTGGAACGATTCAAACCGCTCGCGGCTGCAACAGACTCCCGGGGTATAAAACCCGCCCGGAAGCACAGCGAGCGCGGCACTTTTCGGAGGCACCGAATGTAGTGGTGCTGTAGCCTTTGTGCGAACCATGTAACGACTTTGTTACCCTTTTACATATTGTATATAAATGTTGCTTCAACTCTTCGTCCGCTTGTGAACTTCATCGCTCTGCTCTGCGCCGCGTCGATAGCGGACGGAGCAAGGCAACGTCGCTACACCGGCGACTGCGCTCGAATGACTAGTCGCAAAGGTGGTGACAACGTAGGGATGGCTGATTCCCAACACCGACCATAATGACGTCCAGACGGGTGACGCCGAATGTGGAGACCCGGTGTACGTGGAGGTCGAGGTGCCTGGCGAAGAAACTTTCCTTTCCTCTAAGAGAGCGGACTTCGCAACTATGACGACGACGACCAAACTTTGCCGATAAGGCCGCGCCAGGAGAACGCCGGGTCGCAGGGAGGTGGGGACGGCTCCGAACCTGTGAAGGTGCGTACATTGGGGACTTCGTCGACGTGCTCGAGCTTCAAGCCAAAGCCGAGCACGCCCGACGACATAGGACCCACAGCAACGAAGAGTCCGCAAGAGCACGGCCCTTGACACCACTTTTTTTGGACTGTTAAGATGCCGTTAGAAAGTTCTTGTGCCTCACTTAAAACACATAAGTTCAGGTCATGCTTTAGCAATAGGCGTCGGCTCGCACGGTTTTTCTTTTTTGGGTGTGTAAGGAAGAGGGAGAGAGGGGCCGCTTTCCGTTCTTCGTATTCTGGAAGTCGAAGTGTTTTTTTTTTTTTTCGTGTGCGTGTGGGTGCGCGCGCGTGTGTGTATGTATGTGAACGTCGTAAGCTAAGTGTATTCTTCAGATAAAAAAAACGACTTTCTTCACGCCCCAGTTACGCGTCGCCACTCTCAACGTGCGTGGTTTAGGCGACCGGAAGCGACAAAATCAGCTGTACCGTATTATAAATGAGCAAGGCATTGATATAGTGGCTTTGCAAGAAACGAAAGTTTAAAGCGAAGGAAATACTGAGTGAATGGTGCGTAGTTTTTGTTCCCGCTACCAAGTTTGTGTAAGCCATGCAGTGGGCTTCTCAGCTGGGTGCATCCTCTGAATGCTAACGTGGGTTAACAGACAGAAAATTGTATTTCTATTGCTGGCCCATATGACGTGAACCCTGCCCATGTTACGTCACTGTAGCGCGAAATCTGAAAGTTTTTTTAATACTTGCGTTTTTGTTCTCTTATAAAGCTTCTTCCTTGGCTGGAATGGCGATAAGTGATGTACTGAAGCCTAGTTCTTTCAAAATAAACACGGTTGTATTTTGTTGTTATGACGCCTTGAAGTGGCACGGTGGCGGCTTTGTAGCGCGAGCTACACTGGCCGAGGTGGCTCCTGGAGAGCCGTGCTGCGCATGCACGGGGAGCAGTGACGTCTCATTGCGCACAGCTGGCGCGCCGGAGCGGCCGCCGCCGCGACTGGACTGGACTGGACTGGACCAGATTGAATTGGATTGGATTGGAAATTGTTTTAGCAGCAGTAAGCATGATAATCAGCTAATTCTAGACAACCAGGAAGCCTAAGAATAACCAGCTGAACCTTAAGCCCACGCTACGTATATCCTGCCATAGCCGAGCTAAGCCACTGCTAATTTTTTAACACAAGGGTCAACTCAGAAGCATTTACGTTGCGAAGAGGTGTCATAGCGTCAGCCAAGCTTCTATCGGGTTGTGAGATAGGCAGGCTAATTTTGGGATCAGTGACCTATGACGATCCCTGCGCACATGAAACTTTTGTTTCCATCTGTTTGCGTGCCGCTACGGGGAAAACACTGCGCCCTGTGTGAATTGTCATTTTTGTGTATCTAAATACATGCTTCTAAAGACGATGGTCTTTCTTGGGCTACTTTAGCGCGGAAATGTTTAGTCTGTCTGTCTGTCTGCCCCTTGATTCTGCCACTTGGAAAAATTAAAACAGACGCTGATGGACATTCTGCACGCCACTGGACTGCATGCATACCTGTAGACTCGAAAACCTACCGGTTTCGTGACCATCTGTGCTCTTGGCAGCCCATCTCTCCCGACTTTCTTCTCTTTCTCTTGCCTTCCTACTTTCTTCTCTCCTCCCATCTTTAAACCGCCTCACATATGCCGCGCGGCAAAAACTCAAATTAAAAAAAGAGAAAAAGATGCTGCACAATTGGTTTAATACCCACAGCCAAATCTAAACGTCTAAGTCCGTTGGCAATATTCATACTTGTGAACATTGTTGAGTAAAACAAAATATTACGCTTATTTGGGGTGAGACATCAATACATAAGTGATATTCGCAGTGTTTTCTTCATTAAACATGCGCAGAAAGTTGATTTATTGAAAAATATCTCTAGAAAAATACAAAAGGGGTCACCCGTGGTATCCCTAGCAGCATTTTAACAGAAGATCAAACGTAAATTTTGAGGAAACATTCCACGAGATAGTTTTCACATCCCGCTCGGAGCGCACGTGGAGTACAGTGCCTCGATTCACGCGCGTCTCCGCCGTACGACAGCGCTGGTATCGAGGCATTCGGCGTGGAGCAGTGGAACGCGGAAAATTTAAATATACTTGAGCATACCACGAACGTGTTTATCTTAACTCGGAGGAACGATACCAGAGAGAAACAGCATAAGAGCTGAGCGGGAAAGACAAGGGCGGCATTTACTTGTCAGGGGCGCCAGACGACTACCGTCTTTCGTCTACATTTCCGACGAAGTGAGCAGATACGCGGCGAATTTTTTCTGTGTAATAAACTTTCAATTGTGTGCACGCGTCCTGCGTCCCTCCTACGCCCGTCCTCTTGCTGCTCTCTGACCACTACGAGCCAATTACCACCACCTGAGACCGAAATAAAGGATTTGTGGATGAGATAATGACATTTGGTGGCAAAACAAATCACGGCACCCTCCGTCTAACAACGACAATGGTTTAACGCGAAGCTTTCTCGTGACGATTCTTTGGTTTTTAGATGCGACCGCATCTCATTCACCCGCCTTGTCCCTGCATCCGGCGTCGTCGGCGTCCGCCCCTCCCCCATTCTCCTCGCCGCGCCAGCTGCGCTCTCCGCCGCTCACCCCCTCTCCTCTCCGACAGCGAACACTCTCGCGAGGGGCATTGGATTGGATTCGATTGGATTGGGTTGGATTGGCTTGGCTTAGATTCAATTGGATTTGGATTGGATTGGATTAAAGTGGATTGTGTTGGATTGTGTTGCGTCATAGCCGCGGCAGACGCACTGGCGCCGGCGCGTCCCCTCACCGTTATGCGCGCTATAAAACGCGGTGCCTGCGCCGCTCCGCTCCATCGTTCCAGCGCCGTTCCTCCGCTGTCCAACGCTGTAACGTGAACCCCTATGCGTCGCATCTACACAGGGGTTCCCGCGAGGGGAGGTGGGAGTTTTTCGTCTAAGCTTGGGCTGAGCTTTGACGATGTCGAAATGGAGCCATCGGGGATTCCGCTTCCGGTTACGCTCGTGAGCGGCCGCAGGATGCTTGCTCCGCTGGAGCAGTTAGTGCGACCATGGCTCGTCGCGGAAACAGGCTTTTTGAACAGGACTCTGAAGATTACTAAGTTTCACTGCCTACGTTACCAACAGGAAGATGTGTTTTGGGCACTATTTTTATTCAGGCTGACTTACGTGCTCATCCTTATCGACTGGAAGAATTCCGGGACATGTTGGCTCATCTCACTCTGCTCCCCGAGGTGGTTGCATTGGGGGCGTAGCAGATGAATCATGTGTGAACCTTCACCTTCAAGGACGACGCCGAGGTTAAGAAGATGGTCTCGTGCAACGACGTCAATGTCAAGGAGCGCGGTGTATCGTCATCGACCCCGCTAATCAGGACGGGCGCCTCGAGATACACTGACCCCTTCACGACGTTGTGGATGACGACATTCGGGCGGCGTTGACACCATATGGTCGTTGGCACCGTACGGCCTCTGACGCACCAGCATTCCCGGCCGTGCGGCTGGGAACGCTGGTGCGTCAGAGGTGTGCAGGACAAAGGCTTGACGACGCGGTTGGTGACCCTCAGGCTGAACTCGGGCGTGAGAGCCGACGACTTGTCGCACCAGCTCCGTCGTGCAGGTGAGCAGGCGCTCGTGGTCGTGCCTGGCAAGGCCGCGGAGTGCCTTCGCTGCTCCGCCACGGGGAACAGGAGGCGAGACTGTAAAGTGCCGCTTTGCACATTCTGCCACCGATTCGGGCACGAAGCCAGTGAGTGCGTGCTAACGTGCGCGAAGGTGGCCGGACCGCGGGGGAACCCGGAACGGACCGAGGGCATTATGGACGAGGTGGAGACCATCGTTTATTCTATAAACGTTGGTGGAGACTAAGAAGGCGGCAGCAGGGGGCGGCAAAGACCCGGGGGTAGTAGACGCACCGCAACAAAACAAGAGACCTTACAAGAAAGTGGAGGCCCTGGTCAAGGCTCCTGCCCTGTCCAGTACCGTGCAACCAGATGTTGTGCCAGAGCACCCAGCCCAAATTCGCTGCATCGGGCGACGCGCCGACAGCGGGGCCGATTCGCGCCTCCTCCAAACCGCCAGCGGCCGACGTGCCCGAACATGCAGGCGCCGCAGAGTCGCCTCTTCTTTTCCCTTCGCAATGGCTGTACCGATTCATGCCTCGGACGACCGGCCCGCGGCAGACACGCCGCTACATGCCTGGGGGGGCTGCTTTGGCTGACGCAATCGCTTCGCCTCCATTCATCGGATTCAAACTTCGGCCAGCGAGAGTCCTGATTGGAGCGATTCAAACCGTCCCGCGGTATAAAACCCGCCCGGAAGCACAGCGAGCGCGGCCATTTTCGGAGGCACCGAGTGTAGCCTTTGTGCGAGCCATGTAACGACATTGTTACCCTTTTACATACTATATATAAATGTTGCTTCAACTCTTCGTCCGCTCGAGAACTTCATCGCTCTGCTCTGCGCCGCGTCGATAGCGGACGGAGCAAGGCAACGGGTGACGCCGAATGTGGAGACCCGGTGAACGTCGAGGTCGGGGTGCCTGGCGCAGAAACTTTCCTTCCCTCTAAGAGAGCGGATTTCGCAACTACGACGACGACGACCAAACTTTGCCGAAAAGGCCGCGCCAGAAGAACGCCGGATAGCAGGGAGGTGGGGACGGCTCCGAACCTGTGAAGGTGCGTGCAATGAAGACTTCGTCGAGGCGCTCGAGCTTCAAGCCGAAGCAGAGCCCGCCCTACGACAGAGTACCCACAGCAACGAAGAGCCCGTAATAACACGGCCCTTCTCACCACTTTTTTTGGACTGTTAAGAGGTCGTTGGAAAGTTCTTGTGTGTCACTTAAGACACACAAGTTCGTGAGCGTCGGCTCGCACGGTTTTTCTTTTTTGGGTGTGTAAGGAAGAGGGAGAGAGGGGACGCTTTCCGTTCTTCGTATTCTGGAAGTCGAAGTGTTTTTTTTTTTTTTCGTGTGCGTGTGGGTGCGCGCGCGTGTGTGTATGTATGTGAACGTCGTAAGCTAAGTGTATTCTTCAGATAAAAAAAACGACTTTCTTCACGCCCCAGTTACGCGTCGCCACTCTCAACGTGCGTGGTTTAGGCGACCGGAAGCGACAAAATCAGCTGTACCGTATTATAAATGAGCAAGGCATTGATATAGTGGCTTTGCAAGAAACGAAAGTTTAAAGCGAAGGAAATACTGAGTGCATGGTGCGTAGTTTTTGTTCCCGCTACCAAGTTTGTGTAAGCCATGCAGTGGGCTTCTCAGCTGGGTGCATCCTCTTAATTCGCCAGAGTGTTGGAGCGGCGGTTCAAGCCGACACATCTGATATGAGTGGGCGGATGGTGGTGTGTGATTTTATTTTCGCGTCGAAGGAGTGGCGGGTTGTTTGCGTGTACGCGCCGATAAGGGACGATTAACGAAAAGTATGTTTGACGAGCCTCGTGCTTGGCTCGATACAGAACGCGCTCTTGTGCTGAGAGAAGTTTGAGCTCCACTTAGACATGTTCGAAGCGAACACCGAGCAGCAGGTACCGATTCGCGCCGTACACCCCAAACACAAACTCTAGGCCTAGCGAGGGCACACCCGAGAGTTGCTGGGACTATTCTAGAAAAGTGCTGCGTACCTCCAGAGTAGCACATACTGGCAGTATGGGATTCGCCAACTGAAGAATCCATCACGAGAAAGATTCGCGTTCAAACATCGTCGTCGTTAGATGGAGTGGTGCGAGATTTTTATTACAGTTGTGCAATACCTGTCCGCACTGTTTATATCCAAGTCGACTCCTCCTTGATCCGTGAGAAATATCCCATTTCTGCTATGGTCTTACTAAGCTCCTAATGGGTGCGCTATTCTAGAAAGCGGGAAACCCGGGGACGAGTCGGAAATTCCCAGAGACTCGTGTGGTTTCGCGGTGCTGAAGCTCCTTGGCAAAAAACTGGAGTTTTATTCGGAGCTTTAGGATGATATATCAAGATCCCTCTCTTATGTCGCAATGAAGGAGCACGCACAGGCTTCTTATCTCTACTTTCCACCCGGTAACGCTCTGCTCCATTAAAATCATCTTTCCCGAAACACTGGCCACGCAGTATTATAAATAAATTAATTCTATGCACTAGCTGAGGTTAGAAATATTTAATTTTGCTTGTAGCCAGAGATATCTTGCGATGCCCCCATGAGCCGGAATCGTGTGTTTTGTTTTGGATACCCCAGCTGGCAGCACTGTTCCAATGAAGTCACCCTTTTCAAGATGACTATCCACTCTCTTATAGGCAAAATAGTTTTTATTCGTTTTTAAATTAGTGCCGTAGCCGTTCTCGGGGTTAAACGAAATAGACCCAGAAATGCGACCTTCGTGTAAAATTGGAGCTCGAACGATGCAAGGGTCCGCTGAAAAATTTTAAACACGTTCATTTATTGTTTTAATACCCTGTACGCATGCGTTGGTTGTAAGTACTTCACCATTGCCTCGATGCGCCCTCTGACATCTCGGCATTGGGATCTCGGGGGACGAAAAGAGCTACCTGTGAAAATATTTGCTGCTGCACAGGACGCCACCATAAAACATTCTTGAAGCTTTTATGCAGCAATAAATCCAATCCCGTCAGCTTTGCACTGTAAACTTGCAAACGCAGGTGCAAATAATGCGCTATGAGTAACTTCCACGCTCGACGCTGTTCACTGTTGAAGTCACGGACATTCGGTTATTCGCGGTATTTTTTTAGCTCCTGGTGACTTCCTTGTTACACGTGTCTTAAGAGTTTGAATAAAAAGAATCAAAATGCCAGTCGATCTGATAGAAAGCTTGGTAATGTCCAATAATGTTGGTTTGCCTGGTGTACTTGATAACCGAATGTCCAGGACGCACAACATTAGCTTTGTCCAGGAGGCACAAAACACCACTGCGAGTTGCTGTTATCGCGAGAGCGTTGATAGGGTCATTGAGCGATCTTTCGTTGGCGCCATCCGCCCGAGCCATGCTCATAAATCGTCCAGGGAAAGATGTTATCATCACCAACCAGAAACTACCCCGCCGGCAGCCAGAAGCGCGCGCTCGCCTAAAGCTGAAATAGGTTGCACCGACAACAGAGGTGTAAAACGCCGCACCTGTGGAGTAAAGTTCATCCTCCAAACTCATGGGTGGTCACAGGGGGATCGGCACACACGGTCGCCCGCCATGCGCGCAGCTTTCCCGCCGAAGCAGGTGCCGGCGCCACATTGTGTCATTTAACAACAAAAAGTGGCTAAAATTATCGATACGCTCCAAAAAATCACTAGGAGTCCTAGAGGCTGAACAGAAAAAAAACGAAAATGTTTCCTAATTAGAAATTATACTCAGAAAATAGCGTCGAATACAAACATTTCAAATCACTTTTAGAATCTTCCATGGCTGGTTCACTACCACCCCCTTTATCTGACGAACGATGGATGGCGCCACGTGGCTCTTGGTCGCGTGACTTTACCAAACATCAACAATGTCGCATTCTCGCACTAACTTCGCAACATCCCGGAGCCGCATGCTCTCAAGGCCACGCCTTGAAGTAATTATGAAGTAATTCCTGCATAAGTCGAAACCGGAGTAAGGAGCGGGAGCTGTATTTTTCTTTCAAGCATGAGCTGATCAGTACGCCAAAATACAGTGCGTGTGTGGCCCTCACCAGCAGCGCTGTAGAGTGTGGGAAGCCAGTCAGTGATGTGCATCAACTGCTGAGACACCCTCCTCCTTTTGGCGACCAGCGGTGACCACAGGAAGGCGGCAGCTCGGGTGCCTCCTTCCCAGAGGGTGGCCTTGGTGCCACGCAGGGGCCAGTTGAAGCTGCGACTCGCGTGGGGGCCCCAGGGCTGGCCGCCGTTGTCGGAGAGGAACACCACGATTGTGTTGTCCAGCATCTGGGCCTCATACAGCGCTTCTACCACGACGCCCACAGACTGGTCCATTGCGTCTACCATGCCTGCATTATTTTAGTATTATAGTTATTGTCATAATTATCATAATAATTACTAGAAAAACCTGTAATGGTTTCCCTCGCTGTGGACTGTTTCGCTCTGTGCACCTCTACATAAGTGTTGTGGCTGAGAAGCACCCTTTACAAGCAACCCTCGATTCTCACGCTGATGTTGACTCGGACATGATGAAGAGGGAACGTCTGCCCAATAAGCACAACGTTGTCAAAATTAACAAAAAGATAAACGCTGAAACGTCAGGATTAGTTTGGCATTAAATGAAATACAAGTCTCAGAGTTTGCGACGTTAAGCGCCCTAAATTCACCTGTGGCACACAACTAAGTCCACGCTGGTTGAGGTTCTATAGGGCTAGGGGGGAGGGGACCCTTGACGTATGTTATCTAGAGGAGGCACGGCAAGGCGACAAGTGTCACCTGTGTGAACCAACAGTCACCTTTTCTGTTCTTCAGAAAATTCAGGATCCCTGCACTTATTTGCGCGTCAAGTTAACATTACAATTGCCGCAAACCATGCATTACGTTTGTTTGCTGCTGTGTTTTGTTTTTGCCGTCCGGCGGCGCCCGGCTCTATTATCTGTATTTCAAGCCAAGTGCGCGTATCCTTTCGTTTTTTTATGTATGCCGCACGGATTATCTTTCTTGATAGGGACAGTGTTTCGCCCGGACGTCATTAGACTCGAATAATCTTCTTTCATCTCCAGTATTCTCGATGTAATTCCACGGTTAGAGAAACAATTAGGCCGAAAGATAAATGCTCGCAGGGCAGACGCTGCGGCATTCGATTTGTGGACACTTGCCTGCGGACGTCGTTTTGGCGACCTCTACTTCGCCGCTTGTGTGTTATTTGAGCTCATAGTGGTGCACAAGTTCGCTCCAATAAACTTTGTTCTCAGAAGGAGTAGTAGTAGTAGTAGTAGAAAACTTTATTATAAAGTCAGGCTATCTAGCTCTCAGAGGGTGGTTCGTCGTCTCCGGCTACATGACAATATTCACATCAGAGCATTAAACCTCTAGACCGTCTCATGTATTGTGCGTTTTGCGTGAATAACCCTGTATAGAGTTTTAGAACTTGTCTGCATAAACAGGTAGCAATTAAGCTATTGCATCTGTTTTTAGGCAAATGACGTTTTCTGATTTGATTGATTGTGGGGTTTAACGCGCCGACGCAACGCAGGCGATGAGGCGCGCCGTAGTGGAGGGCTCCGGGTTAATTTTGACCACCTGGGGATCTTTATCGTGCGCCGAAATCTCGTACACACGGGCGTTTTTGCTTCTCGCCTCCATCAGAAAAGCGGCCGCCGCGGCCGGGAATCGAACCCGCGACCTCGTGCTCAGCAGCGCAACGCCTTAGCCACTGAGCCACCGCGGCGGGGCTTCTATGCGCTAGGGTTTTTTATTTCACGAAAGGTGAAGGCGGACTACATGTAATCGGAATGATAGAGCCCCTCTATTGTTATACGGGATCCGTTTTACCACCTGATGTTTCCGCTCTTGAAAACTTCATATTAAGGCGGAGCGTTAATGCCCTCGTTATGCAGAAGAGCCGGCGTCGTCGGTGGCGTTGACCGCGAGCAAAACTCCCGTAGCACCGCTTGCAGTGCTTACTTAAACCCCATGGATCGTAAGGCGCTGCACCATCAGCCGGCTTGCCAGCAGGCGGCGCGCCCCAGGGGCAGCCGGCGACGTCAGTCTCGTTACCTGTAGTAACTGCAATTTTACATTATTTGCGCATGCGTGAAGGCAGTGTGATGGCAGTTTTCAGGCCAATGTGACGCGTTGAACGCGACGTCGTTGCTGACCTATAGAGTGGCCTGCGTCGGACTATAAATTGACCTTAAAACGCCGTAGTCCCCGTTCACTCCTGATACGGTTGTAATGGATGCGCTGTCGTATGTCTGTGCCGGGTGCAGTACAGTCTTCCTCATTACCAAGTACGGTAAAAGAGATGCTTACGCTTCCCCTCTTAAGGACGAAGCATAAGCGTTGGAACTTTGAAAGTATACAGGCTGATAAATTGCTTCTACTGGTTTAGGACGTACCTCATCAATCAATGCACTCTGAAAAAAGGCAGCGGAAGAGATCAGCAACATCCTCAAATCCTCTCTGGCCTGTGCGGAAGTGCATACAGTGCTCACAATGCACAGCGGGCAGCTCTTTGTATTTACTTTTAAATGCGGAGCATTTCTTTAACTCACAATGTCACCCGTCCGTTGGCGATCGGCGTCCGCATCCAGCCAGCACGTGCGCCCCTCCCCCGCTCCTCCTCGCTCTCAACAACAGGTGCGGGCGCGCATGCGCGTGCTCCGGCGCTGAAAGAGGCGTTGCAGCAGCAGGTGCTACCTCCTATCCCTCTACTGCGCGCGCTAAAGGCAGCGGCGAAGCGTCAGCGTCGAGCGACCGATCCCGAGCGTCGAGAACGAGAGGCCGCCGCCAGTCGTCAGCGTCGAGCTGCGGATCCATCGAATCGAGAGCGAGACACGGCTTCGAAACGTCAGCGGCGAGCGGCGGACCCCGCGTTACGAGAACGAGATGCCGCGGTCGGCCTTGTTGACGTAGTCCACGACGTACGCCGCGCACGCGTAGTGGTCGAGGATGATCTGCAGGTCCATGTTGGAGTCGAGAACCCTTCCGATCCACGGGTTGAACGCGTTCACGCGCTTCTCGGCGGGGGTCCTCGCGTGAAGCACGCACGGACGCGACGCGCCAGCCCGCAGAATCTCCGAGTACTCCTCCCCGGACCGCACGTCGAAGGCGCGCAGGAACTCGTCCAAGCTCGCAAACTCCCCGTGCTCCAACGCCTCGTGCATTTCGTCGTACTTGGCCTTCAAGCGCCGTCGACGCACCCGTACGACAACAACTACAACTACCACCGCCAACTACCACAACCTACGCCACGTGACCACCCCCAATGCTCTGCATTTACTCGTGTCCCTCGCGCGGGGGCATGCGACGGAGGTTTTTTTTCACGTTTGTTTTCTCTTCTCGGCCTCTTCCTCCACTTCCGTCTCCCCCCCTCTGCCCTTGCATGCGAGAAATAGCTAGCTAGCAATGCATGTCTTCAAAAAAGGGGTTCATTGCTTTATGTGGTGCCGGTAAAGCCGGTTAAACTGACCCAACAACAAATAACGCATATGCCTTTCGTTATTTTCATAATACTACAAAAAACAACGCCGTCTACGCCTGTTGATTGAAGGAAATTACGCAAAGGGAACATACAGAGCATTTTAAGCACCTGAACCCTTGGGGCCACCTCTACCCAACCATTGGGAACGGCGAGCGAATTTCGCAATCCTCAGACAGCCTTGGTGTTATCATCATCATCATCCCCGCACTCATACAAGGCACGTATCTTAGCTGGGCAACATCGCCAGTGTCATTAAAGATCATTCCGTGTCTGTCTCGTAGACCTATTGTATAATATCATAATAGACACTTAACGTTATTCTAACAATGGCTGATATACAGTGAACCTCGGACATCTTAGCATTATTGTATCCTTGGACCACGGCACTGCGGCGCTTACAAAGTAAACAATACTTTTTGGAGGCATAGAAGTGATATTTTGAATATGAGTGTAATAATGTGCCTTACGACGTATGTTTCAGAACCTACCAGCTACCCGGGAAATTGCAGGAACATCGAGTTACGTTTCCAAAAGAATGGTCATAATCATTACCTTCGTTGTGCTTCCATTTACGCACAATCGTTCATAAACCTAACGGGGCTTTTCCGCCATCGGCTGTGAAGAGTAAATTCCGAGCTATCGCACCGTCCTATACCCAAATCCATCGTAAGCTTATGTGTAAACATTTTCGAATGCAACACGGCGATAATTATGCAACGGAATTTGGAGTCGACAAGCTCACTCTGATACTCGCAGCACATTTTTATGTTATCCTAAATTTGTTGATTTGCTTATTTTACTTTTGCATGGCGTACTCATATTTGCTATGACAAGCTGCTTCACTTTAGTCGAACGTGGTAGCCTCACCTGCATATATCGTGCGGTTCTTCTCTCCAATGTAAGGAAACTTATCTATATTCTTCTGAGGAGCATCCAGCATACCTCCGGATCCCAAGTGAGGTGCTTGATGGCACAAGTAGAGAAAAAAAGGCTGCAAAACACAAAAGCGAAGAAGCTCAACACACAGAAAAGATTTTTACGAAATGAATTTGCTAGTATGTAAGCAATGCAGTAGTGAAGGAAAGTTCCTTAGTTAACGACTGACCGAGTCCTGCACTTAAATGGTCCACCGTGTGTTTACAGGCGTCAATTGTCATGATTGTTTCAGTCTGGGGCTTATGTCGGCAGGCTCACACGAGTGAGCTCACACATCACCCACACACCACTCACGAGTCAGTGGTTTGTGAGCCTCACTATCGTTTCAGGTTCGCGACTGCGAGTGTGAGTGAGTGTGAGCGCCACTCGCATAGAGCGCCGCCCATCACTCATAAGTGTGAACACCGCTAACCTCTCGTGAGGGGTGAATGACGCTTGTGAGTGGCACCGGCCAATCGTGAGCAGTGCCTGCTGACACTGATCACGGCTCATTGATGTCACTGAAGCTCGCATTCTACTACTTTTGTAAAAAAGAACGTTGCTACGCAGCAAAATATTTAAAAGAATGTTTAGTGCAAATGTGGGAGAAAACTAAGATAAAGAGGACTGACGAACGATCCTGAAGAAATATTTACAGGAGAAACCAGTTAAAAAATGCGAAATATAAATTATGCGTGAAACAACCATAATAAGAATGCAGAAACACTTCTTACAAAAAATTGTTTTTAGAGGTTTTGAGGAAAAATACATCAATAAAATGGGATCGGCACACCACTCTTACTACATCTTTGCAGGTGAAATTGCTCCCCGGAAACTCAGTCCATTTGTGATTATGCGGAAAACAACCACAATAAGAACGCAGGAAGAATTTTTACAAAAAAAGCTGTCAGAAATTTTGAAGAAAATGAATCTGTAAAACGCGATGGACGCACCAGCCTTTAGGCATATTTACAAGATAAATGTTTCCCAAAAAATTGAGCCCATTTGTGATTATGCGTAAAATAAGCATAATAAGAACGCAGAAACACTTTTTACAAAAAATGCTGTTAGAGATTTTGAAGAAACGAATATGTAAAACGCGAGCGACGAACCACCCTTAATACATTGTCACAGGAGAAATTGTTCCCAAGATATTAAGTCCATACGGGATCATGCATAAAACAAGCATAATAAGAACGCAGAAACACTTTTTACAAAAATTGTTCTTAGCGGTTTTGAAGAAAATAAATCTAAATTCGATCGATGAACAACCCTTAATACATCTTCAGAGGAGAAATCGTTCCCAAGAAATTGAGTCCGTTTTTGATTATGCCTAACAAAAAACAATGATAGGAACATCGACAACAATGTAAGTGATTCCGAATGTTCCCTTTTTTTCTCTTTTTTTTCTGTGAATAATTCGCACGCCAGAATCTCTCTGTATCGAAATCTCTCAGCAGTGAAAGGTCCGGGTGCCTAACTCTCCGTGTGCAGGTGTGTCCCCGTACCGAATGTGTAAAAATAACCCAATAAACATAAGTTATTACATTTCTTACGTTCCTCAGATCTCGGATTGTGTTATAATTGACTAGCGGTACCCCGATGCCCGGGTGGGCCACTGAAGTAATGACACTAATGAACATAACGCCCGTTCTGTTATTTCTTGTCATAATTATGTAGTTCACCGCGAAGTTGTACGCAATTAGCGGTTGCAGAAACCCGCAACAGATGGCGAGCGCTATGTGTATGCGGGAAAATTGAACTAAATTCCACGTCCAGAGAGGTGTAAGTTTAAAAAAATCCAGCTGGCGTCTTTATGCACGCATTAGGGCAAAACCCTGAAATTGGTTTTTCGACAACTGAATGGGCAGCATTAGCATGCAAGGACGAATAGAGCATACCAACAGGCTGTTTAGTTATGGAGTAATTTGTTAAAACACGTAATTTTCCGAAAATTGCGATTTCCCCTATTATGTGGGTGTTATAAAAAATGTTATATAAAAGTGTTTACATGGCTGTATACGTTACCTATATCCACAAAATCCAGTTCAATATCTGAAATGGCCTGCTATAAAAAAATGCATATACGAAAAACTATTTCAGCGCTATTCACTCACTCCAAGTGTATTCTTTAAAAAATTCAGGAACATTCAGCTTCTGCACTACAATTGGAATGTGCTTACGAAATTTGAAGCCGGTTGAATGAGCAGCTTTGCTTGGCGTTGATATCACGTGTTAGGCCTTTTCAGCTCATCAGGCGTGTCATTTAAAAAAAATTATTTTCGCCGTTTTGCCGTCTTCGCAGGGCGAAATGCTTTAAATTGGTTTTGTGTATTTGTATTTGTAGTAAAAACCAATTGGATAAAGCAATCAGTGAAACACTTATTTGAGAATGTTTCAGACGATAAACCTAAAACATTAAAACTTTAAACCTAAATACCACTGAAAAGAAGGCTGTGCCTTTGAGAGGAAAAAACTGAAAAGAAAATGTTGATGGAGATCTTATGCTTGGTACTCCTAAAATTGAAATAGTAGGTCACGCAAAAAGACTGAATAATATTTGAGGAACACCTGCTGTGGAATAGGCACATCGAGCGAATTCATCAAACTTTGCGTATTACAGGTGTTCTTACCAGGCTGCGTTTCTATCTCCCAAGAAGTGTTAAGCTAATAATTTATAATTCACTTTTTGTATTCGAACTAAATTCCTCCCAGTTGGTCTGGGGAAATACAACAATGTCAAACATAACAAAACCTCATATCTTACAAAAGAAAGCTGTGAGAGCTATCTAAAACTTGCCGCATGATGCTCGCACTTGTCCCATTTTTTAATAACTTTGTATCCGCGCTGCTACACATTTGTATAAAGACACGCTTTTCAAGCGTTACTACGCAGGAATAAAGCGTAACATCATCGATTAATTATCAACTATGAAACGAAACAGCCTTGTTCACTATACTCGCCATGCTGAAACATAGGTGATACCCCATACACGCACGGATTATGGCAGCCAGTTGCTTTCCTTTACACTGCCGTCATTACTGAACTCGCTGGGTGAAACTGTTATTATAGAAGAGTCCTCATTTTTCTGCCTGAAGTGCGTCTTCACGCACGTGCTGATCAAGAATGCTTGCTGTATAAAGTTTTAACTCTGTATATACTTTTGTTACCGTTTCACGTGTATGTATATTTTTTCTGTACATTTCTACGTAAGGGGCACGGACCCCGTCAAGCCTTCTTTCTCTGGCTTTTTGCCTTTGCCCCTGGTATCTGTGCTATTGTTGATACCAACGTAAAGATTGATTGATTGATTGATTGATTGTTTGATTGATTGATTGATTGATTGATTGATTGATTGATTGATTGATGATTGATTGATTGATTGATTGATTGATTGATTTTGAACTTCAGAATCGGCACAATAGCGTTGGTAAGGGGAAAACTGTAAAACTCCTTTTTAGATATTCGTAAGAGCTACACATATCAGCAAAATGCACTTGGATATTGGAAAGGGTGAGCGAGATAATGACGAATTTACAAAAACACAATTTTCTCTTTTTTCTTGCTTTGGAGTGTTATTTGGAGTGTCATGACGTAGAGGCCTCTACGTCGTGACACGAATGTTCTCCCGAAGTTGCAAGTCCCTAGGGGCCGGAGTTTCGCCTGGGCATTGATGAATCGGTCGGTCGGTCGGTCGGTCGGTCGGTCGGTCGGTCGGTCGGTCGGTCGAGTCAGTCAGTCGTCAGTCAGTCAGTCAGTCAGTCAGTCAGTCAGTCAGTCGGGCGCTTCTCTTTATAAGTATTGATTGTATTGCTTTATTCAACGATTTGATATCACAATTTTACTTGAGAAGTTGTTGGCAGAGAAGTGATTTTTTTCAGCGATGCTGCATATCGCTCGCACTTCTTCTTGTCGTGGTCCGTCATCAGGATTATTCAGCAGAATACGCTGTGCGGCAAAGCGAAATTTCGGCGAATCTCGGTACATAGGCGTTCTCGTTTTTTGCTGCGATCAGAAAACGGCCGCAGAGGCCGGGATCAAATCGGCGTCCTTGCGAACTGCAGCACAACTCCTTAGCCACTGGGATACTGCGGCGAGTTAACCACTAAACCTAATTAACATGGTTCAATTAGAAATAATATTCAGCCACAGGAGCTGTTTGGTGCTGCTTTTATGTCGGTAACCATCGTGCACGATGGATTCTTTCATCAGCATGCAGCGATGCTGTTTTTTTTTTTTCTTTTTTGCTCCATCGTCTGCCATCACCGTACTCAGGATTTTCCCAACCGCGGGCCGCGGTTGCCTTTCATTTGATCTTCGTTCCGACTAGAAAGTGGTCCCCGTCCAGTGGTTATTCTTCTCTCTGTCCCGTCTTTCGCGCTGTGATTATTTATGAGTAAAGCATCGATGCTTCAGCTGCCGTGCCTCTGGGGCGCTCGGAATACCCTCATTCTCGTGCTTGGCGTTCGGGCCATTTTAC
The DNA here is from genome assembly GCA_013339765.2 of Haemaphysalis longicornis. Lineage (NCBI taxonomy): Eukaryota > Metazoa > Arthropoda > Arachnida > Ixodida > Ixodidae > Haemaphysalis > Haemaphysalis longicornis. Next base: position 55,152,111 of record CM023450.1, read on the forward strand.
GAAGTTTCCTGCGTGGAAACGTGGCGTAAATTGTTGGGCATACTTTTCTCGATAGGTGCTAAGGTATGCGGATATGTGTAGCAGTGACAGAGACGTGTTTCAGGCCGTTTCCTGCGGACTAACCGACGACTGATATCCGTCGGTGCGCGTTGCGAAGTTCTGAAATACCATGCCTTCTGAAATACCATGAAATGATCCTCCCTGCTGTTCGGAGCCTTCAAAATGTGACATGGGTGGGTTTAGAATTTTTCAAGCAGGCGCTAGCAGGCGAGTTGGCCACAACAAAAACTTTCCACGTCCGGAGCTCCAGTGCGCCTAAGGCCTTTCTTACGTCAGCCACAGTGGTGGTGGAGGGGACTGCAGGTGAGGAGCAACTTAGAGGACATGTTCTGGGGCTTGCGTGTTGACTAATGATGACGATGATACATGGAGCTTCCTGCGGAAGTTCTGTGCTGCCGGCTGGCTCAGCAGATGGATCAGCATGGAACCAAGATTACCGGTAAGCTTACTATTCAAACCGTCGTTTCCCCTGAATGAAAATAGTGCATAATCCGCTCATGAGAACGGGTTGGGAAAATACTAGCAAGATTATGAACTTTCTGCACCCTCTTGTGCTCCGTGTTTTGTGACAGCGTTTGTGAATTACCCTAACTTATGCCAGGAGAGAACGGGGTCATCACTTCGCAAGGTTTTCAAACGGCCGTAGAGCCCTCCGTATTTTCTGCGATTAGAAAACCGGTTTCTACGGCCGAAAATGCTTATAACAAACTCTCGCCGAAACTCTACATATACAGATACTATATTGAAGATGTAAACCTTGTGAACTGCCAGCGATAATTCCGGTGACGCCGAGACATGGCGAAGTTGGGCTTTGAGTGCAACGCCATTGCGCCAGGTGAAGGGCTTCGTGAGCGGCCCGCAGACGCTTCCTCAGTGATGTCCAGACACCCGGTCGCTTTGCCTGCCTTCGTTGGGAGGCTGCTCCTTTCTTAGCAGCCTCGCTTCGCGAACGCTTTGGCTGCTGCACGAGGGCCTTTAAAGACGATCGTCTTTCTTTGGCTACTTAAATTCGAAAACTTTGCTCTGTCTGTCTGTCTGTCTGTCTGTCTGTCTGTTCTAGTGAGTGAGTGTTTGAGAGCGAGTGAGTGCGAGTGATGAGGGCGAGTAAAGAGCGTAAGTGCGAATGAGCGCAAGTGGTGAGCGTGAGCGCAAGTGCTTGAGGAAAAATGTATTCTGTTAGTGAGCGCGAGTGAGCGACGTCCAGTTTTGCCGAGGTGTGTTCAGCAGCATGCGGTGAATTTATTTTCAAATTGTACGGGTGTCACCCTCGTTTGAACAAATTACAGTTCGACCTTATCGAGAAATAGCAACAGTGTGACAAGAAGATTGCTAGACACACTCGCTATACGCAACGCCAAGAACACACATTTCGGTGTTCAGCCCAGCAGTGTAGCTTTTCTTTTTTTATTTACCTTGTTCTTCTTCCTACTTCTGATTAGGTTGACGGCTCGCTGGGTGAACAAGGTCGTCGCGTAGTGCCCCGTTTCGTTCCGGAGAGGTTCCGTCCCGATCCAGAAATCCAGTCCTGTTCGGTTATCCTAAAAGGCCGAAGAAGAATAGGCTTAATCGAGGTCAAGGCTGGTCTCAAGGGTGTTACATATTCGATGTGGGCACCCTGTTTCATAGGGGATATGGTGCGGGTGGGGATTATGTTAGGAATTATGGGGAATCACGGGAAGGAATTCTGTTTTGTGGGTTTGTGCCAAACTAACATGACCCGGTGCTTTTGGGTAGGTCTGGATTATTTGCGTCTTCTTGCGCACGAATAACATTGTCCACGGGCACCTATATGAACAGCAAGAAGTAGCTCCCTGAACTATGGCGCAATAAGTAGAACTTTCGGCTAAAGCGTAATGGTTAAGGTCAGGTGGCGTTGGGTGCACTGTAGCGCCAGTTTCTCAAAAATCTTGCTGGTGCTACTAAATATATCTAAAACCAATTATAGAATGAATGCCTCTTCAAGCTTAGGGAACAGAAAAAAAAGTTATCTGTGATCAAGAAAAAAAATAACGCTTGCTTTATGGCGAACAGCCTGCAAGAAATGAAGCTCGACAAATGAAATGACAGCCTTGAAGCATATTTCAATATCTAACTTTAAGAAGGTAGAATAACAACATTGCCCAAAGCATTGTTAGGCGGTGGCGCAATAATGAACCACATGACCGACCCATCTCTCCATCGTTCACTCCATGCCTACCTACTACATGATAGCGTGCTATACCGTCGCTAGTTCCGTTCGTAAGGTTCTGCGTTGCTTCAGGTGTTACTGAACATCAGCGTTCCACGGTCCTTGTTTATTTGCACGACGCTCCCGTGGCTGGTCATCTGGGGCTCAACCGCACGTACGATCGAGTACGGCGCCGGTTTTCTTGGCCTGGACCTTATCGCTACCTACGGCGCTAAGTCAATGCGCACGACGCCTGCGAATGCCTGAAACGGCCGCCCACAGCACCTTCCGGTTTTCTTCAGCTGTTCTTTCGTGTGGGAATGGACTTCCTTGGACCTATTCCTACCCCCACATCCGGAAACAAGTGGATAGCCGTAGCTCCTGATTACATAACGCGGTTCCGCGATTATTCGTGCAATGCCAAGCAGTTGTGCCACGGAAGTTGCCGACTTTGTCCAACAGGATATCATTCTGCACCACGGTGCTCCACACGGTGCTCCACACCGACAGGGGCGGCTGCTTTTTGTCCAAAGTTATCGACGAGATTCTTCGCTCCTGCTCAACCCAGCATCTCACGAAGATGTTACGGGGAAGCAAGAAGCAAGATGAAGGCTAGTTTATGTGGCTAGAATCTAGCAGCTCTAGGCAAGACGTTAGCTCTCGAGTCTCAGCCGGGCACCAAGCCTCGACTTCCTCTTCTTTTTATTCTATATGGCCAGACATGATGGCCAATCACCTCGATTCGCCATGGCCTACACAGCAATCGCCTCTGTGCGTAGCCACGCTGTACAGGCAAATCTCCTTGTGACAGTATATGTAGTATCCGGGGGTTTCAGTATCGGTTTTGATGTCGGTGTTTCTACCACCAGGGGGATAACATGTGACGTCAGTCAGTGTATATATGTGACGTGACCGGAATAAAGGACCTCTTTGGCTTGACTCTTCAACTCGTGCGCACGTCTCTTGCTTCGCCCCTGCGGGACCGTCGCCGACTCGACAGTATACAATGGCGCAGTCGACTCCTGAACCATCGAAGATGTAACTCCTCACATCTCTTTAATAACATGTAAGCCGCCGTACTGGCCGCAAGTGTTTTGTTTGCGCATGTCGGCTGAAATGTTCAGTCAAGTTCGGTAGAGCGTTAGGCCTACGCAGTAGACCGCATCGGGACGAAAACTGCGGCCAGCATCACAGTCACGAAATCGGTGGGCATCGAGTTTCAAGCAGCAAATGCGTCCAGAAAAATGTCAAGGTGAAGCCATACTGCAAAACATCGACAAGTTGCAACAGCTATTTCAAGGGAGCAAGCAAAGGTCGCGCCCCGCCGTTCAGTAATTTGTGAGCTCTCCTTCCTCGACCATACGCAACATGGCTGACATAGCCGCGAAGCCACCTCCATTTTTGCCGGGCCCGGGGAGGCCGGCCATTCCATGACGCGAGTGGCACCGCTCGTTCGCAACATACCTTATCGCAGCAGGCTGCGAAAATTTCACTCCGCAACGCAAAGCAGCACTCTTGAAGACCTTTTTGGGAAAGGAAGCGGGTAGAATTGCGCACATGGTTGAGTCAGCCAGACCGGCGGGCGCAAGCACCGGCAACGACTATGAATATCTCGTTCAGGGCCCCGCGCCTCATTTCGACGGCTCTACTTCACAGCGGGCCAACCGCATACAGTTTCGAAGTCTACGTCAAGCAGAAACGGAATCAGCAATTGGCTTGGCGCGACGTGTCCAATACGCGAATCGACAGTGCAACTTCGGCTCCGACGAAGCCTCCTCATTCGTCAAGTTTCAGTCAGATAATTGCCTAGGAAGTACGCTCAATCGCAAGTTACAAACAAACGCCGTGTTTTCCGTCGTGAATTATTTGGACTGCGCCGAACTTCGCTGGTCATCCTTCTTCACGGAGTGGAAGGGCACTGAATTTTTATTTGTTATCGCAAACACCAATCCACAGTTTGTTTATTATTAAAGGAGCACTTGTGCTCTCGGTTGCTAACATATTGCCTCAAGTAGGCACCAGGTTTCTTTTTCATTGAACAATGCAGACATGCATGAGCCATTCCAGCAATTCTAGTATTTTGGAACAGTCCTGCCAAAATATACTTCGCGTTACAGCGTCCTTTCTCCGTTTTTTTTCGGCCGAGTTGAATGAATCGAGTAATAGAGATACAAACATATTGACGAAAAGACAGACAGAAAGACAGACCCAGACGGGCAGACGGATGGACAGAGACTGAAGGACGGAGAACCGACGGACAGACCGACAGACAGACAAAATGTTCACGTTAGGTACCCTCTCCCTGAATAGAAGAATCATTGTTAAAGGACATCAAGCCTAAAAATTTGTTTTTGTACATAGTAAATCTACTTCGGAGGGCCCAGCCGCCCTTTGTGCGTAAGGTGCCCCCAGAAGATTGCCCCTGTCCGCTGTCGATACATTCGTAGGTGTGGTCTCGTAGTTCCTTCGGCTTGGAGTAGTCATAGAAGGAGTCGAATCCACGATACGTTGGGCGTGTACTCCTTTTGAAGTAGCCAAGGTGCCACTGAAAGATTAGACGTAACACCACACATGTGATGCTGCACGGTAGGCCTAGAAAACAAGGTCGTCGACACGCACAACAAGTAAACATGGATGTGGTTCTTGTTACTTTGCTGTAGATAGCCTAAAAAGAATACGTCCTCTTAAAGCACATAAAAATAAATAATTGCGTGCAAGCCCTATAAACTGTACTTCCGAACGGCGAGATTCAAACGCTACTTGTAGCCGATTAAAAAAACTTGCAGATATTGAGAAAGCTGTCTAGTAATGCGGAGAACTTTTATGCCGCATGTCTACATTGTAAGTTTTTAACAATAAGATTGGGCAATGAGTAGCCAAATATGTTGGCTCATTTTAGTGTTTATAAGTTTTGTTTTGTTCCTTTTCTCTAATAATGAATATTTACACAATCATAGCGATTAAATGCCTTTAGTTTGCTAATTCCGGATTTTTCCGAAGATGCAAGGTGTATAGTGCAGGGTTGGCCCGTTCTGGATATTTTTTACATTCGTATTTTCAACGGTCTTCACCAGGCTTTGCTTGTTTAGAATTCGTTCGTTTTCTTTTTTGAAGATATATATATATATTATATATATATATATATATATATATATATATATATATATATATATATATATATATATATATATATATATATAAGGTGCACATTTTGGATTCCGTGAGGTCATTTTGGTATTTTTTGCTTTTATTTGTTTGTATGTTTTGGTGTTTCAAAATTTTGTTCGACCAATTATTTACATTTACGCTATTATAACGATTGCTTGCGTTACTTCGCCAAATATCCGTTCCTGTGAAAATACAGGGCGTTGCACGGTCCCGGATGGGTGGGTACTCGGCAATAACTGCTACGCATTCAAAATGACCGCGTATATATCTGCCTCTTTCGCTGGAAATTTCAGTTCGGTTCAGTTCGGTTCAAGATGGGCAGCTTGCGGCATCTAGCGAGTCGCCCGCGAGTCAGCGCCGAACCTCGTGCATAGCGCCGTTTTTCTGTACCTCCGGTAAAAATTATTTCTGTGGACGCGCTAAGGAGCTTTTGGTGTTTTCTCTCCCACCCCTCCCCTCGGAATAGTTTCGTCCATCATAAATTTGGAACGCCGTGTTCGGCGAAACGTCGACGTTGAGTAGTGGCTGCGTCAATTGAGTCATCCCTGCCTTCGATTTTTAAGATCCTGCAACACTTTTTTTACTCAGTGTACGCAGTGGCAGCCGTCGTCATTCCCGGCTCGGTGTAATGGGGTCAGTTTCAGGCACAGCTGGCGAGCACGCCAGTTTTACAGAAATGAGCCTGTAGTAACTGTTTCGTGTTAAAGCCTCGAGGTGTGTCGGATAAGTTTAGTTGTGAACTAACAACGCAAACTCCCATTGTGTGAATTGTGAAAGCAATTCGTACAAGCAACGGTGGGCTTAACAACACACGTACCCACGCGCGCCCTGTGGTCTAGCTTTTCCTGTGACCAAACAAAAAAGCTCATAACACATGCTTGAGGTGGGGGGGGGGGGGTGAAATTTTGACACGCGAAACATGATGTACCGGGAGGGGGCGCGCCTGCTCTCGGTGACACCTGGGTGCGCATCGGCAGTTGCTCACCAAGAGAAATGAAAGAAAATTTAGTCGGAACGGCACGAAGATCAAAACATCGTATCTAATGAGTCGCCCCGGTGTGTAAATTATTCACTGTTACCTCCAGAGCTACACAAACGGCGAAACTTAAGCTGTGAGCGCACTGATATTAGCAGTTATCATAATATGAAACTTCGCCCAATACACATATCGACTGGAAACACGGTGCGAATTCCAATGTTCATGTTTGTGATATAGTCCTTTATGTAGTGAGTGAACCGAGAGTAAATCACCCCTTACTTTTCCTACCAAGTGCGTCTCATAGCCTATCTCCTTCAGGTATCGCGGCATGATTTCCACTTCCAGTGGCAATCCCCAAGGTTCTGCTCCCTGGATCACAGAGTTCTGCAAGCCTGTACATGACAAAAAGGGCAAGGAAATAAAAAAAATTGGCACATCCCTGCAACAAACATCAGTACGACTACGCAGTTGTGCAGGCATTACAGTGAGTTTTAGTAAAGTATGAAATGCGTGTTTCAGCGTTAAAGATAGTGAAGCGGGGCGCTCTGAGTAAAGGCGGACACATTTATCCTTCCCCTCGAGTCACGGACCAGGAGTGGCGTAAAAAGCGTGATCACGGCACCAATCGTTCGCACCTTACGTAGGCATGTGCACACTGGCACCCACACAGAACACGTATCTGTTAAGCACAGGATGTCGAACCGGTATTTTTTCGGGTTCGGTTCTGGTTCGGGTTCAAGCCTTTCAGAATCGGTTCCGGGTTCGGTTCCGGAGCACCATTCTGTTGCGGCCCGAACAGGTTCAAACGGGTTCGGAAAGAACGCTTGAGGTTTTTTTTTCTGCTATTTTTTTTTTTTGCGCTGGGTTTTCGTTTGTCGGCCACGTCGGTATAAAAACAGTCATAACGGAAGTTTTTTTTTTGTGGAAATGTTTTGTCTTGGCCAACTTAAAGAGACGGTACAACACTTTTTCAACTTTGTTTTCAAATCTTGAATGCTTCCAGAACGTAGTCTACCATCAAATCCAGTGCATATATTAGGGGGTCGCCAAGTACCTCAAGCAAGCATTACTGCTCTATGCCCATCAGATAACTTCAAAATTTGCTCAAACTATTTTTTTCCCCTTGCCGGTCTTCGCGTTCTTCGACTGCTGGAATTACGTCATTACAGTGGTGTAGCGGCTGTTTTCCGGGCTTCCACAAGTTGCAGCAAAGAACGCATGTGATAACCACTTTAAGAAGACAGTCACAAAATCAAAGCAGAAATGAAGGCGTATTCGCTGCGACGAGCAAATCGACGCAGTCTCCCTCCGTGCTGGCAATAGCTTAAGCTTTCGCAGAGCTTCCCAGACGGGAAGGAAGGAGTGAAAGCGTTTATGGGAAATTGTTCCACACTCACTTTAACCGTTCAATTCCCTGCACAATGTTTTCTATGGGAGGGCAGGTTACAACACTGCCGCGAAATATAAGGTTCTCATGGACACTTAAGGCTGTGAATGTCTGTGAATAAGAAAGTAATTACTCTTTATGGCCGCAATTATTTTTAAAAAATTCGGTTAGTTCATTTTTATAATTTCAGTTAATTTGATTATGAGATGAAGGGTGAAGGGGACCTTCTTTTTAACCCCCGGGCCGTGACTCGGTGTCTACGACATGACGAGAGTGGTCGGACCAGCGTTTGAACCCTCTTAAGCTACCTTTGGCCCCAAGACTGGCCGGAACAGAGGCCCTCGCTAAGCATGTAGCGAATCAGAAAACGGGAAAATGAGGGGCCTCGTTGAAAATAACCACAAAAATAAGAGTTGGCAGTCAAGAAAACCTCGGAAAGCAAAGGGGAGGATGTGGTAGGTCATAGAAACAGATGAAAATTTTTTTGAGTCAGAAGAAATTGGTGGAAAAATGCCCGCCGGGTTGGATCCGAACCCACGACCTCCAGAATACCCGGTCTGGTGCGATAACCACTACGCTACCGGCGACCGATTTTCCCCTCCACTTTCTGGGGTATTTATGTTTAGGTATTTTGTTGCCGGTGCACCAGACCGGTATTCTGGAGGTCGTGGGTTCGGATCCCACCTGGCGGGCATTTTTTCCCCACTTTCTTTCTTTCCAAATTCTTTATCTGTTTCAATGACCTACCACATCCTTCCCTTTGCTTTCCGAGGTTTTCTTGACTACCAACTCCTATTTCTATATATATATATATATATATATATATATATATATATATGTGTGTGTGTTTATTATTTATTTCCTGATTTCGATGGCCCACCAACCGGGTTGAACCTTCTGCCTCAGTGCACTTTGCACATTAAAGATGAAGAATACGCAACAGAGGAAGGCGCAAGTGGAGCGAATTAACCAAAAACAGTAGTGGCACTAAGGGCCGCATTCCGAGCCTTTCCTTCACTCGTGGCGTTTCCTCGACTTGGTTGAGGGGAGAATACCTCGATGCCTTTACATGCAAAAATCGATTTTAAGGATATCCTTGACTGGAAGCTCGAGTGAAGGAGGGATTCAGAATACTGCGGTAAGTGACCGACAGCTTGCTCACAGGAACAACGTAGGGAAGTACCAATATATAGCGTGGTTTTTTTACTACTACGAAAGACAGTGCTAAACTTGAAAACAATAAAACCAGGGCTGCGATAGCATATGCATGCATACAATGGCACATATGCACGTCCATACATGCACCTTAGTAAGTATGCAACAAAAAAAAATAGGGACAGATGAAGTTCGCACATACTACTACCGAAGATTGCCGCCCATCATGCGCAGGCCTGTTCAAGTTTTTATAGTTTTCAATGAACGCTTGAATGAAACTATGTCGTCAGAAGAATTGCCTCCCCCGCCAAGATGAGGTAGGGGAGGCCACATAATCAAAGTCAAGCTACGCCACAAATGCGAGATGCAGGGTGGACGTACCTGTGCGGATGGGTACAGTCCCCGAAGCAGCGCGGCCCGCGACGGTGTGCACACCGGCTGCGTGTAGTAAGTAGTTGTTCAGAATAATCCCATCCGCGGCCCAGGTATCCATGTTGGGCGTCGGAATCTGTGCCGAGCCGTGGAAGCCAATCGTCGTCCCAACCCTGAGAAGACATCAGCCGTTCACGTGACATGCGATCGGATGACAACAATAAAAAGACACGTATAAGCGACCGGCGGGGCAATGTTTCCAGTATAATCAAATTGGCTTTGTGTTCTATATGCGAGGGATCTTCCCTCCGACATTGCTCTTACAAATCAAACGTCGTACACAAAACTTCCGCGTTGGATCACAAGTCATACGGACCTTTTTACTAACCCTGGAGAAGAACGAGGCGGAGCTTCGGTTTTGACAGAGCCGCAGGCCAGTCTCGCCTGTTCGGCATCCGGACCCCAAAGTCATTATCTCAGACACAACCGTTGATTTGGGACCGAATAAGGGTCCTTTATTCTTATCGGATTCGCGCTACTTTCTTGCTAATCAGAAGTTTCTGGTGGCGCATGTTTCACTTTATTCCTGAGTGATGAAAAACGAGCGTAAGAAGGCTGGTTAAGCCATCCACGAATACATGAGTGAGCGGTGACCTCTGCTGCTGTTATATAGTTGCCAAAGCTTTCATTTCAATAAATTCCTGGATAAAACTAAGTGTGTCTTAAAACGAAATTGCTCTTTCTACAAACAATTCGAATTAGTGCTCCTTTATAGCTCTGTAAAGAGCCCCCCCCCCGTAAAAGAACCAAGGTGCTTACAGATCATCGGCAATGATGATAACTATGTTCGGTGGTTGCTTCTTGGAGAGTGACTGGATGATCTGGCACATTTCCAAGAGCAGCACGAGCAACGGCAGGACCCTTTCCTGTCGAGCAGGCCCCGGAGACGCATGGCACTCCTAAATCAGGTAATATAGCAGGGAATTCAGGTTAGTAAACAGCGACATAATTATAGGACAATACAGGAATTATAGTAGACCTACTTTATGCGTGCGGGTAGGTGTATGTGTGAGTTTGGGCACATATGCTGTTGCCTACTAGACAGGACTCAACAAAGTGCCGTGGTGAATGTTAGCTTTGCTTTACTGCTTTTCTAGCATACACTGCAGGCGAACAAAAAATAGTAGCAACGAACTTGTGGCTTCGTGTCTGCATATGTTTTTCGACTAACTTGTTCCTGTTTGATAAAGTTACCACCTGTGAATAGCAGATAAAGAGGCAAGAGATGTTTTGGAAGTGAGATCGCAACATGGATCTGGAAGCAAATAAGTGGGGAGTATTTTGAATGCCAAGCGTCTACGGTGTAAAACCAAAGGACAGCCCTGCCCTGGCTAAGACAAACTGCTTCCCGAGTCAACGAATGGAAAAATCCGATAATACTGCTAGTGCACGCTACAGGGTCGTGGCGCAGAATGTGTTAGCGGTGCTCTTTTACTGTATTAATTTTAAAATTCATGATATTGCCCTGCTACTACCTTCAAGGCATTTCACTGTCTTCCAATAATAGCACCTGTGTTCATTCGCAGTGCATACACCAGCTTTTGAGAGTCCTGATATAGAAAGGATTGAAAAGCGACCGGGGTTTGGTGCCCCGTTGTCAAAGAGGGTGTACCTACAAATCATCAAACATTTTTTGTTATCTATTCGACACAGACATCAGTGATATTCGCACCAGAATTCTTACTTACGTTAAGCATCCGTAGTGGAGCAGGTGGGTATGCTTATCGAGCGTGTAGTCGTCTAGAATGGGAAATAGGGCCCCTGCCGTTTTCTGTTTAGTGCATTTGTATATTTATCTTCAGACTGAAACTGTGAGAGTGCAGCACGAAATATGTCCGTTCTGGCCAACATTCCCTTCCCCAACACATGCCGCGCTTAACGTGCTTACTGTGAAGGACAATGATATAGGGCTGCGCTCGGCGAAATAAGAGCACTACCGGCGCGCTCCCACGCGCGCTTTTCAGCCGGAAATATTTTTATGCCCCAGAATGAAAACACCTGCAGTGTGTCCTTGCAAAGCAGCTATATGCTGGTATATCCGCAAGAGAAGATCCTGGCTTGGGCAGCCGTACGAAGATAGCAGTAGGGGTGTGGGTTATTGCGTGTGTGGCGGAAGTACAGTCCACTCTTGTTAATACGAAGTCCACGGGGACTGCAAGAAACTTCGAATTAACCGAACTTCTAATTAAACAAAGAGCTCAATAACAGCATTGTCAGTAGTCCGCAACACGTCTCTCTAGGTTCCGTTCAGAAACTTGACTCTATAGTCCAAAAGTCGAGTGTACGATACAGTTTGCCATGGTAGTTGAGACTTATCCCTAAAATCGAATCCTGAAGTGTATACTATACAGAGTGCTCACACAGCGCTGTGCGCAACGACACAAAAGAGGGTTGAGCACCTGGCCTCACGCTTTGTCAACTGCGCACTGCCTCAGGTGTGATGGCGCCGACGTCAGTGCAGAATATGGCGCTGTTTTCGCGCTTGCAAATTTTGAATTTTATCGGGAAAGGAGGGTCACCTAGATGCTTCTTATTCAAAATAACTCCCAATTACCCGACGTTATGGGTTTTCACTTCGAATTGTGGAGCGATTTCTTCCATTGGGTTGCACGTAAAATTGTCGGAACCAGCAACATCACTCCCAATTAACCGAAAATTCCAATTACACAACTAACTTCGAATTATCGAGAGCCGACTGTAGTGACGTCCGACTGCCATGAGCAGGTTGTGAGGCTGGGTGGCTGTAGCGTTTTCATAGTTAGTGATTTCGTTGTGCGTTTTCGGATAGAATCGAAAGTTATCAACAAGACAGCCGAGAGTCGAGTCCCTGCCCGTGGATACGGTCAACCTGATCTGAGTAAACCGCTGAAAAACTCGGAGTACACAGCACGGCGGAGGAGCTCATTGAGGCTAACCTAGTGAACCAACACTTCCCAATACTTCTTCCGACCCGCCGCGGTGGCTCATTGGCTTAGGCGTTGCAACTGCTGAGCACGAGGTCGCGGGTTCGATTCCCGGCCGCTGCGGCCACTTTTCTGATGGAGGCAAAGAGCAAAAATGCCTGTGTGTACGAGATTTCGGCGCACGTTAAAGATCCCTAGGTGGTCAAAATTAATCAGGAGCCCTCCAACTACGGCGCATCTCATCGCTTGCGTTGCGTCGGCGTGTTAAACATTAAACCCACAAATCAAATGAATCCATACTAACTTCTTCCGTCTCACCTTATCAAAAAGAAAGAAATAACAAACTAAAGTGCAGAACAATACTTGCTCCAGACTAGCTGCGGCATATTATTGGCCCATTAGAATTAAACAAGGGTTAATACTAAACGTGCTGTTTTAAAAAGAAAAAGCCTATTAGTAGGCTTAAAAATACAGAAGCTTCGGACAGCAGGTTTGCAGGACAAAAGCGTGGCCACCATTTGATGAAAAAAAGGGGGGGGGGGAATAAAAAAACGAAAGCACCCTAAACTGGTGAACAGCGTTGGTGGGCAGCGTGGAAAATAGGAAATATGCGGAAAAATGTATACGTTGCATATTTTGACGTCGCCTACATTCTAACACGTTTCTAGAAAACAAATAGCTTCGTCTAACTATCCCAAGAGCAGTAACGGCCAACTGCTTGCTCACCGAGGTGCGATATCCGGCGAGAACAAGTTCACCGTATCAAGGATGTACCGATAACAATTAGACAAAACATCTTGTGACTTTCATGCATACCAAGATGCACTTGAAGCTTCGTCATGCAAGGTGATGCATCATGCGCAAACAAAAGACATAATCTATAGAATCCAAGATCCAAGCCCTTACCATGGACATGGATGCTGCGCATTGAATGAAATATTTCCCTTTTGTTTCTGAATTTTATGAAAAGCTGTGGGCGTTTGTGTAATGGGAACAATGGATACATGTACAGGTGGCCGTCATAAATAACTCGAACAAGGATTCGAGAGTATCACAAAATATTTGTCTTACTGGCTTTATCACAGCCTTCTGCTCAACAGGAAGCTTTTCTATTACGAGGGCTCTTTAAACGCGCACAAATTCAGCCAGGCAGATTCCGGAAGAAGAAAATTCTGCAAATTTTGCAAGACCGTGTGGCAATTTACTTTTACGGCCCCCTTTGGCTTCTTGGACTTGTTTGTATGGTGCGGTGGGTCCATGTTTGAAGCTTAAAAGAGTAAAATCATTGGAACAAGTTTATACTATCAGTCAGTGTTGGGTATTCATTCCGGTCTCCTCAGCGGCAGGAAGGTGTGATGACGACGTAGCCATTTCGCCTTGAGTTGAATTCGTTGGGGTGAGGTACACCAGTTAACTAAAACTATTTAGGCCTGTATAAAAATAAATCAACATATGTAAAAGTACCAGTTAGCATAAAACTATTTGCCGATGGCTGTGTGATATACAGCTAGATTAACACAATAGAAGATAACTTATCTTTACGAAATGCCTTGCAAATGCATGCCATGGCGCAAAGAAATCAATTGCTGCTAAGCTTCAAAACGTGATCGCTCCATATCCGTAAGTAGAAAAAAAAAACATTTCAAACATTTTTACAATATCAATATGACCCCCTCGCGCTTGTAACTGAGCACAAATACGCAGAACTGCCGATAACCGACTATCACAAATGGGAATAGCCCATAAACATCACATCTACCGCTCTAAAACGTCTATTCATATTTTTGGCCTACCCAACCTATGTCCAGCCAGTAACCAGAAGGCGCCAATAACGTCTGGGCGCCCTTTACTAAGGAATTCATATATAATTTAGAAGATACGCCATTGGGGGCAATTGATTTATTTACAACCGATATAAAATTAGCGACTCTCCTCCTAATTTTGAATTGATATGATGATATGATTGATTGATTGATTGATTGATTGATTGATTGATTGATTGATTGATTGATTGATTGATTGTGGGATTGATTGATTGATTGTGGGATTGATTGATTGTGGGATATAACGCGCCGAAACTACACAGGTTATGAGGCACGTCGGGGTGGAGGGCTCTAAATTATTTTGACTACCTGGGGATCTTAACGTTCCTCGAAATCTGTAACACACCGGCGATTAACACTCTTCGCTGCCATCAGAAGAGCGGCCGCCGCAGCCGGGAGTCGAACCCGCGTCCTTGGGTTCGGCAGCACCAACGCCTAGCCGCTGAGCCACCGCGGCGGGTAAACTTTCCTAGCGAGCTATTAAACAAGCTGGCCTATTCACCCTCTATAACCGAGGCACATAGCCCGATTAAAATTTTCGTTTCCCCTCCTTCACGGTCAGTTCAACTTAGAGGCAGCAAACGATGTATCCGCTGACCAAAACTAGGTTAATGAGACTAAAACATCCCTCAAAGGCTAAAAGAATACCGTTCCAACGTTGATGTTTTAAGTATGCTCTCTTTCCATTAGCCACAAGGGAATGGAATTCTCTAGGTAACTCTATAACGCGAATTACAATCTTGACAGTGTTTTTGAACATGCATAAGAGAAAACCTAACCCAATGTAAGTATAATCGTCACCTCTTCTACCAATAACAAACCCGGAGTGCATCCAAACATTTTTCATTTTGTGGGATTTACTGAGAAGGTTCGTACTGAAGAGTATATATGCTGTTAGTAATGCCATGCGCAGAAGAATGTTCTAACCTGTATTGTAGCAGCCTGTACTCTTTCTGCTTCTTGTAAAACCTGATGGTTTTTGCGTGTTTTGTCTTTGTACAATGTTGAATAGTGAGTATCAAGGAGTGTCTACATTTTTAAACAACTGACATGTATCGTGATATGTCCTTCCAGCAAAAATCCCCAGAAAGCTTGGTAGTATGTTTAAATAAATACGTAAGTATTAATCGTCCTGGTGCATGCCAGCGGCTATGGTAGTATTTTTTTAAGATACGGGGCAAGCGCTTTGTGAAAGCAAACCCACACCGCCTATTTCAATAATGAAAGAAAATACACTCTAAGAGAGTCCTGTGTTTCACTTTCAACTAAATTGACCAATCGATGCCCCCGACAATAAAATTTCGGTGAATGACGATCCCGAGCGTATGCGATTTACGCGGAAGTTGGGCCTGCGCTGTGGCGTAAAGCAATTCAGGCGGGGCGTTCTGCACTGGGCAGTGCGAGATCTCATTCAGTTTCATGCGATAATAACTAGAGAGCAATCTGGGGCTGCGATGGTCCACCACGATGGACGGACGGGTAGGAGTGGATTCAGATTGACACTTGATCGCTCCGGTGAAAATACTACGGATTAGATCGTGCAGTCAGTTTCGCTTTCGTCGTAATCTTCATAAGCGCTTTGCCTACGCGGAGCCTTTGGAAGAAGAGTTCAAAAGTACGTCTCTCCTGGAACTGAGTGTCGCACGCGCGCTGACACTCCGGCGGCCGATTGGAACACAGCTTAATGAATTTCAATAATTCAGGCTTATATAACTGTTTCAAAGATAACGGTTATTTTCTTATTTAGAAGTACAATACCTTTTCCTAATAATAAAAAAACTACAAGCGCCTAAGCTTTCACAAATAGTTTTTAAAAAGGTCGGCATCCCGCTGAAGTTGGCGGCAACTGGCAGACGCACTTCGCACACATCCTCGCCTCCGCGTCTGCTTTTTACCAAGACGTTCCGTTTTATTTTGTGCAGCCCAAATTTTTAACGAATAACTTTCTTCTGCACAATGTTTTTTGTAAACAATGAACTGCAATGTAAGTGTTTTGTGGCAGAAAAACACAATATGCACATTCGTAGGTCCGTTTCGATCCTACGCAGTCCGGTTCCACTACTAATCATCGAAGTGTAAGCGCCGTCTCAGAGTTTGCATTAACACTAGCGCCAGATTCCTCTCTAGTTATTATTGTAAAAAACTGGATGCCACAGCGCAGATCGTATTTTTTAGTCGAATTGTACGATTTTCGCTGGCATTAGTCGAATTTGCTTCGTTTTTGGCATGGATTGCTCAATCGAGTGCATTGTGGGGAAGCTGAACCACGTGACTGCCTTTGAGTGTAGTGGGTCGAGGAATTCAGCAACGTTTTTCGGAAGAAAGCCTGAGACTCTTAGGTGTGAGACATCCTGAAAAAGTACTGTCGGGACTCAAAGCAGTTTATGCTCCTTTCGTCGGATTTACAAGCAGCTCATTCTGCGGGGCGATGTTATTACAGAGTTTGAAGCACGGTTTACGGTTAGTCATTAGACTGATGACCCATGAGTCAGATTTGTCCTCGTGGCGGGTCTCTGCTTGGAAAGTCGTCCGCGCAAGAGTTAGCTTAAGTCGACCTCCTGTCACGAGGACGGCTACTCTCCCGCTACATCCACTGTCACTTCGCAGCGAAGACCCGCTTGAATGTCCGCACCATTATCTTTCGTCGATTAATTAAACAACCATTTCTATTTACTCTCACCCGTTATTGAGGGGACAATAAGACATGCCTCCTGTTTTTACCACATAGAAAATGAAAGACTGTCTCGTCTCTTTCGGTGTTATCTCGAGCAATCTTATATATGACTTCGCTGCACAGAACTATTCAGCCCTTCTCAAAATACGCGTGGGAAGACAACCGTGTGTTTGTAGGCGTCTTTCCTCCAAGCCCCTTTCGCACCACCTGTTTTTGAGCTGAAATAACAAGGTGCGGGATCCACATTTGCGCAGGCTTCTGGCGGGAACAGAGTCAAAGTGTAGCGCACAAAAATGAACTGAAGGACGGAAACACTGCTCATTTATTTCCTGGTGGCTGCCTGTGCGCGCAAACGTTATAATAAAGCGCCACCAAATTGCCCAGTTTTTAGCTGTCTGTCGTGGAATTCGTGGCAACTTCATTCCTGGCCTCAGTGCCAACCGGTACATTTGGAACACCGTCGGATGGAACGTCACAGGCGCGTCATGGCTGTTTACGCGATCCGCCGGCATGTGCAGCGTGGTCTTCGGCGGAGCTTTTTTAAACCCTTGTGACTGATTAACGAGGAGTTTCACGGGGCTACCACTTGTGTCCCAGCTGATTTGGCGGTACTTACTACGCATTAAAAATAAATTTGGTCGAGGTGAAACTTGAGTGCAGTTGGAATTTAAGTCACAGCAGGAAACGATGCAAGCATAATTGGGGATTATGGTGATGAAAAGAGTAAGGTGATAGCCAAGACATCCGGGAAAATGGCTATTTTTAATACAAATATACAGGACAAAAAATTGCGAACGGGCTCTCACACCCCTTTAACGTTGCCTGCATTAACTCTGGCATAAGTAAACCACAATTAATCAGTGCCTCTGCAATTACGGTGAGTGCATATGATCCTGATTCAATAAACAGCGCGAATGATGAACGCGGTGATAAGCATCCCGACCACATCAGCGCCACAATGATTATATACCTCAGCACGAGGTCGCGGGTTCGATTCCCGGCCGCGGCGGCCGCTTTTCTGATGGAGGCGAAAAGCAAAAACGCCCGTGTGTACGAGATTTCGGCGCACGTTAAAGATCCCCAGGTGGTCAAAATTAATCCGGAGCCCTCCACTACGGCGCGCCTCATCGCCTGCGTTGCGTCGGCGCGTTAAACCCTACAATCAATCAATCGATTATATACCTCACCTGGAATGTCAATGAGCAGGCCAAGAAGCGTACTGATGTTATTATTATTATTATTATTATTATTATTATTATTATTATTATATAGTAGTAGTAGTAGTAGTAGTAGTAGTAGTAGTATAGTATTAGTATTATTGTCTCTACACTGTTGCCGTTGTTTTTGTTGTATTACTGTGAATCTTTGTTGCTCTGTCTGTCGTGTGGCCTTTACGACAGGCAGAGCAACAGAGGCATCTTCTTTTTTTATTTTTTACCTGTACCCAGGCTCCGCCTGTGCTTTATTTCTGTCATTTTCACTACTTCAATTTGTGTGTGTCTTGTCGCTTGTTTGTTTCTTGCTATATGTTTCTTGTATTTTGTTTTCATGTAACTATACGTGCGCCAGCACTCAGGCCTCTGGCTGTTCCTGGGCACGTAAATAAACATGATTGATTGATTGATTGATTGATTGATTGATTGATTGATTGATTGATTGATTGATTGATTGATTGATTGATTGATTGATTGATTGATTGATTGAGCGAAACTTGGTTGTTCCCGGACATAAATTCCAGTACCATGTTCCCTTCGCATTACCAAGTTTTCCTGCATGACCGTGGCCCTCTGCGCGGTAAACAACGGGGCGGTGGTGTGTTTATTGCTCTACATCATTCCATTAAGTGTACACGCCGCTTCACCTGGAATTAAAGAATGAATGTATTTGGTTAGAAGTTCTTTGTGCTCGGGGGAAACACCTCTTAGTGTGTACTTACGACATTTCACCCCAGACACAGTACAACTGAGTTTTTAAACATCCTAAACACAATCGCAACTGTTGTAACCTGTCACAGGGATCACCATTTCCTGGTTACTGTGGATTTTAACACACTAGGAATTTCATGGGAAACTAAGCTGACCAGTCAGACGTGTCATCCAATACCTCAGAAGTGTAACTTTTTACTAGATTTCATTCTTTTACTTTGCGGCAGTGCAACTTCATTAGGAATTCATGTGGGAACGTCCTAGACTTGTGTCTGACTAGATTGGAAGCTGTCGAGGCCTCGCACAGAAATACGAACCTGTAAAACCCGACAAGCTTCATCCTCCATTGCACATTTCATTTCATAACGTATCTCTCCTTTATCACAGTTCCCCTGTTTGCACGCCAGGAAGCAATATTGACGACTTTGCTCGTGGGCACTACATTGGTTTATTTAACTTCCTCAATAACAATATCTGATTGCCAAAGCTAACCTCAAGGACGTTGACGAGCAGACCGATTTTTTAGTGAAGTTCTTCACGACGGAAAAGAAAGGCAATTTTTCGCGTTGGTTTTCCACTGAACTGAAACGAGCTTTGGGGAGGAAAAATCGAGCTCACAAGCAAGCTGAGAAAACGGGGCAAGAAAGGTGGCAGAACTAGTTTCTCCAACTGACATCTCTTTGTAAACATCTGATTAAGCGCGATAGGTCTAGTTACATTGACGCGGTTGCAGCTGCTGCAACACACAATGCCAAATATTTCTAACGCCACCTCCATTCAAAAATCTCTAAAAAGTCACCTGGAAACATTAAACTCCTCTATGAACGAGGAGAGAGCATGTCGTACGTTGCCCATGCCTTTGCGCAACAGTTCCGTTCCGCATACGACAAAAAAGTGCAGCTTGCCCCGCTCAACTGCCTCTAGGTTACGATGAATGCTCAGAAGTGTTGGTTTTCGAAAGTCTCATTTCGGAAGGTCTAAGACAATTGAAATCGTCATGTTCGTGCGGCTCTGACGGCATTCCTTAGGCCGTTGATCTTATTACGCTCGTGTTGTAACCAGTTGTGGTATGCCGCGACATACGTGATGTGGATGATCACAATGGAGTGAACTAGCCTGATCAGACTGTCCTCCTTCATGCCAGTTTCCGTGATGTGACTCGTCGGATGAGCCTCATTGCGTCCGCGGTCTTGGCTGTGATGCGTGCGATAGTCTCGCCGTTTCTTCGGTGTCGTTCGATGATCATTCCGAGTACTCTGATCTTGCTGACTTCGGGAACAACTTGACCAGACCGCGTAGTTATCCTGATTGTGCCTTCCTGTCTGTCCGTGATGCGACCCCTCCGTGGTGGTATAACTAGGAGTTCTGATTTGCTTGGAAAGCAAACAAGTCCTGACCTGTCCAGATGTTCTTTAATGGCGTCGAATCCTTCTTGTAATTTGGTCTCAATGTGACCGTCGCTACCCCTGTCTATCCACAGTGTAATATCATCGGCATAGATTGAGTGCCGGATCCCCACTGTGGCGAGCCTGTTGGCTACTCCTCTCATTACTAGATTGAATAGTAATGGCGATATCACGGACCCTTGCGAGTGCCAGTGCTGCGGAGCTTCTTATCGTCGAGTTGTAAATGGCCTGCCCTTAGCTGAGTGGTTCTACCCGTTAAGAAGTCCTGGATGTAGTCATAACTCCGTTCACACACGTTGAGCTTAGAAAGTTGCGACAGTATCGCAGAGTGCTTAACGTTATCGAAAGAACTCTGGAGATCAAGCCCTAGGATTGCCTTATTATCTCTTGAGGCGCTGGAGTCGACAAGGATTTCGTGCTTCAACTGAATCATCGCATCTTGGGTACTTAATCTCTTTCGGAAGCCGATAACCGTGGTTGGGTATAGATCCTTGCTCTCCAGGTAATCCTGCCATGGACTCATGAGGACGTGCTTCAGCACCTTGCCTACACACGACGTAAGAGATATGGGTCTAAGATTGTAGGTGTCCGGCGGTTTACCTGGCTTAGGGATGAGAAGGGTCTTGGCTGTTTTTCATTGCCGCGGCAGCGATCCTGTTTTCAAACACTTGTAGAATTTTGTTAGGTTTTCAATTGAGTGGTCATCTAGGTTCCTGAGAGTCTTGTTTGTTGCTAGGACCAAGCCTGCTGCAGATTTGCTGTTTAAGTCGTGTAGTGCTACTCGAACCTCTTCAACATCGATTTCCCGATCGAGCCTTTCGTTTGGTAACCCTTGGTATGGACCATGTTGCACAATTGGGGTAGGCGGTAAGTATTTGTCGTTGACTTTCTTGAGTACCTCCTTTTCACCGTGTTTCTATATGGCGCGGGCGCATAAGCTTGGTTAGCCTATCACGTTGATGGGACTTGGATTTAGTTTCATCCAAGAGATGGCGTAAGAGGTGCCAGGTCCTTCCGCAATGCAACTGTCCATCCGCTGCGTTGCAGATCGCATTCCACTGCTGAACGCAGAGGGCGCGGCAGTGTCCTTAGATCGCCCTGTTGGGCTCAGCTACCTTCTTTCTGAGTCGCCTATTGAGACGTTGTTTCTTCCAGCGTTCCAGCAAGGACCATTTAGCCGCGATGAGGTGTGCTAGTCTGCTGTCCATTTGCTCAATTTCTGCATCCGTCTCAATGGTTTCTGTCGCTTTTCGTACATCCTGGGTAAGCTCCCTGGTCCAGGCTTCTATGTCCTCAATTTCACAGTGTTCCTTGGCCCTACGGTCTCTGAAGGCGTTCCAGTCGACCAGTTTGTGCGTCCTGATGCTGGTGTCGTTGTATTCCGGGATGTTGATTTCTATTATAGTATGGTCGCTTCCAAGGTCGACTCCCGTGTTGGCCCAGGTAATTACTCCTTTATCATCGTTTTTCACGAACGTGAGATCAGGTGTGGTATCCCTGGAAACCGAGTTTCCGATCCTGGTGGGATTTGTCGGGTCCGTAATTAGCGTGTAGCCTAGATCCGTGGTGTCTTGGTGTAGGTCTTTTCCCTTAGCTGTGTGTTTCTTGTAACCCCAAGGAGGGTGCATCGCATTGAAGTCGCCGCACACTATGAGTGTGTTTCGACCCGCTGCAGTGCTAGCCCTGAGTAGCAGCGTATTGAACTTCTGCGTCCTTTGTGATGATTTGCTGTATACGTTGACAAGGTATAGGGTTCCCTTCTTCCTCTTGCCGGGTACGATCTGGGTGAGCGTGTGCTCAATTTTTGCTTGCCCTTTCTGTACTTCATGTTCCACGAGGGTGAGCCCTTTTCTGACCAGTGTGCATATGCCCCTGCCATCGGCGGAGCCCTTGTGCACCCTATAGCCGGGAAGGGACGGGGCGTCGGTGAGTGCTTCTTGAAGTAACAATACATCTGGCTTCCTTGTAGTGTGTGCTATATGTTGCTGGAGGACCGCCTTCTTGTTCTTGAAGCCATGACAGTTCCACTGCCAGATCGTTAAACCTGCGGTTATTGCTGGTGCGTTGGTGGCCATGTTTGATTAAGGTTGAGCAGCTGCTGGTTGCCTTGATTGTAAAGATGCTGCGCGAAGAGTGGTGCAAACATTGGTTCACTTACAATTGCCCGTAAGGTTAGCTCGATCTTCTAAAACGCCGCGATGCCTGAGCCCATCAGCTCCTCCAGCTTGTTGAATCGAGCTTCCCACCGTGCGTCTATGTGGTCCATCCTTGCTGCACGTTCGTCGACATGGTTATTTTTCTTATCCCTTGACGAGTGGGATTCGACAGCTCTCTTCTTAATGGCTGGTTTCCTTACGGACCTGTCGTTCTCGCCTTGCGTCTTGGCCGTGTCCATAGGTTCGTTATTCATCTGAGTCGAATCCGATGATAACTTGCACGGTTGTGTTGTGAGCAATGCCCCTATCTTGGCCATTTCTTTCGTGAGATTGTCTATGGATGTCTTGAGTTCCGTATTTTCTTTCGCGAGGTTGTTTAGGATCACTTTAAGTGCAATGTTCTCCCTCCGTAGAGATTCCATGGCCTCGTCGTTCCTAGGCACGCTGACGTGTGCCGGGGTCTTGTTTTCCTTGTTTTCTTTCATCGCGTCAGCCCAGCTAACACGCTCATGTGACGGTGAGCGCTTTCTGCTTATGCTTTTATGTCTCTACTGGGGCTCCTGTTGTTCTTGATGCAGCTGCTGGCGTCCCTTGTTTTCGACAGCGAACGGTTCCGGGAATGGGATCTTGGGGTACGTGGCACCTGAACTTGACCGAGTGGTGGAAAGTCTGCGTTCGACAGCTGCTGCTCCGCTTGTCGACGGGTCCATTGTATGCGTCGAACGATGTAGGGGGTCTTATACTTGACTCTACAGCCGCGGTCCACTGTTGGGTGTGCGCCATTATATAACTTGCACTTGGGCGTGCATGTGTGTTCTTTTTTTAGGGTTGGTTTCCCCGCATGCTAAACAGGACTTAGCTGTAGGCGTCGGGCAGACGTCTTTACGATGAACAACCTTGCCACACTGTTGGCATATGTCGATTTGCTTCCTGTAGAGATAGCAAGGAATCAGGGTGACTCCGTAGCGTATAAAGTTGGGAACCTTGGGGCCTTGGAACGCGACGACGACGGTGGTGGTCTCGCCAATTCTCTTGGTGCCCACTGCGAGAGAGTTCCTGTCATTCACAATGTTCCGGTCGATGACTGCGGCGCTGTCCAACAGGGGACTCCCCTTATGACGCCCTTGACGGTGTCGTAAGGAGCCGTGCGGTAGGCACCGACCTCGTTAACCTTATCGTGCACACGAATTGCTTGAATTCGGGCGTATTGAGCTCACGAATTTGCACCCGTAATATTTTTACCACGCGTGAATTTTAAAACTCTGAATGCTAATGAAATCAAAGTCCATCTGAGCCGGAGTAAATTCCTGGCACGAGAGAGTTGAGTCCATTTGAGTTCCGAATTCATTTTGAGTTTCCAGTCCATTCTGAGTTTTGGGTACATTTTGAGTTTTAAGTACATTTTGAGTACTGAGAACATTTTGAGTTTGATTATATTCTGAGTTTTGAGTACATTCTAAGTTTGAGTACATTTTGAGTACTGAGTACGTTTTAAGTACTGAGTACATTTTGAGTTTGAGTACATTTTGACTTTTCAGTACATTTTGAGTACTGAGTACATTTTGAGTTTGAGTACATTTTGAGTTTTGAGTACATTTTGTGTTTTGAGTACATGTTGAGTACTGAGTACATTTTGAGTTTGAGTACATTTTGAGTTTTGAGTCCGAGTGAGTTCTGAGTATTGCGCTCACTGTGAGTTTGAGTTTGAGTGATTGCAGATGTGCTCCTCATCATTGAGTCTGAGTGTGAGTTGTGATTCGAATAAAAATTATGAGTGAGTTTGAGTGAGCCGCGCCTACTTTGCCGAGGTATGGACAACAACTTCGCAAAACATGGCAAACACACTGGAGTGCACAGACAGACAAGCTACACGTAATAAAGCCACACTTGGGACAATACACCACTCACACACGCAATAGATACACAGAAGTCGCCTTGGCTAGATTACGGAAGGGCACACAGATGCAACACACTCCCACCTACTCACTATCTCCAAGACCTCTGTGTAGCAGGTGTGGAGAGGGCCTATCCGTGATCCACACCCTCATACAATGCAAGGCACTGGAAACAGCACGACACAAACACTGCTCACAACTATACAGACAACACATTCCACTACACCCACCGTACTTTTTAGGGGACGACCCCATAACGACCCACAAGCGTACTTTTTTTCTTAGCGATGTCCAGTTTTTACACCTCATTACTTACCATGCGTGTTGACACTCTGGCCCTTTACACCAGTCATCTACGTTGTATTTTATGTCATTCCACGCATATTTTTAGTTAGATGTTTCACATTTACTCTCACTTCGCCCTCATAAAACAACTTTTCCTTGGCGCTGTTTGCCCTTAGTCGGCCTTGCGCCATAAAATTCAATCATCAACATCATCATTCTCTTGTCTTCGTTCCTGTAAACTCAGTCAGCGTAGTGTTTTTGTAGCAGTAATAAAACCCTGGCCTAGTCTCGTGGATAGCTTGCGCTGAACCGCATGCGCAGGAGGCCCAGCCACCGCTGGGCCATAAGGGTGGAGCAGCCGTTTCGCCCTCATCCAATCAGTCACTTTGTACCGCAGTGGGGAGGATCCCAGTGAGTGATGCGATAAAAAAAAAGCCGCAGCTTGCGCGCTGGCGGTTGATGTTCATTTCTGCGCGAGTTATGAATGACCTTGAATGATGTAGCGTAGTGGACCTTTCGCTCTAGAAACAGTGAAGCCTAGCCATGATCATCTTCGGTGTTACAGGCAATGCCTCAGTGCTGCGTACTTTCAAACGAAATCATGTGCGCAAGGAGTCTGTTCCCGCTTTTCCCATTTACCTTTCTTACTATTGCTGCTGTTACGTGAAACTGAAATTAATGAAAGCGCAATGTAGGCACCATCGCAGCATAATGGGAATGTAAAAAATAAAGGTGAACAAGATGGGCTAACAGTAATACACTGAAACACGTGCAAAGATTGCAGACCTCTCCTTGGTAGGTGTTTTATAGATGGTAAGAGCAAGGTCTAGCGCACACGAGAAATTATTGAAGAAGAAAAAATAAGAACTGTAAGCTCCATTTCTGTTAAATTAGCTGAAAAGGATATAGTATACTTGCGTTTGCACTGAAATGCAAGCACTCACAGCAGGGCTTAATGTCGCTACCGATGACATACCCGTTGGAGTGGTGGGAGATTTAAACGCGGAAGTCTCATGGCTTAATGCGCCCTGTCATCTTACCTCCGCAGTCGAGCGGTTTGGATCTGGGTTGGTGTGTTGCACAGACAATGAGGTGCCTAAGACTTGGCAGCGAAAGGGACACCCACGTGTGTGTCCGTTAGTATAGAGGTCGAAGACCTGGAGGTGGTAACTCGCTATGGTACGGATGCATGTCGCTTGCTTGGAAGAAGAGCGGAAACTTTGGAAACGTCAGCCCGAACAGAAGCGTGAATTGGCGAGAAAACCACGGAAAGCCGATGCCGCCGCCGTTGCCGCTTTAAGTTCCAGCTGGTTGTGTAACTGTGAGTCTTACCCGGATGAACAGCAACTGTCCCGCTTGGAACGCCTACGTGGGCCAATATCACTACTTCAGCTTAAAGGGCTTTCACCGCGACATGTTCGACGGGTCTTTCACATTATCGGTTGCCGGTTTATGCGTGCACGGGTTGGAATAGGAGGGCGGTTGGGGGGAAGGGGGGGGGGGGTAGTACGCGCAGATATAGGTTTCATACTCTTACTGATGACTTGTCCGTTGTGTTGGCGGGAGGTTCAACATGGCCGTCAAACCTCCCAATGCGACCGGTGCGGTGTCATCTGTGGTTGAGTGGATTGGGTTGCTACACAAACGGTTAGATGCCTACGACGCTGGAGGGAAAGAGACGGCTCTACGTTTGTCCGTTAGAATAACGCCCAGGTCTCTCCCGAATTTTTTTCAGGTAATTGGCTAGGAAGTATGTTAAGTCGTAAATTACAAACAAACGTGTTTTGCTTCGGGCATTCCGTGGAGGGCATGCTGCTTTTGGAGGTCATCCTTCTTCACAGAGTGGAAGGGCACTAAATTTGTTTTGTAAAGTCACTGCGCCGTGATGCACTCGCTCACGAGCGCTCGGAATTTTCTCGCTACTCTGGGAGCACACGAGAGGCTCACTGTTTCAACAAGTGGTGTGCGCGCAGCTCAGCTCGAGCGCGCGAAAATTCATATTCTTCGGGCACTCAAGTCTGCTTCCGTGCTTTGAAGGCGAAAGCCTGGCGATGCTTATTAACAACCTGTTTACTGCGATATCGTGGTTCCTTCTCTTTATTCGCTTTCGTTAATTTGTCTTTGAACGCGAATTACTTCGTCAGGCTTCTTTTGTCATTCAGGCTGCCCGCTTCTCCATCTTCGCTTTCATTTATTCCCCTTACGGTGCGAACAAGTCGGCAAGCAGGCTGACTGAAACATGCCACACCTTCCCTAAAAGCAGGATTCTGGGCGGCTGTAGCACACCTGTTCTACTCACATGCCATCACGTTCAGATGTCATGCAGCATGCACTAGTGTGCAGCTTTTACGTTTCCAAATTTTAGTTTTGCGCATTGTGTGAAGCGCGCAGATTGCGTCTCAAAGGTTGCGATCCCCGGTCAATCGGCCAAGTGCGGAAGGAACAACCCGGCAACTTCTATTCTACTCTGTAAACGTGCGGAGATAGCACAGTCTGTAAAGCACTAAGCTTCTCTGGTGGAATTCCGGGTTCAAATTCCAAAGGCAACAACGACTACGACACCCTTCCATAAACCGCATTGCAACATCCCCGGACGACAGACACAGGAAGAGAAAAGCGGGAGGGGTAAAATGGATTTAGTCACGTCGTAAGGGCGGCAGAAGATAATTCTCTTTGGGCCAACGTTTGGGCGGCATTGGCAGCAAAGGCAGCAGATACGGGGCCATTTTTTT
The DNA here is from genome assembly GCA_013339765.2 of Haemaphysalis longicornis. Lineage (NCBI taxonomy): Eukaryota > Metazoa > Arthropoda > Arachnida > Ixodida > Ixodidae > Haemaphysalis > Haemaphysalis longicornis. The sequence continues at coordinate 55,179,258 of CM023450.1, forward strand.
TTTTGCGTTTTGTTTTTGTTGCGTTTGGCTCTGCTCGCGTCAGCTCGGGGCAAGAATTTTCGTTGCATGTTTTTTTCTGTTTTTATCTTGCATTTCTTCAACACCGCTTTATAGTCCCAGTTCTTTATTTTCCGAAAACCAATGCGACGTGGTTTTTATTGAAAAGAACAGTGTAATTTTCGTTCATGAGTTTGTCTTTTGCAGTCAAACTACATCGGCCTACCTCTACACTAAGCAGAGTTGACATGTATATGAACCGTACCACCAGTGGTAATAATTCGAATAGGCTTTGCCTTTCATATGTCTTCTCAGGATCGCTGTTGGTAGGGAGACAGATGGAGCTGGTAGTTTCTTGCAGTAGGAAAAACCACGGCAGCACAAAAAGCCTTGACCTACCAAAAACCCCATGTTACTTGCCAAAGAATGATGTGCTATAACATTTCTTCCGGTAGCTTAAAATTTCACGCGACCACTTAAACCTATGTATCGCATGGCCCCCCTGAGGCCAAAAGAGGATTGGGTTTTCCGTATCAGAAACGTGCAAACGAGGCATTTCCGCAGTAATACCACATTTAGCGGCGTCTAATAACCGTGCTCCAGAAGAGAATTCTTACAGCACATACGGACGCGTTACGGTGTTTTTTTTTTGTTTTTTTTTCAGGGTCGTTATTTCCCATTCCTCTGGCAGTGTTTTGAAAATCTACTAATTACAAGTACAGTGTATACTGAGCCAGGGGTCTATTTTTTAACAGCGAAGCTGTTTAGCATATAGTAATTTTTCGTGTCCGCACTCAAAAATACCAAGAAATTGCCGAGAGCGCGCACGTGAGCGCGAGCCTCGCGGCGGCCTTTCCGCTAGATAACATAACCAAGTAAGTGCCTAGCGCTCGTGTTTGCGTGCCTCGAGGCGACCTCCCCAGCGTACCCGGCGCACGTTTATCAAGCAAGCATACCCACTATGGAGATTGGCGGAGAATGGGCAAAAAGGAAAAAAACTTCCAGCGTTCGCCGTAATCACGGCAAAAATCGACTCGGAACGAGAAAGACGCGTCATAGCGTACGCCCCTCCAAGGTGTGATGTCCAATATTAACACTTCAAAAAAAAAAAAAAAAAGGATTTCACCCCATGTAGTAAGGTCGTTGCGGCAGCGACGAAGAAGCACATCGGGCAGCAATCGTGTACTTAAACCTTCGTGATGGTCGCGAAGGGTTCCGTACAGCTTCGCTACCTTCATTCTTTCGCGTTAGTGTGAGATTTCTCATTTTCGTGCCTGGAAACGAAGGATGAGTAAACGTATATCATCACATAGAAAAATTTGTGTCCTTTACGCCATGATGGGAGCGCTGCGTGTAGCTGGGATAAGCATTGTCGGCGGACAGGCCCTTGGAAGGAACACCTGTAGACTCCAGAGCAACTCGATGTAAAATCCCACAATGGCAAGCAACAGACTCAGTGCCGAAAAACCACCACGTGCAAGACTCATAGTTCAGTTGATTTACTTTCTGGTCCACGTGTCTAGCTGCAAGTACAACAGCTGCTATTTGGGATGAACAGCAGCAGCTGGTTCACTTTATTGTCCACGTGTTATAGCTGCAGAACAACCAGCGGCTATCTGGGCTGAAACTGCAGCAGTGAGAGCAAGAGGAAGCGCGGAGCGGGGGAGAGTGAGTATATACGGCGCATCTGCAGTATGGTGGGGCACCATAGCTCGGCCTCCCAAACAGCGACGTCATGGTCTCAATCCATCGCTTTCTCATTTAGAATGATCAATTTCTGGTTGAGTCTGAAGAACGTTGTTCGTCTTGAGTATTTTCTCTTCATTCACTCATTACTAGCGTCCGATCATTTCCGTCTTATTTACCAACGTATTTTTATTCCTCCCACAACTGTGGCTAGCTCACACTGTACAGGCTACATGCATCTCGGCCGTAATCCGGTTCTTCTACCACCTGTTTCCTCCAACAAGTGTTTCCTTCGTTTCCCCGGCTGGCCCGGAAGCACGCGATGGTTACACGCCAGGGCGTCTGCAGCAAGGAATAGATCGATTATTGCAGTAAAGGGGAGATGAAGGACCCGTGTGCCGGCTCTGGATGCATCCACCGCACCGACCGCCAGCTACGCCTTTCCTCGAGACGACCTAATCCCCCTGCGTGCAAGTGAAAATGCCGGTAGACGGCGGGCACGCAATCCGCGCTCTGAGTGTTATCGGGCGCAAAGCATAATGGCGGCGTAGGTTGCACTAATCGTATAATAAAACAGGGATAATACACACGACCTTGCTGTGTTGTCCACTAATCTGTTAGGCGTCTAATCTTCTGCCTCTACGGGCTAGCACGACGGACTGCAGCGGGGCCGATGAAACGAAGGCCTTCGCGAGGCCCTTTTGTCTCAACATCCATCTGATTCTTTAAAGGGAACGACTGCATGAGCGAGGTGGAAAATCTCCGGGCCATAAATCCAGAGCCGACTGTTACCCCAGGAACTTTTGGGGCCGCACGTGCCATTCAAAAGAAAAGCACGTCCACTCAAATTCGAAGTCGTGATTCCAGTGGTGTTCTCTGCCGCAAGGGAGCCGACACAGTGACACCCGCTTCGCCTTGGAGGCCGAAACTCCGTTAGCCGAGAAGCAGCAGTGCCTAACCACCTCTTTTCCATTCCAAAAGATCCGGCAGGAAGTGAGGGCTCTAATGACACCAGTTTCGTCAAGAACGAGAGGCGAATCATGCACCTTGTCCACTCGTAAAGCTAACTTAGCTAACCCTAACGCCACCGTAAGAAACGACCCCGCCTCTCGCCGCTGCTGTGCGCAGCCACAAAGTGGTAGCGGGGCGCAGATTTTGTTATCTGTGCCCGTTTATCGCCAACCATACCTGAGGTTTTTAAATAGTACTCTGCTGTAGCCAAAAACTGCATCTTCAATCAGGGTACAGCAAAAACTTTGTCCTTGAATTGCATACATCTACGTTGCCTCTAAAACGCGGTCTTATCGTAAAACCTGATCTCGCGAAAAGTATACTGTTGTGTTATTCCTACAGTTATTATGGCGTCTACGAAAAGCTGATATAGGTCTATTATTATAAAACGAAAGTTTCCACTGCTCTCCCTGCGTATTCATACACAGGTAACTTCACCCGTTTTATAGAATTTTGTTAGGAGGGAATGGGGGTCGGGTTGAAGAAGGAAAGGAATAGGGGGGTTCCAGCTGATTGCTAAATTTGTTACGCGGATAATTGTGACTTTACTTAATGCATAAGCTGTAAAATTATCGCATTGTCATACGGAACACAGCCATGAAATTTCGGCAATAAAAAGAGATGACAACACAGGATCCAAGTTTTGCCTTCTCATCGCGTGTGTTGGTGATCATCGGTTGGGTTGCGAGTACTTTCTTTTATGTTACTAGCCCGAGCAGGCTGTCACAACCCACGGTGCCCAGATTCCATTGTTGTTGTCGGGATATCCTCTAGGATCGATCGGCTGGTTCCCCGGTGGCACTGATGAAGCGGCGTAGCGCTCCAGCCTTTTTTGCAGGAAAGCCACCACCTGGATATTGACATGAAGAGAATAATAAAATCAGTATGAAACTGACTCCTATCCAAACCTGTTTTCAATTCGTTGGATAGGTGACTGCCACACTACTACAGTGTGTTAAATAGTTTGCAGAGGATTCGGTAGGCATATCTTATGAGACGATAAAATGTTTCATTAGGCCTAGGTCTGCTGTCTAGGTCTATGGCGTATGTAGCTTACAGGCTCGATAGGCGGACTCACTGCAGGTACTTATTGTGCAATCAGTCTTCGTGCTGCTGGGACACTGCCTCCACAGTTGTTGAAGACCCAGTCAGAGCGAAAGAGAGCGAGATACACACACACAGAGAGAGAGAGAGAGAGAGAGAGAGAGAGAGAGAGAGAGAGAGAGAGCATTTTAATGAGGGCGATAGTGGAAGTTTAACCCTAGTCAGGGAATCCATATGTTGTCCTAGACGTCTTCGCTCGGCTCACCAAAAGGGTGTGTTCCTCTATCCGACAGCTGCTCAACAGCGTCTCCACGGCTCAGGAAAAGTACTGGTGAATAGGGTGGTAGGGCTGGGTTGCGTGCGAATTCTAGAATTATATGCTGGAGGGTACCTAGCAGTGGAGAAAATTTGCTTATCGTACTGAATTCTAGGGTTTAACGCGCCGACGCAACGCAGGCGATGAGGGAGGAGGGATCCTGATTAATTTTGCCCACCTGGGAATCTTTAACGTGCGCCGAAATCTCGAACACACGGACGTTTAGGGTAGCGTACAGTGTAAGAAAAAAATTGGGTCCAATCTATACTGTGAAGGTAGTTCGAAAGAAAAGCTTTAACTGACACTCACAACAATTGCCCATGCGATGTCACTTAAATTCACACACATGGCTCTAGAAAGAGTGAAACCAGGGATTGGGCCAGCCGTTACCTGGAATTCGGGGGGGTGGATCCCGAACGCAGCAGCGTCGGCCACGGCAGGGCTAGAGCGGCGGGACGCCGTCGCTGTAGCCCAGCCGTCGGTCGGCAGAAAGAAAACGGAGAGGAGCGTCTTTCGAAGGGCGAGACAGCGGAACGTAGCCATCCTGATGTGCTTGCTCGGGCGCTACACCACCGCGCGACACATGCGCACATACTGAAGCAATTCGGCATGTAGCTTAGTGATCCCCATTTATACCGAATGCAAACTAGTTAGTTTAGCAAGTTGAGAATTACGAGTAAGCAGAGGGGACTCTTATAATTGCTATTTATCAGAACCAGTTGCTCCTTTCGCTTTTTGTAATACTTTTAAAGCACAACCGAATTGCTATTCGCCCATTCAGAAAACGGGGTCCCGTTTCTTGGCAGGCAGTGCACAACAGGTAGCGTTTCTCTAGCGGTCAGGTCTCTAACGTGGTCTCTACATTTTGTTTTCCCGCCGTGCAAAGCAATCCTTAGCGTATCTTTGGCGTACGACCACTTAATTCCGTCGGCTCCGGGTTACCCAGGAGCTGCTGTAGAACAAGTTAATCAAGCCTTGCGAAGGAAGCGCGCAATGGATGTGAAGCTGCGCCAAAACAGGCCCAACACAACCGTCGCTAAAGCAGACGACAAAGCCGACGGAATGGTTCCCGCCATCGCACCCGCCGGCACGCAGGGAACGCTGGGTACTAGCTCCCTTTCGCCGCGCCATCTACACGGTGTTCCGTGAGTGAATACCACCCACCCTTCTTCAGCCGCATCAGGAGCTTCTTGTCCCGCATGGCGCTAAGGAACCGTTGGCCGGTAGAGGTAGAAAGCTATGCATTAAAAAATCCCCGGCCATCTCCACTAACGTGAAACCTAGAGAGGGGCGAAACATGCAGTGCATAAGTGTATTCTTGGCGCCTTGGCATTTTTGGCAACGGAGATGAAAACTTTGGGGGGGGGGGGGGGTAAAGCTATGCAGCTTTACTGTAAACGTATCGTGTCTTTGAAGTACGGAACAGTCTAGCGCGAGGTGTAAACGACTGTCCCGATGTTTTTTCAGTGCGCGTTTCGAAGCGTTCCAGCGCGAGCAGTAAACGAGTGCTCCGGTGTATTATCTCAGTACGGGTTACGTTCTAGCACGAGGCGTGAACTAGTGCCCCAGTGTTTAGTACCCTGACTACACGAGACGACGTTTACGATGACGACATGAGACGCCAAGAGCCCGAGCCCCTAAGAGCCCTCGCCCCTAAAAAATATTGCAGGGGGAAAAATTTACGACTGAAGTAAATGAAACGTCGAAGGAGTTCCATTCAACGTGAAAGTGTCGAAGTGCGGAGCAGTGATCCGCAAAAGGGACTGTAAGCCCCCTCTTGACTAGTTTCAGTATCATCCCGGCGTTGATACCGAAAATAGTCAATAGAGGTCGCTGCAGTTCCGGAAAAGGACTTTAATAAAGAGACACTGAATTGAATTTATTAGTAATTTGGGGCAATCAATGCGTTACTCATAATATTTCCTTATTGTATTTGCTGTGTACTTATTTGCGGCCTAACACGGCAGCGTCCGTAAAAACGGCGCAGCGCAAATATCACCCCAAAACTTTGCATATAAGTAACGTGTGTGCCTGTGTTGTGCAATGGGAATGACATCGGCTTCGTAACGCGAGGGATCCAGGTTCAGTCCCGTCGAGCGGAAGCGGTGATAGCTTCGAAGCCTCGGTTTGTGTACGTGATGCCGCGTGACTACGGTGGCTGACTGTTGTGCCCGGACTGACAGCTCTCTTTATACCTTTCCCTCTCTGTGTGTCTCTCTCCACTTTATCCTGTCACTCCCCCTCTACGTCCCTTCCCCCTGCACTGGGTTCTGTGCAGGTGAGTTCCCTGCCGAGCTCAAAATATCCCCAGTGCATTTCCCTTCCTTTTCCTCTCCCTCAAACCACAACCACTCCGGTGGCCAGATACTGTGACCCCAGACGAGCTACAACGACAAGCCCGGCCCCTCAAGTTCTCCGCACTTCATGCCTGTGGGCGAGAGCGCGCTTTTTTCGTTGAAGCCACGGGTTGAATGCTGAGGACACGTCTTGTCGTTTGTTTATGATGCACGTGCAGTGGAACGCGTCCCGGCCGATGCGCACGCTCATTTTCTCGGTGTTTTTATTTCTAACTAGCGGTAGTACCCGGCGGTGCCCGGGTGGGCACCGCTAAACCACTCTCGCTAAACAAATTGCACCAAGATGGTGCGCTCGAGCGAGTGATTCAGTGAGTAAAAAACGTTTTATTGAGCCGGTGAAGTGGGGGTGGTTCCCAATTTTAGAAAGCCATGTGATGAGCGGGCAACCCTCGGTGTGAAGGAAGACTTGTCTGGACATCCAAATCGCTGTTAGTTACCAAGTTCTCTTATAGCTGATGGGTGGAAAGAGTGTATTGGAGAAGGGGGAGGTTGTTTTGCTTGCATTCTTAATATGATATGAGGAAGAGTGTCAGGTTGTAAATAGAACTTTAATTCGGCAGGAGATTACGCTGGGAACACACGATAGAGGCCGACTGAGTGAGGGGTATTCTTACCCATGGAAAGTGCTATCTCAGCAGGTGTGAACGATGCTCATCAGTACACTTTTACAATAAGTAAGACGGGCTCCCTAGGGGAGGCGCGGGGTTGCAGGAAGTCCCAACAGACGGCGAGCGCTAACCTTGGCGCTTTTTCCCGGTCCGTCTTCTCTTTTAGGTTTATGATAAATGACAGGGCTCCTACGGGAGGGGAATGGTTGCAGAAAGTGCCAACAGATGGCGAGCGCTATGTGAACGCGGGAAAATTCAAATGATTTCCTCGTCCAGAGGGGTGTAAATTAAAAAAACCTCACTTGGCTTTTCATCCTTATGTTAGGACAAAATCCTGAAATTAATTTTTGGGCAGATTGGATTGGGCAGCATTTGCAAGCAAGAACGAATGAGATATATCAACTGTCTGTGTGGTTATTGACGAATGTGTAAACACACAGTGTTTTCTCGAAATCCTGCTTGCCTCTATTCAGTGGGTGTCATAGGTGTCATGGGTGTCACCGGTGTGCGTTCGTTTTCCTGTGAGCGGAGAGCTCCTGCTTCTACTCGTCACTTGGACATCAAAGAAGAAGGAAGAGGGGGGATAGGGGGGGGAAGGGGGAGAGGGAGCCGTCGCGTTCGCTTTGAAGCGTGAACTGGATGTCGGGGGGTGGAGGGAATTTGGTGCTTTTCCGAAACTAAACTGCGGTGGTCTACACTACGCAAAGAATTTGTATGTCTATGTCTTTACATTGTTTACATGTCCTGTACGTCTGTATTGTTGTCTGTATTCTTGTGTCTATACCATGTTGTGTCTTCACCGTTGTTTTTGACCTTCCCCTTATGTAACACCCCGCAGGGCTCCCTGAGGAAACCTCAACGTTGACGATGCTGAACAACTCAACGGTTCTGCACGTGAAGTGAAAGTGTGTGGCACCCACTTTATTGTACAGTTTATTGTTGTTTTTGCTTGTTGGCCAACTGTTAGGCCCATCGCTGTTGTTCCTGCTGAAATTGTATGAATGCCCACCTGCTATGGTCTCGCCCGAGACTGGCAGTATGGAAAATAAAATAAAAATAAAAATAAAATAAACGTTGTAAACAGTGTTTAGATACCCGAGGCAACTTACTTATTTCCAACAAAAACCAGTTCAATATCTCAATGGCGTGCGATAAAAAAAAAATTAATATCTGAAAAACTATTTTACCGCTTTTCACTCTCCCCATGGTAGAATTTTTAAAATTTTCAGCAATATTGACCTCCAACAGCGTAATCCACAATGTGCTCACGAAATCTGAAGCAGTTTGGAAGAGCCGTTGGCTAGGCGTGGACATCACCTGTTAGGCCTTTTTGGCTCGTCAGCCATGTAATTTGTAAAAATCAATTTGGTCCTCTGTAGCAGCGTCGCAGGGCGAAATCCTTAAAAATAGTCATCTGAATTTGTATGAGTAACATAGTGCTAGCAAAAATCAGTTGGATAAATCAATCGGTGACAGATTTATTTGAGAATTGTAAGGAACACAAATTATTTTACGGAGCTCGAATACGTCGATAGTGTTGGTTAGGACGAATCCAAAAACTACTTTTTAGATATTCTTCAGGGCTATATATATCAGTGAAAAGCGCTTGAAAATGTGACCAGGGCGAAGGAGTTAATCACGAATTTAAGAAAATAGCAATTTCGCCATTTCCTCGGTTTAGGAAGTGCAATTTTCGGAAAAACCCGCCTTAGTGAACACCTACTCAATGACGCAAATAAAACTCCCGAATGTCAAGTCTCTAGACCCCAGCAGTTTTGGCTGGGCATTGATGAGTCAGTCAGTCAGTCAGTCAGTCGGGCACTTCTTTTTATAGGTATAGATGTACGCGCTATGTAACGCGTCGCAAGTAAATGGTAACTCTAGACATAGCTTTTGCGTAATTTTTATACCTCGCATTCTTTACCAAGTACACCAGATCCGGGGCCCTGTAACGCCCTGCATTTCCACAAAAATAAATAGTTGGTAGAAGTAGCCCATTAAATCGTTATAATTGTGTAAGTGAAAATAATTGGTCGAACGGAATTTCGATAAACCAAAAAGGCGAAAATGCAGAAAATAAAACTTTTACAAAAATGTAGTCAACGAAATCAAAATTTGCATCTTATACATAAGATAAGTTTTGGGTAACTCATCAATATAAAGCCACGCACGTCAAGGGCACAAGCGCTAAGCCTTCAGTATGATTGTGTGACGAACGCCCTGCCGCAGCGATGGTTTCACAAACTCGTTGCGTACAACGTGCAGTTATGACACGTCAGAACATCAGAGAAAATGCAAAAACAATTCATTGATTGATTGTGGGGTTTAACGCGGCCGACGCAACGCAGGCGATGAGGCGCGCCGTAGGTGGAGGGCTCCGGATTGGTTTTGACCACCTGGGGATCTTTAACGTGCGCCGAAATCGTCGTACACACGGGAGTCTTCGCTTTTCGCCTCCATCAGAAAAGCGGCGCCGCGGCCGGGAATCGAACCCGCGACCTCGTGCTCAGCAGCGCAACGCCTTGGCCATTGAGCCACCGCGGCGGGTAAAATGGAAAACAAGTACACTGGAGAAAGGTTTAGAGGAAATACAAATACAAAACACAGGAAAAACAAGAAATAAGAAAACAAAGGTGCAACAAAATAAAAGCTTGCTGAGCACTTGAGCTCAGTCGCCCTCAAAAGAAGGTGTGGCGCTCTCAGCTTGCCTCGGGAAGTTGTCAAAAACAGATAAGCTGGAAGCCCATTAAAATATGCTGGGACTACCATGATCATGTGGCTCTCCCGTGGTGTGCGTGAATTCTTGGCATCACATAATGAGACACATGTCGTGGAGGGGTAAATATTTCGCGTTATAAACCTTGTTAATCAGCTTTCCAAAATTATATTTTAAAGAGACAAAACTGTTTTATATATATACGTTGCCAAAAGTTGGAGCAGTCCTAGCTGAGTTATTATAAAGAATGATTGATTACATCCGAGTAACATTATGAAGGATACATCTCACTCGAAAAGAAACACTAAATAAAAAAGCCCGTAAGAAACTGTTGTAAGTACGAATAAAGAAACAGCCGAAAATGAGCAAACCGTGTACCCTGCATTTGCACATGAATGAATAATTGGAGGAAGTAACTGATGTAATTGTTATAAGAGCATAAAAGGAGATAATTGGTCAAACGAAATTTCGATAAACCAGAAATACAATAATAAAAAAATATTTCTTTTACCAAAACGAGCCAAAGAATGAGAAATATGTATCTGTACACTACTCCGAAAAAGAAGACAGAATAAACACTCTCGGAAAAGAACATTGGAAATACGAATAAAAATAGCGAGAGTGAGCAACAGCGTAACGCGCAGCATTTCCACAAAATGATCAATTGGCGGACTAACACATTTAATCGTTATAAAAGGGTTGAAATGATTGGTGAAAAAGAATTTAGATAAACCAAATATTACGAAGAATGAAAAATTAAAAGTTTACAAAAAAAATGTAATTACGAAATCGAAATATGCATCCTGTACATCTAAAAAAAGGGAGACAATAAAAATGCCTGAAAAGTACTCTGAAAATATGAATGAAAATGACGAGAACGCGCCAACCCTGCACCACGCCGCTTATGTGCGGACAAGTACGGAATTAGCGATGTAAAGCTCTGAATCGCTATAATGGTGTAAAAACACACCATTGGAGACAACAACGAAAACAGAACTTAAAGTAATAAAGTTATACAAAGTATTTGGCTACTCATAGCCAGAACTGGTTGTAAAGAACTCACGATGTATACAAGCAGCGTAAGAATCCTACGCATTAGGAGACACTTCTCTGAATTTCTACACTTTTTTGCGGTCACTTTTAACAGCGGAGCTGTTTTACAAGCCGTAAGTTCGCCTTTGCAGGAAAAAATACCAAGAAAATGCCTAGCGCTCGTGAGTGCGTGCCTCGCGGCGACCGCCGAGCGTCCCCGGTTCTGCGCAGGGGCTTAGCAAAAAAATATCCAGCGCCGTCGTCAAATGCTACCGCGCACGTTAAAAGAATCTCCAGCGCTAATGTTAAATACGAAATACACTCTCCTTGGAAGAAGTCACCGCGCCCGCCGCATTCTCTACAAGCCATTATGGATATTTGCAGACATGGCTACGAGGGTGCCCATCCTTCCCGAGACGACTTGCAGATCCCGCCACCGCTGCCTCGAGTCGATGACGAAGAGCTGGGGGAAGTTTACAATGCTGAGGATGACTTTGCATCCACCACTCGCCGCGAAGAAGACCACGACCTCTTCGATGCATATGACGACGATTACTAGCACCGCGACTATGCAAATAAACAATGACACGGAAACTTAAAGGGGCCCTGAAAGGCATTTTGAGCACACTAAATGAACTAGCGCAAACCGTTAGATTGGGTCGTCAACGTCCTCTGTGCCAGTATTACTCTTTTACGCGCCGCGGAAAGCTCACACTTTGTTGCAAAGTTTGTCGTTTTTTCTCACCCTTTCCTTCGTGTTTTGGAACGCCGCCATCTTCACATGTCTACATCATCGATTCCCAGATGTTCGTCATGAGCTAGACACCCTGCTATTGGGCGGCTTTTTCACGCACTTCCGGCAAAGAGATGAGTCGTCTGCTCAGCGTCGGCTCCCCGGCTTATCTGCCAGCGGAGTGCCGGAGTGCTTGGGGCATTTTACGACAAACGAAACAGTGTAAAACAAACGCTTAACCGTTTGTATTGAATGCAACACGGTCCATAACACGACATTGATAATCTGTTACCTGAGTACGTTCCATAAAGAAAGCGTTGAAGCCCCGTGGCACTTCTTTCGTGCAATCGCAGAGAACGCTCCTGAGCCGAATGCCCGGTTTGACGCATACATTTTATTCAACTTCAAAACAATCCAGAGATGCTTTTCTAACGAACACAACGTCACAACCATGCGTTGAAAGTCTGAACCACGATTGACAGAGGATGGGTTGCCTCCTGCCCGTCGTAATTCGGTACTCACCTCGCGCGCAGCTTTGCGGGGACGAACAGCAAGTCACTTAACTCTGGCGCACAAGCCGATGGCTTTTAGCCACGCACACTGCACATACCCCATGCGAGGTTGAGTCGTACGTCGCTCGAGAAAGATAATCCAGACCATGGGAAGCACTATCCACCCGCAGAAGCACAGCGGCGCATTTCATCGCGAAACAAAGGCGTCCACACACACACAACCATCGCCTCCTGTAATGCCAAACGCATCTCGCACTTCCCAATAGGAATGAATGATACGCCTGCAGTGCCCACATGTCGCGAGGTGGGGCCCGAGCTGAACCGGGATCAGGAACCGGTAACTGACTTCTAAGCGGTTTGTGCCTTGTTGCCAAAGGCAACCGATGTTTGAGATAGTCAAAGAAATGGCGCTCGCTCCAACGCTAGAAAGCTCAGAGCCGCGGCGTAGAATGTGTTGCCAACGTTGCCGCTCTCCACCACGCGTCGCCCCAAGCTGAACTGGTCACATGATTGAAGCGTTTTGTGCACGGGTTCTGTATCGGTTTAATACGACTTTTTCACATGCCGCCGGCAGGAATTACCACCGCCGCAAAATAAGACCCGGCACCAGCGGGGCCACATCTGATACGGTGCTTTTTGGATAAACAGTGCGCGGTGCATCAAGGGAACGAGCGCACTAAAGTCCCTCGATAAACGCCGATCGAGGGACTTTAGAGCGCACGACCCACCCCGTGCGGCTGCGAGTTCGCCGCCGATAAAAAGTCATGTGCCGCCAGCAACGTACAACCGCTAAAGGGCAAGGCGAGGCCGCCGCATAATGCGGCCAGATTTTTGTTCGCTTTTCCAGCCTTGAGCGGCGGAGTGCGGGATTCATGGTGTCAACAAAGCTTGCCCGTAGCAGACGACAGTCTGATCAGCGCAATAGCGGAAGTACGTCACCGCTGCGGAGCGCAGCATCATGGGAGGCAAGGCTCGCGCGCCGTCAACAGCGGAGAGTAAGTCGAAAGGAGGAGGAAACGCGAAGCGACGATAATGTGCGGTTTTTGATTTACGCTTTCTCAGCTAATACTCATCGCTTTAACAAAATTCTTGTGGGAGGAGATTGCAAATACATTGCTTTATTTGGGTAGATGTACATCCATGCATCGGCGGAAGGTATTTCAGGACCCCTTTAACTATGTATCCGGCAATGCTCCCCTACAAAATCTTCGCTATTCAAGTCTTGCGCGTGCGTGCACGTTTCCCAGAATTCTTTTGTGGTTGCTATTTGCGATCGCCAGCTGGGTGAACGCTATCTCGAACCTCGCCAAGAAACGCTTCCGCCTTAATAACTTCTCGATGTCTAGCCTATACTTTCCTCCACCTAATCCGGCAAACCGCATGCACAGCATGGGTGAGCTAAGCAGCTGTCTTCAACCGCTACCGAATGAATTCGTTCCATGTTGCAATCTTAAATGTAGTCGCACATATAAATCTGATAATTTCCCCTGGTTCAGTTTGAGTATAAAGCCCTTTAACCGCAGCTTTTCATGCTATTACTTAGAAGAACAAACTTTGGGAAATTCATCAAACTCTGTGTTCTTGCTTCCGACTTTAGTTCAGTTCCCCTAACCGTTCATTGTCCCTATTTAGCGGAACTCTAGAGCAATACTTAATTTCCGAAGCCTCCTCCTAAAAGTATACACAACACCGGCCGCCCAAAAACAGCCCTAGTGGGGCTGGAACTTACATTCGGGAGGGTAGAAGCCAGGTTCCTCAGCTCGCAAGGATCTTTCTCCAGATCAAACAAGTACGGCGGCTTTCCGCTCGCGAAGTTCGAGGGACGACCACGGCCGGCGTCATCGCACCGGAGCGTAGCCCGCTGACGCCAGTTCTTGGGAAACCGGAGAGCATTACGGCGGTAGAGGCCCCTGTGATATAAAAAGGCTGCATTATCCTGGTAGGCCACATCCCTCCCGTGGTGTTAGAAACGTCCTTTTCGGCAGTTAATCAAATACGTCTACGGTTGAACTTCAGAACACGTCGAAAATATTTAGATAAAAAGTAGATCATCGAATCTGAAAGTTTTAGTACGAAGCAATGGCGCACGAATTACAAAAAATACGGCAATTGATCTATTCAATTTTTTCTCAACGGCCTGATTAGTTCTTGCGGAAGATACAATCAAACCGGCCTTGATACAATCATGTAACAAGAACAACACGCTCTGAACTAAGCTGCTTAGCACAACACAATTCACAAATTCCGGCCAGTTATTCATTAGGGCTGCGACAGAACTCAAGGCCGTTTTTCCAATTACAGCCCCGTAGAAGCGAAAAAAATCGTATACACGATCAACACCACCTGCTCCCACTAACCGTTACCAATACGCTTAATTTAATGTGCTCCTGGCTAATTGGAGATAAACCATGAACCAACGATGTGCTACGGCTTGTGGGAAGCACAGCAAATGCTATATATGAAAATTTCTATCGCTCTTAACTGGAGCGTCTACAGATAAAAGATGGCTGCGGCTTCACTCAGCTGACCCTCGAGATGCAAAGGGAAAGCTTAGTTTAGCCTGGTCCGCTTCCGGCGTTTTGTGAGCCGAACGGCGCGATCGTCCTGTCTTCCGACGCCATCGTCGCCCGCTTGGCATTCTGTTCCCTCTGCCGTGAAGCCGCCAGCCGGTCGATATACCCGGGGTGGTTCAGACAACTCTTGCCGGGGGTGGAGGGAGAAAGCATGCAGGCACGGCTGGGCTGAATGCCGCTCGCGATAACATAACCCGTTGTGTGGGGGGAGATTTAAACAGCGGGTGTCCCGTGTCACAATGCGCCCTACTAGCTGTCTTCGCAATCCAGCGGTTTGGGTCCTGGGTTGGTGTGTTGCGCAGACAATAAGGTGCCTACGACTGGGCAGCGAAGGGACACCCACGTGTGTGTCCGCTAGAATAAAGGTCGAGGCCTTCGATGTGTTAACGTCGCTATGGGACGGAAGCACGTGGTTCGCTTGGAGGAAGAATGGGAGGAAACCTGAAGAAACGTCAGCCAGGACAGACGCGTGAATGGTCGCCAAAAAACCACGCAAGCCACTGCCGCTGCCGGTTGCCACCTCAATTTCTAGCTGGTCGAGTAGCTGCGAAATCCGTCCCGGATGAACTCCCGCTTCGGTCAACTGGGCCCGCTTGAAACACCGACGTTGCACCAATATCACTTGGTCAGCTTAAAGAGCTTTCAGAGCGACAGGTTAAAACAGTGTCTTTCACTTCTAAGCACCCTCTCAATGCTGGTTGCCGGTGCATGCGTGCACGGGTTGGGAGTGGAGGGAGGGGGGACACGCGCAGCTAAAGTTTCATGCCCTTACAAATGACATGTCCATTGTGTCGGCGTGAGGTTTAAACGTGGCCGTGAAGCAGCCCAATGCGACCGGCCGTGTTACACAAGAGTAAGAGATGCCTACGACACAGGGGGGAGAGACAGCTGGACGTTTGTTACGCTAGATAAAGCTCAGGTCTTTCCGAATTTCATTCAGGTAATTGGCTTGGAGGTACGCTCAGTCGTAAATTACCTACAAGCATGTTTTGGTTTCCTGCACTCCGCGGAGGGCGTGCAGCTTCGCAGGTCATCCGTTCTCACGAGTGGAAGGGAACTAATTTTTTCTTTCGTTTTCTCTCTTTTGTTTAATAGCGTAAGGTTGCTGAATTAGGAAGACTTTCGTGATTTTCCCGAGGTCACATTAGCAGATTATTTTCATTTTCTTATATTTTCGCGCTCCAGCTTGCTTTTCGGGACGGATGGAAAGACGAGTGAAGGGATTCACAAAGCGCAATAAATAAGCTCGCGCGTTCCTTACTTTAATGCCCGTGCCACTCTAGAAGTCCCCATGAGGTCGTCCAGGTCCGGCTGAGGTCGTGGGTTCCCAGTGGTGCGAAACCGATCATCAAACGTCCCATTTAGGAACACGCCCTGCACCAGCTTGTAGTTTCGGTAGCGCAGGGCGGCTGTACCTTGGATTGGGTCCACATTGTACAAGATCTCGGGTCGAGGCGATGACTTTCCCAGAGAAAGGTGGCGCCACATGTCTCGCGCCGTCCAGCTGGTGACTAGGTGGCCCGGTTTCCCCCCTGGGGATCGGGACGTGCTAAGATCAACGAAATGCAACATGAGCATGCAACGAAATCATACACAGGCATTTACCCGTGTCGTGAACTTTTACAACGAAGCTGTTAGCCTATCGTTGGTCGGAAGATTTCGTGTCCTGAACAAAAAAACCCAGGCAGGACCCAGCAGTTCTCGCCCAAGACGCCGAGCTCATGCGCCATCAGGAGTGCAGCATAAACATCAGTGTTCGTGTAAAGAAAAGAAAACAAAAACAGCCATCGAAACCTCATGATGGATGATAAGGAGCTGGTGAAATATGGGACACTTCTGGTAAAGATTAAGTTTAGAGCTTCTTCCGAAGGGGGTAGGCGTTGACGTGATTGGAGGGCTAGCGCATGTGTCAGGCTAGCAGGACCCAGCAGTTCTCGCCGAAGACGACGAGCACGTGCGTCAGGACCCAGCATTAGCCGCCAGAGATGCCGAGTGCGAGCGACAAGCCCGCCGAGACAACGAGGGACATTTCATGCCCTCCCCAATCAGCATAGTGGTTTACAACAGCTTCGCTGGACATCCACTTTCGCGGGGCGGGATGGCGTCCATATTTTTTTGCAAGAGTCGATGCATCCCGTGTTGCGATGAAGCGCGCCGCGACTATCTGCGCGCGTGCTGCAAGTTTTCTGTAGAGCTCCGGTGCAGTGTAAGAAAGTGCCTTCCTTCCCCGGACAGGCTTACAGCATACCGGATAACGGCCGCCGCGTGGACGCCTCGCTGTCGGTGACTCAACCTCGGCGGCGGCAAAATACAAAAACTCTTCTTCGTGTTGAGACTTCCACTTGCGAAGCGGGCGCCGCAGCCGATATCTCCTCTCCGCCTCTATCACGCTCAACGAGCGCAGCTACCGACCGCTTTCGCAAACCCGGGAAAGAGTGTTTGTGTGTGTCTGTACTATTTTCGTGCCGCGTGCTAAGCACTAAGAAAGTTGTTTGACCGTTAGCGCTTCGGGGGCAAATATGCGGTTCCTCCAAGTGCAGAAGGCATTCGATTGACAGCATCCAATCCCGCTGTCGCTCTGTTGGAGAAATGCTGTAGGCTAGCCCGGAAGGGTGATGTTGCCGTGTCGTCGCGGGTAATCTATCGCTATGCAGTAAACGAGTTAAGTTTTGCCTTCAGCTTTTTGTCGTCCTCACAAAGGCAGCTGCTTTTGTTTGCCGCTCGCCACACGCTACTACATTGACGGAGGCGACAGAGTCCGGTTCCCAAATGCCTTCGCCGAATGTAACACCTGCTTCCGGGAGGGATGAAGGAAGCGAGCATAATACCTGAGGACCGATTGCGCAAAGACCAAGATGATAAATATGCCAGGAGTCTGCAACCGTTCTCATATCTCGCACCACGAAAACAGGAAATAAAATGGAAGAAGGCATAGCAATAGTTTGTATATAAATCAGTACTTCGTCTTTGCTTGGTGAGCCGGCTATCATCTAGCTATTGGGGCTCACTAAACGAACACAGTTGCCCATTGAAACACGTGCGCTGTAGCAGCGTAGGAAGAATCGTTTTAGAATGTTCTGTTGGGCAATAAATTTAATCTGAAACAAAGCTTTGAGGCACACTGCTCCTAGTGGAGGTACAAAAATGTATTGTAAGGGGCCGCTTAGCTCTACTGGTCATCTCGCACAAAGAAACGAAGAACCCTCTTTACTGTGGAATCAGGCACCGTTAAGCCCTTCAGTACATATATTTAAGCCTGGTGGCCGTCTCGTGGTACGAGCCTCAATGAGTTGAATGTCAAAACAAAAAATGCATACCGACATGCTAGTATGACAGCCATTAGTCCAGAAATGTCGTGAGGATGGGCGTTTCTACGGTGGGACTTAATAGTTGATGTGCGTGACCCACTAGACGTCCGCCGCTCGTTGTTTCTGGTCTTGCAATGGCGGAGCGAACCACATGCATAGTATTTTAACCCAAATAATGAGGCATCTCTTATATGGGTTGAAAGTGGCGTATGAAGCGACAATCTAATTTACAGACGAGCATTACGTGGCAAGAGGAAAAAAATTCAGCTAATGCTTAACTCTCACCGGCGGCACTGTAGAGCGTGGGCAGCCAGTCAGTGACGTGCATCATCTGTTGAGACACCCTGCCTCTTCTGGCGACCAGCGGGGACCACAGAAAGGCGGAAACCCGGCAGCCTCCTTCCCATAGTGTCTGCTTAGTGCCACGCAGAGGCCAGTTGAAGCTGCGAGTCGCGTGGGCGCCCCATGGCTGGCCTCCGTTGTCGGAGAGGAACACCACGATTGTGTTGTCCAGCATCCGGGCCTCGTACAGCTCCTCCACCACGGCGCCCACAGACTCGTCCATAGCATCTACCATGCCTCCATTGGCGAAAAAGAAAGGGCGACGATTTCACGATCATAATGCCATCACTCACTGTTGCTTGCCTGCCAGCTTCGGCCTGCTTGGGCATAAATTATCATAGGTGTCGTTTTAATTATCAGACAAGCTGTACTTTTCCCGGTACTCGCATGCTACCGTGTTTCTATCTTCACGTCAAGTTAAGTGTGCTTGCCGCTTAGCCTCCGTGAAAAGCAAGCCTAGATAGTATTGATGACTTTGGCACAGACATGATGAACTGCCGACATCTTCCCAATAAGAGCCAATGTCAGTGAAAATACAGAAAACTGCTCGAGCGTCACTGCACCCTTACACCGGATGAAAGTGAAGTGTGAGACGTTGTGTCGTTTAGCCCCTGGAATTAACACCAGGCTTGTTGATATCCTATAGACTTGCGTGAAAGTCTTGCAGTGCGTCTCTTACGTATGTATTTTAAGCGTAAACGAAGCTGGATACCCTTGACGTATGTGATTTTACAAAAGCACGACAAGGCGAACACTGCCGAAGTGTCAGCTTCAATCATCTTACGCGAAATCAGCGTGGGGTGTTTCTCCACTTCACTTATTCGTGCATTAACATTCAAACAAATGTTCTACACTCCACTCCACCCCCCTCTCTTTCTTTTTGTCTCTCCCTGACAAAACACGTATAATATATACTAGGATCCGCTAACAAAATAAAGAGGGGGTATTCCTTATTTTTTCTGTGAAATTCTTATAGTCACATAACGTAAAAAAGCGGTGGTGCCAGTGGCGTGACCAAAAGAATGTTGTAAAAATAGGTCATCAAGCGTCAGGCAGGAGCGCCGAATGGTGACAAATGGTGGTACAGGGAAAAAGGAGCAGCTCCATCCGCGGAAACGGAATCTTGAGCCGGGCTTCCCACCGAGCGGATCCGGGCGCTTTGCAAATTGCATCACCGCTCTTTCTTCCGGAGCTGCAGCCCCTCTTGCTCCTCCAAACCCCTAGGAATATGACGGCAGCTGCAGTACTGGTAGAAGCAACTCTAAAACATTTCACCAGTTGGGCTACAATGCTGTCGTAATCGTATACACGCAAGCGGTCTTTAGGGGCCGTGAAGTACAATATAGGTTTGGGCCCGTTTTACCCCCTGATTACCTCGCTCTTCTACACATATCCTGCCTCTGTCGTCGCCTGTCCGGGCTATTTGGATTATGAAGTGCATTAATTGCAGAACCGCGAAGTAATGGCCAAATCGGCTTAGGGCGTACACCTCATCAACGCATTGTCACAAAAGGCAGCAGAAGAAATCGCAACCTACTTTAAATCTGCTCTGATAGGCGCGGTAGTGTATACAGCAAATACAACCCAGTGCCTAGTCCTTCGTATTCACGTTATATTCACGTTTGCTTGGTGCGCCCTCGTTGTCACATTTCACCTCTTCCAACCCAATGTAAATGATAGCCGGCTTGGCAGTGGATGCCCTCAAAAGCACTCAGCGGTTACCGTACGAGCAGTTACGCGCTCCCCGCCCGCCTGCCCGGTCACCGTGCGTCCGTCCGTCCGTCCGTCCGCCCGTCCGTCCGTCCGTCCGTCCGTCTCTGTCTGTCTGTCTGTCTGTCTGTCTGTCTGTCTGTCTGTCTGTCTGTCTGTCTGTCTGTCTGTAACAGCAAGCTGCTTCGCTTCAATGGAACATGTGCATTCTTCTTACCTGCATATATCGTGCGGTTCTTCTCTCCGATATAAGGAAACTTTTCTATAAACTTCAGAGGAGCATCCAGTTGACCTTCGGATCCGCAGTGAGGCGCTTGGTGACTCAGGTAGAGGAAGAAGGGCTGCAAAGCACGAAGGTGAACAACAGCAACATACACCAAACTTTTTTAACGAATCTGCTTGTATGTAGGTGATGCAGAGGGGAGAAAAGTTCGTACGTTAAGGCCTAAAGGCACCCCTTCTATTAAATTGTCAACCACTTGCTCGCAGGCCGTTGTTGTCAGAAACGTTCACTGAATGGCATGCGGTGGACGAGAAGAAAATAGCGTTATGGGGTCCCAAATGGGAGGCCTATTCAGTCCTGTCGAACCCTAGACGACGGCCAAGATGCCTTGACTCCTGGCGATATCTTCGTCCCTTTGGACGGCCCAGTGTTGGATGTCAGTGTTCTCTCTCTGTAGCGCGTATTGGGTTATTTTTAAGTCGTGAGTGTGTATCACTCATGAAAAATCCCGGGCCATCTCCAGTAACGTGAAACATGGGGAGGGGCGAAACATGCAGTGTGTAAGTGTATTGGCGCCTTGGCATTTTTTCCGACGGAGATGAAACCTTTGGGGGGTGGACGTATACAGCTAGGCTGTAAAAGTCTCGTGTCTTTGAAGCACGAAGCGTTCTATTGCGAGAAGTTGGAAAAGGAGTGTCCCGATATGTTCTTTCAGTACGCGTTTTTTTCCCGCGGAGATGACACATTCTAGCGCGAAGCGTAGGAAAACTAGTGTCCTCGTGTGTTCTTTTAGTACGCGTTACGTTCTAGCGCGAGGCGGTAAAAAATGACTGCCCCGTGTTTAAGCACGGTGACTACATGACAGCCCCTAAAATAATTAACCGTTTCACTTCCTTGAAGGGAAGTAGCCGTTTGACAAGTAGGCAACTGGATATACTCATTATTAGGAGCGTTATTAACCCGAATTTCATGCATCAGCCCAGCTGGGTGTTGTGTTTATTTACCTTGTTCTTGTTCCTAGTTCGGATCAGGTGGACCGCTCGCTGGGTGAACAAGGTCGTCGCGTAGTTTCCGGTCTCGTTCCAAAGAGGCTCTGTACCGGTCCAGAAATCCAGCCCAGTTTGGTTATCCTGCAAAACCGAAGAGCCAAGTAGCCTGATGGAGATGAGTGTAATCAAGGTCAAGGCCGGTTCTCGGGGGCTCATATGACCATAGTGGGCCGCTATATGTTATCGAGAATAGGGTGCGCGTGAATGGGAAGTGGAATTCGTTGTCTGGATTTGTGTGAAACAAACCCGGCCTGGGGCTGTTGGGTACGTCAGGATTATCTAGAAGTTTTCTTAAGCGCGAATTGGTTTGTCCGCACGGTTCTGATAACACGTAGCAGCAAATGGTTTAATAGCATTGGTTGGCATGTAGCTCAAGTTTCTCATATTTTTCGCTGATGCAGCCGGTACATTTGTTGTGGTGGGGAGAATTTTTTTATGTTGCATGCCAAACAAAATTCTCCGCGTATACTTAGGCGACGGTGAACTATCTGGCTGCCATCGTAGTTGTTTCCTCGCTAACCGTTAGATTATCTACTCCTCGCTGATGTGGGGAATGATCGAGACGGGAAAACACAATCCCGAGGCTCATGCGACACAGTGGGCGTCCTCGATTTACCAGTCCTGGACAGACCGCGGGCATTTCGAGGAGATCCTTCGGACCGAAATTTTCAGAAGAGTACATAGAAAAATCTAGTGGCGGATTTCGAATAACATATGAGGGGCAACACTCCCATGCTACACCTGGAATATAAGGCGCGGCGTAGTGGAGGGCTCGGGGGTAATTTCTGTCACCTGGAATCTTTAACGAACGCCGAAAGATCGACACACGGGTGTTTCCTCTTTTCGTCTCCATTTGGAAAACAACCACCGCAACCTGGCTCGAACCGGCGACCTTGGGCTGAGCAGCACAACGCCTTAGCCACTAAGACAATGCGGCGGGTTGAGCGCCAGCGTGCCTTCCTGGCAGCCCGGAGACGGTCTAGTGCTGATAATTCAGCAGGCCACACTCTGCAGGCCACAAGTTCTCAGCAGGCCACAAGTTCTCAAGGAGATCTGAACCGAATATTGCGGTTAAAGCGAAGCTTCTTTTGCCTCTCCTCCCGGCTTTTCGGGCACTGCTGCTGCTGATGTGGTCAATGCGGCCGCTGGGTTTCTTGCACCCAGATGCGCACTGGTTTTCTTACACCATACGATGGCTCTGGCCTCAACGTAACGGGGCTCCTCGCATTTCCGGCAGTGGATGGCGCCGTTCTTTCGGTGTCACGCATGAGGCGATGAGCATGCCACGCCAGCGCATTCCCGCCATGGCGGCCAAAGAGGCGTTTCTTTTTTTTTGCCAGCGACGCCGTTTTTTTACTCCGTGAGTCACCAATGCTTTAGCTAAAAAATGGAAGCCAACATGGCCGTCCATATGCGAAAGCAGGAAATGTTGAATTCCCCAAAGAAAAACATCAGCGCCTAATATTTTGGAGTTTTTTTGCACAAACTGCTTTCCTTGTGATAAATAACTTGGAAAGATTGCGCCATCCATTGACGTACCTGTGTGTAGGTGTGATTGAGGTAGTCTCCTTCGCCGTTGAATAGTCCATAGAAGGAGTCGAATCCACGATACGTGGGCGTGTACTTCTTTTTGAAGTAGCCAAGGTGCCACTGAAAGATGTGTAACATGAACCATGTGACGATGCCGACCACAGGGCTGCACAATCAGGTCACGGACGTGCCCAAATGCGCAAACCAGTAAGTTGCACATTTATTCCGTATTTCTAATCGATGTTTTTCTCCTTACTGTTCGTATTCAGTAGAAAAAATAGCTTCTGCTTTCCTCAATACATCCGCAACACTTAGCTATCGCCTTCGCGATTTTCCCCAATTCTATATTTTGGGCACAATGTTCTGAAAATCCGAAAGCAGCCACACAGAGTCAGGATTAATGGATGTAATCATTCGCTACTATTCCTTGCCGTGGTTTCTAACTTAACGAAATACGACGTGACTAGTAAGTTGATGCGCTTTTATTTTCTACTACAAATTTAACAGCCAGAAACGCCGGTGGAGAATTGAAAACGCCAGGTGGAATTTGTGTAATTTGGTAACACCTACATACAAAGAGTAACATTATAGAAGTACGAGCGACAAGTTCGTGTCAACGTCACTAGCAGCGCACAATAGAGGCCATGTATGAAAACGTGCTTTGGCGTGGTTCTTCAGGTAAATTCCCTGCTGCATAAGTAACCGCAACTTTGTAACGTGTTGCGCAAGCTGTGAAAGTAAGGCTGGGTTCAGACGTGTCGCAACTGTTGTAACATCTTTAAATAATGACGTCACTTGATGTCCCACCCGTCCGAACTGCGTGAAACGCCGTTTTTTTTTTTTTACGTCCGTAGCGCACGATAAGGTTTTTACGTCGCTATTTTGAACATAGCCTAATACGAAAAACCAGTGCAGGCTGTAGCCGGAGCATATGCGCAATGCGTGCGCATCCTGACTGCGTGGATTTTTTGTAACTGGACAAACTAGCGCTTTGAGAGTGCGCGGAGAAGGATGTGCGGTTGGCCGTATAACACGCGAAACCTGCATGTGAAGTTGGCGCTGGCTCTGAATGAGACGTAATTAACGTGCAGCGGTAATTGCCGATGTTGAAGAAAGGAAACGAAATGAATTTTGACGGAAAGAGCCGGGCAGTTAAACCCCTCAATTACTGGGCCAAACCAATGGTTGGGCCTCCCCCGAACTTATGCTGCAAATTTCCCATAAAGCTCAGGCTGGTATCAGAACTTGCTTTCGCAATGTGAAACTTGGCCCAAAGTATGAATTGTAAATAAAGTCCGAAATTCAAGAACGTCTGAAGTCAAGGATCAATTGTCCCTTACCTTCCCTACCAGGTGCGACTCATAGCCGAGCTCCTTGAGGTACTGCGGCATGAGTTTTACGTCTAGTGGGAGACCTGAAGGTTCTGCTCCTTGATTCACAAAGTGCTGCATGCCTGTGCGGTACGCAAAGTGCAAGGTAATCAGGAAACAACGAAAAGAAATTGCACGTGTTTACAAGCATCAATACTGCTGCTCGGTTCTGCGTGTATTTTCCCGACTCAAGACCAACTTCTATCCCCCTCTCCCTCTCTATACTTCTCCATTATATCCACCCCGCACAATTGTGTCGGCTTATGAGGGCGGACCGTTCGACCCAGTGTCTGCTGATAGAGAGGGGACAAGCGGCCATCAAGTACAAGGGCAATCCGGTAGAGAGGACGTACCTCATACCGCCTGTGGCCTCTCCATCGTGCACATATGAGCTCGTGAATAAATGCTTATTCTCTCTCTGTCTCTCTGTCTCTCTGCATGCATTTTTGTGAATTTCAGCAAGATAGAAATGATGTCTTCCAGCCCCTTTTCACCCATTTTTCACCAATTCTTTCACCCATTTGTTTATACAACGCATGAAGCTGTTTTACGTTGTAGTTTTGCCGTTATTTGCTGACGCGTCACTGACGGCATCGCTGTTCACTGCTGCTGCTGCTGCTGCTGCTCGGCTTAAGAGGGGTTTCGGCTTGTCAAGCTGTTCACGGCAGCTATTTCTGCAGCTCCTCTGTGAGTGTATCATTTGGGGCTGAAATAATGTTAGTATTGGTATCAACCCTTCCTAGTACCCATTACCGAGGCTACAGCGGGTGCTTCCAGCATGGTATAATTTTGACTTACTCATTTAAACGTACGACAAGGCTTAGTTCAGTTCAAGAAAAACGTTTTAAAGTAGTTTCCCTATTCACAGAACAAGGCCAGTGCCATCCGCAAACGTCAAATGCGTTACAATATTGCCCCTGTTATACGTATATCCTAGCTTCTCCCGATTTCAAAGGCACTTTCGCTGACTTGCCAAGGGCGCTTTGTCTCGCACAAGCGGGACAAGCGGGGTCGACTTTCGAGTGAGCGACATTTCGTATAACTATCCATGGAATATTCATTCATTGATTTAAAGGAGTACTGACAAAAAAGTACAAAGCTTAGATACCTGTGTAAATTCCTTGCAAATGGAGATAAATCCCACAATATTTCAGCCGTACCATTGAGTAGAACATATTCTAAATTTTGAACTTTGCACGCCTCAGAAAGCTCAGAACGCATACCCTTTCGTCATCGACCTCAGCATGACACCATCCTTGACGCCATTTGCTCCTCGCCCCAAACTGCCGACGTCAGGGCTCCTGTGACGCAGCCAACGCGCTGGCTGCTGTTGGCGCGCGCTGCTTTGCCTTGTGCACATGTCACAGCTTTAGGAGTGACGTCAAGCTTCCCGGGCGCGGGCGACCACGGCCGCCTGGAAGCACACGCGCGCGCGTCCAGTCCAGCCGTGGTGCGGCCGGAACGAGTGGAGTCATGTGCGCACTCCTATAATGCCGCCCGCCTCGATGTTTGTTTAATTAAAACCGACAGACACGAATAAACGAGGCTGTAAATAATTACTTACGCTGTTATCGACCATCTAACCTGCCATTCTATGATTAGTGGGCTGGCAGGCACCCATAGCAGCGAAAAAAACATCACAAAAATTTCTTGTCAGTGCTTCTTTAAAGAAACTATTGTATTTGATTGATTGATTGATTGATTGATTGATTGATTGATTGATTGATTGATTGATTGATTGATTGATTGATTGATTGATTGATTGATTGATTGATTGATTGATGTGATTGATTGATTGATTGAAATGCTAAGTCAAAGTTTGGTGAGATATTTTATCAAGTCTTTACCGATCGACCCTGTGGGTGTGCGCGGCTATGTGTAAAATATTTGTACTCTGGGGCACACCGAAATTCTTCAACCCTAGGTATACGGATACCATACATCCCGAACGTAGCCAACCCCACAAATGAAAGCTTCCGCTGCTAAACAAAAGTTGTTTCAGGCCGTAGGGTGGACCTACCTGTGCGGATGGGGTACATGCCCGAGAGCAGCGCTGCACGCGACGGCGTACAGATCGGCTGCGTGTAGTAGTTGTTCAGAATGATCCCATCCGCGGCCAAGGTGTCCAGGTTGGGCGTAGGGATTTGCGCCGAGCCGTGGAAGCTCACGTCGTCCCAACCCTGAGAAGCCGTTCACGAGGTATTGGGTGCTGCTAGCGCAACAATTAAAGAACGCATCTAAACGACCTCCACGTCAATATTTCCCGTCTAATCAACTTATCCTCCTGTTCTACACGCAAGCACGCAAGCCTCGTACTCCGACGTTGTTCTTGCCATTTCATTCATATCGTTCACGGGTCTCAGCCGACCGCTCTCCTTACGAATCACCTTTGAGTATTTTAGCTCGGAGAATCTTAGTTGTATCACATCCATGAAGTCTGTTTGAACCTCACTGAAACAGATTGGACTGGAAGCCTGGAAAACCACAGGGGTGAGGCTTAGGCTTCGACATGACCGCGAGCTTGTCCCCGGATCGTCGGAAACCACAAAATCATGTTTTCAGACCACAACTTCATTTAGACCGAATGAAATTGCCGTTATTTTTAGCGATTTATTCTCGAATTGTGCCGACTCAGGTAAGCTTGATTAATAAACTTCGGAAAGCTTTTGACGTCGCAATGTTCACATTTTTTTTTGTGACGGATGAAAAACAAAAACAAGAACAATGGCGTACAAGTCAGCCACAAAAATGGCAAATACATGAGCAGCTGCTGCTGCTGGTGTTGTTACTGCGGTAAAAAACTTAATTTCGTACAGCTCTGGGCAAGACCTAACCTCAAGACACTTCAATCTTGCTATAAAGTGAACAAAATTTCCATTTTTGTGGATCCTATGAGCTCTGTAAAGGGCATTCGTCCAAAACAAAAATCAGGGTACCCACAAGATCGTCAGCTAGAATGATAACTATGTTCGGTGGCTTCTTGTAAGCGAAAGATGCAATCGGGCACAATGCCAGGAGCAGAAACAGCAAAGGCACCGCCATCCCCTGTTTGAAGAGACGAGGGCATGGTCATGGTGGACTCTGATAATTAGAACATAAAATTCCAGGTTAGGAAATGACCTCAGGACCTCCAAAGTGGGTGTTATTTTTAGTTCTAGCAGATAAACGCCTGTGTGTACGTGCGTTATTATTATACGTGTTTACCCCGTCTTAACCACAGATTGGTTGGCAAGATAAATCTGTGAATAAGAATCGTAATGAGCCCGTATCATTCGATCTAGACGCAACTCAGTGTCTGCATTAATTTGTCTGGAGAATTTCTAAAGGCGGACGGGTGCAGGTAAAACTAAGGGACTGTATTATCCTGATTCAAAAAAAAAAGTCTGTCCAAGTCAGCGAGGGGAGGGCCAGAAAGGGTTATAGTGCCTGCACTAACCACATGCGCTACATGCCTTAACCGTGTTGTTAAACAAGTAGCGCTTGTTCTTCTACAGTATTATAAAAGATATGGCCCAGTGTTCATCCTTGGTAGAAGTGCCGTCTTTACCGTGACTCAGCTGTACGATAAACCGAGAAGTGGCGGTCTGGGTAGCTCTGATACCTCCTGGTAAAAGTGGTTAAGACTATAATCCTCAGTTTTTTTTATATGCGAGAAAAAGGCATCTGTGCCATTCGTACTAAGGTACTTACGTTCAGTACCTCGAAGAGCAGCCGATAGAGATGGTTATTGGGTTAGTTGGATCCAAAAATGGCACCTGGGACACCTGTGGTGTTCTTTTAAATGTGTTTCGTGTCACTTTTTTATTTTGTATTTATGTAGAGTGCAGCTTCCAAGAAGTTCATTGTCGCCAACTTCCTGTACTGCCTAACGTATTGTTCAACACGTGCTGCTCATAAAACGGGGGACATGTACTCCAAAGGCTCTCGTAGTAAAGCAAAAAAACGCATGCTGGTGAAGTTGCAGCTTCCGTTCGCTGTTGAAAGTTGTCTTGCATGCTAGCAGAGATAGAAAACGCTCACATGTCATAGAAAGAGCGGTCTTGTTTATGTATATAAAGTTGGGCGAGTTAGTGAATATTAGCGGTTGGTTACCAGCGCATTCGAAAATAAATAAGCGGAATGCCAGAAAAAAGTGGAAAATGCTCGCAGGCGCGACATTTCTATTCTCACAAATATGCCGACACAGTATCTATGATGTTTTTTTTTTAATTTTGCGTAGAGATTATACAGACAAGGAACATATACACAGACTCCCTTTCCCCTTCTCCCGGCACTATGGCGGAGTGGCTCGACCCCCAGAGGACCCCCCAAAACAGCTGAAACTCGCTCTCCGCAAACGCACGAAAAGCTCCTCCGGTACCCACCCTCAGTCTAACACTTGACCACCTCCCACATTAGGACTGACAGAAGAGAAGTACTGGGACGCCCTCCTCCAACACATTGAAGCAGTTTTTGGGGGGACTGGTAACAGCAGCCCCCCCCCCCCCTTCGACAACACAGAAGCTTTTAAGAAGGGCAAATAAAAATGTTTCTCTCTCCTCTCTCTCTCCTCTCTCGCTCCTCCTCGTTCTCTCTCTCTCTCTATCTACTCTCTCTCTCTCTCTCTCGTTGAAGTGATTGCAGAAAGTTTGCTGAATGCACTTCAAGCAATTTATACACTTGTCTCACTATTGTTTCCTTAACGCCTGTAATAGAGCTTTCTGTAAATCGAAACGAAGTCAATCCTCAAACGCCATTGCGTTGTGCAACGTTTTTTCAAACCTTCACAACTAGCGCTTTGGGGTTTTCATAATTCGGTAGTGGCGGTGTATCTATGATGAAGGGACGCCGTAGGTTCGGTACAGTAGAAGCGAAATTAATTCAGTCGCAATTGCACGCGCATGCTCCCATCGATTTACCGTACAAACCCGAGAGTTCATTCTCAGGCTGCTTTCCTGAGTATGGCCGCACTGCTTCACGTCGATTGTGCCGGCTGCCGCTATTTTTTATCATGTCCTTCACCGGGCAATGGCATGGGCGATGCACCGCGTCGGTTGCGTCGGCCACCTCTCCTCTCTGGCCGCGTGCTTCTTTCTGAGGTACCGGGCTCCCCGTAGTAACCGCACCCCACCTTCTTCTGGCGACAAACCCTGTGTTGGGAAGCACACGAACATGCGGGAGTGACCCGACTGGCCGGCTGCTCTGTTTTATGCGACGTAATGTGCCTCTGGAGCGACAAGACAGCGAGCTTCAAACTTTCCCAAATTATAAAAGCGTGTTTCAACAGAGCACCTGTGGACTACCATCCCTTCCTGTCGAACCTCTGACATCTAATCAGAAAGCCAGCTTCCCAGAAATTGCCATTTCAAAATTTTTCCTGCGCTCAGAATGTCCATCTGTCAGTGTGCTCTTTTAATTAGTCTTTTACGAGCTCGGACTACACCCTCATGCGTCTTGGAATTCGCCAAGACTGAACTCTTGTGATCAATAAGCACGCTCCCGACATTTCAATGAGTATGCCGCTGTGTACGGGCTCTTCCAAGAAGATTAGATTATGATATGGGGAACTTCACAAGAGAGATGGAATCAACCGTCGTCTTCAACATGGCAAACACTGGGGGAGAGGAAGGAAGGAAGGAAGGAAGGAAAGAAGGAAGGAAGGAAGGAAAAGGCAGCACATGAAAGGTGGGGAGGTTAACCAGGGAACAGTCCGGTTGGCTACCCTGCGCATGGGAAGCCGTAAAGGAGGGGGTTTAAAGAGAAGGAAGGGTATTTATAAAAGACTGGGAATAGAGCTTGAGGAGCAAGAGAAGAAAAATTGAGTGAAGTTAACTACAAAAGCAACCCTGTGGGCGATAATAAAGCCTGAACAGAAAAGGTAACTAACCAAATGACGATTGAAAGATGATACACGATGTCCCTACAATCGCTCAGACAGCCTGTGCCCTTTAAAAACCGAAGTAATGCTTTCGTGGCCTTTTGGGACTGGGATGGCCAACGCGTGTAGCATAAAAACGTCTGCGCAGTTATTGGCGGTTTTGTCGAGCTTCCGGAGTGCAGTTTACAGGTGCAGTCTCTGCGTTGCAAACCGGGCACAGGGACACGAGAGTTGTTCTATTGTTTCGCCCGTGGCACACACGTCACAAGCAGGGCTGTCAGCTATGCCGATAGAGAATGAGTAAGCTTTGGTGAAAGCGGCTTCTATCCACAGGCGGCACATTAGGGTGGCATCCGAGCATGGCGTGTAATGGGTAATGGTGTGCTGCAGGTCGCGGTCGAGCAAGTGCAAGCGGGAGGTTTGAAAACTCCGGTGTATTTCAAGTAGCAAGCGTGATTTTGCGGGCGATGGGGCGCAGTGACCTTGTAGCGTCATGGCGTGATTACGGGATGCAGGCCAACAGGGCACATTTATGGGCATAATGAGCCGCTTTGTCTGCCCATTTATTCCCGGAAATGCCGCAGTGGCTTCGGAGCCATTGAAAAATAATGTTATTCCCACGCCTGACTACGAGAGAATACTCCTGACGGATCTCGGCCACAAGCTGTGCGTACAAGCCGCGGCGAAGAGCAGACTGCAGGCACTGAATAGCTGGCCTAGAGTCGCAAAGCACAGCCCATTTCTGTGGTAATTCTTGCTTGACGTACAGGAGCGCCTCGCGAATAGCTGTGACTTCCGGTGAGGTTGACGGCGTTTAAATTGGACAGCTTGAACTGAATGTCAACTGATCTGGCTGACACGACGATTACAGCTCCCGCCAAACTGGAGTTCGTTACCGAGCCATCAGTGTAGATATGAATCCGGTCTCTCAAGGCTTCATGTAAAAAGTTCATAAAGAGCTGTTGTAGACCCTGTTGTGGTATATACACTTTGTTGGTCATTCCCGGGATGCCAAAACCGTGCACCCCACCTCCTGCAGAAATAGTACAAATAACTCCAGGGGTTCAATTTTGACGCCAAGGACGATGCCGAGAGCTGGGCATACTTTGTAGCATTTCATGAGATGTGCAGTTTCTTAAGTCACTTTCTCAAAGACGTGTCTCTGAAAACACCTTCCATTCTGGAAGTTGATATCAGCAAAGATCAAAGGGAGACGCTGAGCTAAAAGAGGAAATGAAACATCCAAATCTTCTACGGTGTTTCAAGTACTTTATATGCTTTTCCAGATTTGTGTTCCGCATATGTCCGACAGGCTCCCAAGCTTCACTTGCAGGAAGCAATATTCACACTCGAAAGCGGGAATAGATGCTGGCTCCTATAAACTTTCAAACCACCAACGAAAGGTTTCAAAGAAACATTTTGTCAAGTTTGTGGCCTCCAGCAAGTACAGATTGCTGAAATCTTCGAATTCTTTAGAAGAAACTATAACGCAGACCTGAAACAAGCTACTAGTGGTGCCACGAAGGCAAGCTGGTGCCACAAAATAGTCTTCATGCGTAAAGACACCCCAGTGTGTCTGTTTCGCAGCAAATGAAAGCCGCCGTGGAACCGATCCAATATAAAACCGCTGAATCGGTGCACCCAAATATCAGTATGGACACCACGAAGACGAACAGCAATTCACTTGCGTTTTCAAATATTGCCTGGTTGTCGAACACGTGCGAAACTCTAAAAGTTGCCTAAAGCTAGCCAAACCGCCAAAAAAAAAAAAAAAAATCTCGCCAAATGGAAGCGAAAATTGCTCGATTTGGAGCTTTCTCGCCCGATCCTTTGGATAAAACCAGTCCCGTCTTCTGTCCTTTTCTAATGGCACGCACGCTTATTTTCCCTGACCCACTTTCTGCACCTGTCCTCTCAGAATTCGATCGAGCGATGAGACGCGCAACACTATGAGGCGCTGAGGCGCAGGACTTAAAGGTCAGAATGGCGCTACGAGCAATTTTTTTTTTGTTTGTACCTGGAAATACTATAGGCTTTGGTCTCAGAGCGTGTGGGAAACAGGGGCACGCTAGGCAAGAAGCCACTTCCGCCAGCTGCTTTCCCTTTCTCTTTATTTCTTTTTTTTTGGGGGGGGGGGGGAATGGGGGGAGGGCACATGTTCTTGAGCTGCCTGGATACGCCAAGGCGTGCAAGTCGAGGTTGCCCAAGAAATAAAGAAAGAAAATATACTGGTTTGATGAAAATTATCCCCTGTTGGTGCTTTTACAACACCCTGTTACCCTTCAAAGGTCCGCTCTAAAATAAAGTTGGCGACCACAGTCCAGCATTGCCACAAAATTAATCGGCTTGTTTTATTTAATGTTACGCTGTTACTGATTTCTTGTATATGCATATATTGAATTCATGCAGCAAAAATGCTGGTAATATTGGTTTATGGAAAAACGTTTTCTTTTTGGTCATTTAGCAGTCCCGGGCATCACCAAGTATACCTTTTTTCAAAATTTTCTAGGCTAATCCTATGCCTTCTCGACAACAAAGAATTCGAATAAGCTGTACCTCTAAATGTAACAAAAATATTTTATGAAGATACGAAAGAAATAGATTTTCTGTAGCTTTCCTACATAAAACGTTTCAACCTCGCTTATGACGAAAGGTTGAATTTTTTTACGGCCTGCGCATTTTCTTCTTGGCCTAGAAAATTTTACAGAGACTACCTACAACGGCACCTACATACAGACAAAGGAGGACGCCCGATTGTTTTTTTTTTTTGTTTTTTATATTTCGAAACTAAAACTTTGGGACATACAGCAGAAAGTATTGTCCCTGAAAATTTACTGCAATTGCAAAGCCCAGCATCAACAGCTGTTGTCTGTCGGTCGTATGACCTCGGGTTCACCGTCTGGAATTTTCTGTTACAATTACAGGAAGCGACCAAGCAATGCCGGTGGATAGAAATGGAGCTAGCAGGTCAAGGCCACTATATATAGTGGTCGGCGCATGCTGCAAACAGTGGGGCGGAATTCACGTCCACCCGTACAATTCCGCGCTCCGCGGTTCATCCCTGGAGATCGCATAGTCGTCCTTGCTACAGCTAATTTCTTTCTGTGATGCGCTAGGTGTTTCCCCTAACAATTTTTGTGTGAGCAGTTATCTGCTTTGCTAATCACCGAGGTTGAACTTGTATTGTTTGCAATTATCGTCCTCGGTGAGTACGGCAACGTTGTTTTAGGTTGATGATAGACATCACCGACTCAGCGGTATTTCAAGTTCATGTAGGCTTATTAGACATTTGTATGCCAAGTTAAAACCACGTGGGGTGCCTGTTCTACTTTCATGGGTTGGTGGGAAGCGTCCGAATTTGATTCAAAAGCTCGAGAGGAGTACGCGGTCATTTATGGGCGTTTGTCTTTGAAGCGCGAGGGTTGTTCTATAGCACAAGGCGTGCGTTTTCATTTGTTGGTTTGTTTGTTCGCTTGTTTGTTTTTCTTTGTTTCTTTGCTCACTTTTTTATTCGCTGCTTGTTTGTTGTGTTTTTTTCTCTTGTTTGTTCATTTGTTTGCTTGTTCGTTCGTTTGTTTTGTTTGTTGTTTGTTTGTTTGTTTGTTTGTTTGTTTGTTTGTTTGTTGTTTGTTTGTTTGTTGTTGTTTGTTTGTTTGTTTGTTTGTTTGTTTGTTTGTTGGTTTTGTTGTTTGTTTGTTTTGTTTGTTTGTTTGTTTGTTTGTTTTTGTTTTCAGTGCTTCTAATTCGCCTCCCCCATCATCCCGGTAGTGCGAGCACCTAGGCACGCCTCCCTCCAAGTTAATGAGGCGGAACATGCCGCTTCCCGTCCGACGAGAAACTACTTGGCGTCCCGCGCACCCCATCCACCCTATAACCGCTCCGATATACCGACCTCCTTGCTCTGTACCGCCGCATTCGCTTCCACTGCCCTCCTCCTCATCCGTCGTGACTGCCACAGAGGCTCGACCATGGTGATGATTACAGGACCGGCATCTATTTCAACTCCAACACACTCTCGTACATCTCCCCCACCACCTTCTCCTACCTCTACCTCTCCGGTAACCTCTCCGCAACAACAGCCCATCCTGTGTGGGTCTGGCCACTACATCCCGATCCCTTCCCTTCCCCATAACCTGAGCGGTTGGGTAATGCGCACCGATCAGCTTGCAGTTGGAGGACGAGCGACGCCTTAACGAACAGTCCACCCGGGCTGCAGAAGCGCGCGGCTTCCTGAACTGAGGACGCCATCCACCCTTCTCCATCCTTCTCCCTTCTTTTTCTTCGGGTACCCAAGCGCGAAAATTTCGGTCTGTCCGTCTGTCACTCGCTCGGTCCCTCGACTCAGCCACCCGGTCAATAATTCACAAAATGTTGAACGAGGAACCTGTGCAGGCAGGACCATTCCAAACTTTCAAAACTGGCGGTGAAAAGTCATGCATGTAACCCATCATTTAGCGCGAAGGACTCCTCAAGCACGTTTGAGGCAAAATGTAAACACTTAACCGGCAGGCCCCGCATTCTTCTAGTCAAGAATATACGGTGTTTTGGTTTTCACAGTAGCAAGTGAAAAAGCAACGCGTTAAAAGCAAAAAAGAAATGGCACAGAAAGGCTCCAGGAGCTTACGCGAGATAAAACAAAGCACAAAATTAGCAGTGGCTTAGCTCGGCTATGCCAGGATACACATAGCGTGAGCTGAGGTTCAGCTGGTTATTCTTAGCTTTCTTGGTTGTATCAGATTAGCTTGATTATTATGCTTACTGCTGCTTCAGTGACACACACACGGCATACGCATTATGTGACACATGTATATTTATCAAGCAGGCTCCGGCACAGCGTCACCAATCGCCCCAGAGCTAAGCTGGTTCCACAGGCGCACGCCGGTGTTGCTGCTACACACGAGCCATCGGTTCCACACCCGGCCACCCCTCGCATGATCAAGTGGACCGGGGCGCCACGTGCGGAACGTAGGTCGGCGAAGACGCTGGGCGCGTAGGGTGTGTAAGAGACGCCGGGTAAGCCAGCAGCGTTCTGGTCACCTTGTGACCGTCACTGCTCCTTGGCGCTATGCGCAGCACGGCTCTCCAGGAGCCACTCAAAACTGCTCGACGTCGGCCAGTGTAGCTCACGCTACAAAAATAACCGAGCTTCCGCTTGCGGCGCACGGGGCAAAACCGGAAAACTATAGATAAAAAAAAGCTGCGCGCTGTCCAAACAGATGGCGCGCGAACAGTTCGAAGGCGGGAAATTGAATCTGGATTGAACAAACCTGCATTCACTGCATCACGGGAAGAACGAGAGGGGAGGGCAAGAGCGTGAGCAATGGGATCGGAGAGCGGAGAAAGGGTTACATGGCAGGGGCGGGAGTTGACTATCGTCTTTCTTTCTTTTTCAAATAAAGTTTATTTATCATCATCATCATCACGCCCAATAAAACGTTTGCCCTCTCCTCCTTCTCTTCTCTAACCGAATGACTCCAGCAGAGCGAGTGGGGAAACTATTCCGGGGCGTAAATCCAGAGCCCAGCGTAACCCAAAGAACTTTGCTTGTCCGCACGTGTGGGATTGAAAAGCGAAGCTTGCCTTGTCAAATACTCATCTTTGTCAACTACAGGTGCCCCAGTCCAAACTGTCAAAGGAAGTTTTATCACAGACACGCTGTATTTTCTTCTAGCATCCGCGGGAGGATGTCCGCACATAACTTTTTTTTTAATGATTTGCGACGTCATCGCTTCGATCTAAGCAAAACAAGTTATCAGACAGCGTGTGGTCTACGTACGCTTGAATGGAAACAAAAAGAGATTTCTAAAGCTGCCGGAAATAAAACAGAAGGCCATATTTTGTTGACTTATTGATTGTGAGGCTTAACGCGTCGTCAGTACACAGGCGATGAGGCGTGCCGTGGTGGAGGGCTCCGGATTAATTTTGATCCTCTGGGAATCTTTAACACGCGCCGGAATCTCGAAACACGCGCCGTTCTAGCTGTTCGGCTTCATCAGAAAAGCGGCCGCCGCGGCCGGGGCTACATTTTGTCGTCCGCTGGCGTACTTTTCAAACAGTTTCGCGTTTGCTAATGATCGAAAACCATGCAGCGTATTTATGTAAAGCTGAGGTCCAAATCATTTCTGGCGTGGTTTCCAATTGGCGATGAGAAAACCGAACGAAGCCGATCGGCGATTCCAAGTTCAAAGCAGTGCAGCTCAAAATTTCGCTGTAGAAGTGGAGACTAACCTAGATATGTTGATTGTTCTTCATCTGAGTGCTTAGTTTTCTTTCTGTAATCACCTGTATTTTTGCTATTTATTTATTTATTTATTTATTTATTTATTTGTTTGTTTTGTTTGTTTGTTTGTTTGTTTGTTTGTTTGTTTGTTTGTTTTAAAATGGCTAC
Source organism: Haemaphysalis longicornis (assembly GCA_013339765.2). Taxonomy (NCBI): domain Eukaryota; kingdom Metazoa; phylum Arthropoda; class Arachnida; order Ixodida; family Ixodidae; genus Haemaphysalis; species Haemaphysalis longicornis. The sequence continues at coordinate 55,215,620 of CM023450.1, forward strand.
TGTAACGAAAGAGATCGCAAATGAGTGGTTTTCCTTAATTGTAACCCTATAATGCGAAAGCAATAGATCTCCAGTTCAGCACAGACAGCCGCGTCCAGCGCCACCATCTGTAGCATCAAAAGGGCTCCTAAAATGGCCAATACTGCACGAAGAGAGCAAACCTACAACAATTGAGAATATCAGGAAATTATAGATATTTAGGGCGAGGTGGGAATTGAATCAAAGGCTGCCCGAATGTGAGTCCACCATGCATTCATCCGCGACGCGCCTACGGCTTCATGGCTCAAGCTAAATAAACGTGGGTCTTGCAGGCCTAAATCCCACCTGTTTGTTGGGTTCTTCCAAATAAAAGTGTCACTTACGCGGCTGATTGCTATTGTGGTAAGCAATCCGACACAACAGAGATTAGGTATGTAGAACGGTAGTTATGTTTTCTGGTATAAAAGCAAAGGCTGGCGGTGCGTCGCACGGCCGGGTACTTTAATTGTGGGGGTCTTTATCCGAAACAAAGCTTTCGCGGGGAAGGAAAGTACTCGTGGTGTGCGTAAATGCAAAACCCCTCATGTAAAACCCTCTACCGGAGCATTTGAGGTATAATAAATAAATAAAATGTCATACAACACCTTGTTTCGCTGCACATGTTGAGTCAGGCCATCCAGGATAATGTCGCGTTAAGGCTTAAGCAAAGCTCGCGCCTCTGGTTAGCAAGGAAGGCGACGGCAATTTGGAAGTTCTACACCGGATTTTGTAATGATACAGTTAGGTTCCTCAACATCTAATTAAAAACAGAGGACCTGATTGATATCCGGCGCTTTTCTTAGTGAAGGAGACAGTTCTCACACCGGAGGGGCAGAGCTGTCTATACAGTTAAAGCTGGATGTAACAAACATCTATGTAACGAATTCCTGTATTGAAACGAAGTTTCTGAATTCCCCATTTCCACCTTCATTGAATCCCATGTGGTTGCGAACTCTACGTCACGAAGCCGTTGCGACGGTTTACCTTGATGTAACGAATTCGCTACGCTGATGAGTTAATGTTTCTTGCACTTTTTCTAAAAACATCGTCCGGGGAAATGAGCTAATTTAGTGAATTCAGCCCACACCGCAAACTGTCCTGCGTTTACAAGAGCAAGTGCGGTGTCTATTAGGTGCTTGGCCTGCTTGTAGGCGTGTAGTCGCGTGTCTTCACTGCTATCTGTGGTGTCGGTTCGTCGGTGACGCGTTTGATGGCAGAGAGCGGGAAGTTTTGTTATTTCAAGACAAGCTCGCCATTTTAACTGCCGTCTCCCGCCGTCGAGAACGTAACCGTCAGGTAGAGCGCCCCAGCTAGTATCTGCTCAACAGGTTAGGGTGCGGAAAGGAGCGTCAAGTTTGCCAAAAGGCGCCCTGCGTTCAGGCACAGAAAGGTGTCGAAATGCAAAAGTGATACTTAAAGGGACCCTGCTACAGTTGTCTCAACTTTTTCTGAAATCTTAAATGCTCGCAGAACGTAGTCACACAACACACCGAGTACTTAGATTAGGGGGTCACGAGTTACCTTAGCCAAAAATTACTGCTGTATGCCCATAAGATAACTTGAAAACTGGCTCAAAATATTTTTCTCCCTTCCATGGTCTTGACCTCGAATTACACCACTAAGGCCGTGTAGCGGCTGTTGGCCGTTTTTCGTTCAGTTTGCAGCTATAAACGCTTTTCGATAGCAACTTAAAAGAAAAGCCACAAAACAAAGCAGAAATGGAAGGTGACTCCTGGTGATTTCCCGCGCGTAGCGGCAAGAAGGTGTTGATCGGGGGAGCAATTGCCGGCATATCACGCAAGGCTAGATCCCTTCGTCAATAAACATCATCACCACCACCACCGCATCTAAGGGCGACGAGCAAATCACGCACTGCCGCTCCGTGCTGGCAATAACTATAGCTTTCGCAGCGGTTCCGGGCGCGAAGCAAAGAGTGAAAACTTTTATCGGAAGTGTTGCAGGGCCCTTTACGCTGCGTTTGTGAATACGGGGGCCGTGTAGTAGCAGCCAGCGCAAATCACGAAGTTTTCAGTGTGAAAAAAATTACGGCCCACCTCCCCTCGCGGGAACCCTGGTGTGATGCAACGCATCTCGGGGGGTTCCATTGGCGTTTTCCATCGTATTGATTACGCTTATAGCAGGGATTCTCACGCGAAGGGGAGGTGGGCGTAATTTTTCATATTCACCATGTAATGCTAATGCAGTACACGTATGCTCAGGTACGGTCTTTATTGCAGACGAGAATGAGTGCCTTGTGGTCCGTAAAGTGCACATTTAGGTGCTAGACGGTTCGAGTACTGCGAGAGAGTGCAAGCGTAATGCGGAGCGGCTTCGGCAGCGAAGTGGTGCCGGGATTTCGAGCGACCGCTTCTAACCGCTCTCTAAAATGCCGCTCAAGGCACGCACGAAGTAGCTTGTGTGGTAAAGGAGCTTATAATGTGGGCGAAAACTGTACTGTAAAACATCATCCGCGCCACTAGTGAAAGCGCCCATTCAATATCTGCTGGGGTGGTAAGCCTAAACATCCCCGGCGGAGCCAGCCGGCGGTCTCGGGCGCTTCGAAACCGCCGCCATGAGGCGCGCGCCTCCCCATAGGCGCAAGTCGCCAGGCTCCTCCCACTGCCGCGCGCGACGCACGTCAAAATCTAGCCAAGGCAGATGCTGCCGCAGGCGCGGAATCGTCAACGCGGGGCGTCCGAAAAAACGCACGCGCAACGCCGGACGCGCGCGAATCCGCGCGAAAAAAACGCTCCATGCGGTTCGGCACTTTATATTCACAGCGCCCGAAGGAGAGGAGAGCGCGAAGAGAGAGAGTACTGCACATGCGCAGCGCGTGCAGCGCCGAGCGCAGCGCAGAGCGCAGCGCCGCCCACCGGCGCCTAGCAACGGAGTGAGAGCGCGCTGCGCCAACCCGCAGCTGTTTGGGAGAGAGTGTTCGCTATCGGAGAGAGGAGAGGAGGAGAGGCGCAGCTGTGCGGACAACGCCGGATAGACGCAAGGAGGACAGAGGGGCGAGCATGAGATGCGTTGCATTTAAAAGCGAGAAATTCCGCCTTCCGCCCTGCGATCCCTCATTCCACTGAGCCCTGTCCCGATTCGTTTTTACCTTCTCCAACAATCCATACGGCGGGAAACACTGCTCGGTCGATCGTCTCCGCATTGGTACGGTTGCAGAACTTATCTCCCAATTTGTAGATACAGTGATTAACCCGATTCCACCTTTTTATCCGTCTTATATCAAAGATACCAACCACTTTTCTCCGATATCGCCGGCCTCTCTGTACCTCTTCATTCACTGCTGGTTGCCTTAGATGTGGCATTCCTTTACAAACAATATCCAGCACGCAGATGGTATAGGAGCACAACCACATGCCTACAACGAGTCGATCTGCGAAAGAGTAATTGACACCCTTTTAAAATATCCTAAAATTTAACAACTTACAATTCAATGGGATCTGAATCGGCACACCCTATCGGCCCTAATTATGCGAATATTTTCATTGGTGTACACAAAAAAACGAATTTCTGGCCAGCCGTTCGCTCAAAACCATTGTACTACAGACGGTTTATTGACGACATCTTCACGATTTGGCAGCACGGGGAAGCGCACTGTTATCTTTTATTGACGATTTTAAACGCTCATCCATCCATTTATTTCTGCCATACCTAATCGGACGAAACTATCAATTTTCTGGGCGTAACTTTGACTCTTCGCGATGGTCAAGTGACTACCAAAGTTTATAGGAAGCCAACTGACCAGAAGCAATACATCCATTTCAATAGTTATCATGTAAACACTGCAAAAACTAGCATACCCCTATAGTCGGGCGCTTTGATTTAAAAGAATATGTTCCGGACAGGCTTATTTTAATTGAAATGGTGCCCACCTTCTTAGTGCATTAATTAAGCAGAAGTACCCACCTGAGATTATCGACGACGCCATTAAGCGTGCTGATAGCCATGACCTCAAAACACTTTTATGCAGCAAAACAAGACAGCCGATTTACTTCCATACAAACCTGATTCTCACCTATTCCGCGCCTGCACAAAGTGTTAATGCCGTTCTAAAAAAGCACCACAACGTACTGTTTACAGAGCGAGCGATTGAAATCGATATTCCGAGAACCACCGAGTGTAACCTACAGAAGATTGCAAAAATTACGGTGACCTCCTTACATCATCCGATAAAAACAAAAAAAAAAAAAAACAAAGTGCCTACTAACTGCTTCCCTAGCAACAAACAAGCCGGGTTGCTAGGGAAGCAGTTAGTAGGCACTTTGTTTTTTTTTTTTGCACACAAGGTGTACAATCTTAAGACTGCATCCATGTGCGTAAGTAGCACCGCATATAATTCAGAGTAAATATAAATGGGAACTACTTGCGACACGCGCAACCGGGGTTTAATTTTCTTGAATACGATATCAGTGAAATGCAGTATGTGGCGAGGCCAAAACCCCCTTTAGGTAGTGGTTCAGCACAACCACAAAGGTTTATATCTCTACCACTACCTCACTTTCCAATATCAAAGCATGCCAATGTCACGGGCCACTCATTGGCCATATCCAAGCCCCGATACTTGAGTCTGGCTTTGGAACGCATCATGGCAGGGAAGTCCGCGAATCATTCCTTTAATTCAAACTCGATACAATAGGAGATGGTTTAAACGAAAGCGCAGGAAAACTTAGTTGGTTGCATCAGTGACCCTGTTCAATGTTCCTACCCGTTGTGCCATCGATTGGATCAATGTTGTACAAGATCTCGGTCCGTCGCGAGGCCTTTTCCATGGAAAGGTGATGCCACAAGTCTCGGCCTTTCAACTGACGACTAAGACGGCCCGGTTTGCCACCTGTGATGGGGACCAACGCACTAAGATCAAATGAAATGCAACATGAGCATGCAACGAAATCGTCTGCGCCGATTTTCCCGGACCTTGCCCTTGTTTCACGACAGGATGCATCCTTCCACCAGGGAGATAGGCAATAGCCCCCTTCCGCAACGTCCGCGGTGATAAATCTGCCAATGTTCTGTGGCCGTTTCGCGCTCTCGCGCCATGAAGAACAGATAGACGGAGAAGTGAAAGCGAATGCTTGTATACAAGCCTAGGTTGCCACTACGACACGTAACTGCCTCGGTGCGTAGGTTTTCATCTCAGTTTCGGGGCCTCGCTGTACGGCGAGATCTACCAAAAAATCCTAGCGGCTGCACGGAAGCTGAGTGGGAACCATTTTAAAGCTCCTTTACAGAATGAAATTTTGGTGGGGTTTTTCGAGAGTAACATTGCTATTGCAGTTTTAAAAGATATATTGCAAGTAGCTGCCATGTTCTACTGGTCCCAGCGCACCCGCACACACACACGCACACGCACACGCACGCACGCACGCACGCGCACGCACACGCACACGCACGCACGCACACGCACACGCACACCACACCACACACACACACACACACACACACACACACACAACACACACACACACACACACACGCACACGCACAAAAAAAAACGTTGCTTACTGCAGACGTCATCCGACCTTACCCAGGATCTTTTTTAATCATAGTGCCTTTCTTCTTAAAACTGTATCAGTGCGTTGAATAAAAAACAAATGCCAAACGTACTTTTCACAAGGGAATTCTTGAGCTCACTAGCTCAGCAATATCAAAAACAGGCTGGATTCTGTTGTGGGACTTAATAGTGTGAAGGCCACAAAGCACAAAACGCCAGCAGCGAGTTGTTTTGGTTTGTTTAATAACCGGCCTTGCCGTATACATAGCATTTAATATGCGATAGCGATCGAGGCTGCTCCCATGTGAGTTGAAAGCGGTGTGTGGAGTGAAAGCTGTAGCATACTATCGAGCACTAGCTGGTGATTCATTGAGTGAGTGAGTGAGTGAGTGAGTGAGTGAGTGAGTGAGTGAGTGAGTGAGTGAGTGAGTGAGTGAGTGAGTGAGTGAGTGAGTGAGTGAGTGAGTGAGTGAGTGAGTGAGTGAGTGACAACTTCATTTATCCCAAAAGGGAAGGGTGCAAAGGGAGCATGACACAAACCAGCGGGTGCTTGACCCTCACCGGCGGGCGCTGTAGAGCGTGGGCAGCCAGTCAGTAACGTACATCTACAGGGTGTCCCAGCAGTAACGTACATCTGCTAAGGTCCCTTTAACATCTGCTGGGACACCCTGCCACTTCTGGCGACCAGACGCGACCACAGAAAGGCGACAGTGCGTCAGCGTCCTTCCCAGACGGTGAGCATAGTGCCACGCAGGGGCCAGTTGAAGCCGCGACTCGCATGGGGGCCCCAGGGCTGGCCTCCGTTGTCAGTGAGGAACAATATGATTGTGTTGTCCAGCATCCGTGCCTCGTACAGCGCCTCCACCACAGTGCCCACAGACTTGTCCACAGCATCTACCATACCTGCATTGCCACATACACAAGAAAGCAAGCCAGCGGCACTTTTGAGCGACTCAAGCAATTGCTTTCTGCGCATGCATTGTTTGACTGTTCTGCAGATTGGAGCCAATCATGGTGCTGCTAACATCGCTCACAGATAAAAGGAACTCTGTCTCGCTTCTGAAGTTCTGCTGTGTCTAGAGACGTATACGCCGATTTTTACAAGCTCGCTGGATTGCTCGCGTTTATTTTTTCTTCCTCGGGCTTAATTGGTGGGTTAGATGGCTAACGTTCGCATTTTATGCATATCGACGGCTTTCTAGGTTGAAAAAAAAAAGCTGTGTTGTGTTCATCGGCCCTGAAACTACTGCAGCGAGGCCAAATGGCCCCGAACATTGGGCTATGATATGGAAGCGTACAAACAATTCCGGGCCACCTACACTAAACGGGAAACCTGGGAGTAGCGAAGCATGCAGTGTATAAGTGCATTCTTGGGGCATCGGTGTTTTAGCCAACGGAGATGAAACCGTTGGGGGGTAGAGGTATAAAGCTCTGTGTAAACGTCTCTTGTCTTTAAAGCACGCTCTCTAGCGCGATGCGTAAACGAGTGTCCTGGTCAAAATGCCACCCGGATTCTCCAAGCGGGTAGAAGCAATGACGGTTTAATGTAGCATACACGCGCACTTCCTCTGTTTTTAAGATGAAACGAGCGACGTACGTCGCCACTCTGCCCACACTGTGATGTGCGAGACACCCTCCAGCACCCGCTCTATGAATATGCTCGATTCAGTGCTCAAAGAGTGTCCCTGGCAGTGTATTGTGGACTGCCGCTTTCGCTGGAAATTCAGCTAAAGGACGTTTTAGGACCATCGCTTGTCCAAAACGTGCTTAAACGGACTACAAAAGCTCTGATAAAGTACCTGCAACACACAGGTCTATACCAGTCACTGTGAATTACTCGCCGTTTCTGTGCACATCAAGTTCTTGAGCATGATATAAGACAGAAAATCAATATATAAGTGATATTTGTAGTCTTCTTCTCTTAATTAAAAGAATTATGGAATGCTTCGTTTTTGTGATAGCAAATAAATACTACATCAACTGCAACAAAACTGTCGCCTGCTGTTGCGCGCGCCCCTGGCGGCATTTAAGAAATCAAACGGCAACAGCAACGAAATGTTCCACTAGATATGTTCCAGATTCCACTTTAAAACGTTCGTGGACAAGGGTAACGTGGCTCCATAAACGTTGTAGTAGGTTGCATAGATTCCACGCGCGTCCTCCGCCGTACGGCAGCGCTGGCATCGAGCACCCGACTTGGAGCAGTGGAAATGCGGGAAGTTAAATTGACTTGAGCGCGTTATCTTGTTCGGAACGAGTCGGGAGAGGAACAGCATGAGGGGTGAGCGGGAAAGGGAAGGGAGGCATCTACTTGGCAGGGCGGTCAGTCGACTATCGTCTTTCGTCGAGTCGACATTTGCAACGAAAGGGAGCACATACGCGGTCATTTTTTCGTTCTGCGCTGGCACCTGCGAAACTGCACAGATGGTAGAACACTGGGCTGCTACTCTGGCAGACCTGGGTTCGAATTCCATCGGATCATACATGTGTGTCTTATTTATGCTTTACAGCGGATCCCATTTTCTTGACAGGACAACAACAATAACAACGGCGACGACAACGCTTTTGCGCAGAATGAGGCACGCAATGCTGTCGCCTATAAAAAAGCGCTGTCTGAGTGAATGAGACGAAAGCTGAAAATTGTTGTAGGTGAATACCGCAGCGTCTTGAGCAGCATGCGTTAGCGAGGCCATCAAGCAAGGCCTTGCCGTTTTACAATACTGCGGAAGGTATGGCTCTGTGGTGATTTTTAGATATTTAGGTATTTCATTATCTTTCGACAACTGCACCAATGTGCGTCCAGAGTCCATGAATTGTATTTTCAGTCTAAGAAGCGTCTGAAATGCAAGGGTCTGTAAGATTTTTGATACCCCCTGGTGAAGGAGGTGAGCCTACTATTGCTCACGCTTCTTCTCATGCGAGACAATGGCATAGGTAATATTCGTACTAGGAAACTTACTCACGTTCAATAGCTCGAACAGAAGCTGAGAGTGGATTTATTATGTCGGATGAGCCTGAAATGACAGCTAGGGCACCACTTTTTTGCGTTTAAATGCCTTCTGCATTGTTTTTTTACACCAGCACAGTATGGGTACAGCCTCCGAGGGGTTCATTGTCTCTAACTTCCTGTACTCTTCGAAGTTCGAAGTGCTGCTAAAAACTAGGTACTTAAAAAATCAAGGACATCTAATATGAAGCCTTGCGCAGAAAAACAAAAACACACTCGGAACGTCAGCAAGCTGCCGTTCACTTCCGGAAATAATTTTTTTTGTATACTAGAGTTTTGAAAACTGCCATGGCTTGAAAAGAGCTTAGGGGATTTAAAGTTGGGCTAGTCAGTCACTGCTAGTTGGCAGAACAGTAAAAAAATGAACTGGTTGTCAGGAAAGTTAGCGGACAATGACAGTAGCGAACGTTTCATTTTCACCACAACTGCAGGTGAATTTCGCGGACGCCGCGGCAAGACGTATCACGATAAATATAATAACACGCGATCTATATTGATAATATTATGTGACGAGTTCGCGAAAGGATGTTAAAGACGCGTCAGGAGATCTCGTGTGTGTTTGGCACTGTGTTTACTTTAACTCATGTTAGAGGAGTATTTATCTATTAAAACATTTTTTATTTATTTATTTATTATTTATTTATTTATTTATTATAATTATTTATTTATTTATTTATTTATTTATTTATTTATTTATTTATTTAAACGGCAAGCGGTCGAGGACGAGGAGTTTAATAAACGCACGAAGTTGGTGTTAGAATGTTAACCATCATGCAACGCTCCCTCCCCCCTTCCCCCCCCCCCCCCCCCGACGCTGATACTTTTGTGTCGTACAGGCCTAGCCGCATTTGGCTACGGCCAGGAAAAGGAAAAATGCCAGACGGGCAGTTTTGACTTTGCCCTTCTCTCTCTTCGCAGGCCGACTGGCCTTCTTCGTAGGCATATGGCTTCGGTACGCGGCAGCCTCCGCTGAGCCATCCTGACTTCACCCTCATCCTAATCAAACACCACTCAAACCATTTGATGTTACCCCCTGGTCATCCCGACTTATGTAAGGCGTAAATAAACGATCTGGCGGTGAACCACACACATGCCTAATTTTGTGTGATTTGTCGCCTTACCGCAAGCCAGCACAGTCGGCTTCGAAGGTCTCGCCTGTGAGGTGGGCCTTACAAGCGACTTCTTGTCTGCTCCTGAGTGAATTTCCCTGAATTGGGTGCTCGGGGAACTGTGGGCTTCTACATCACGGCGTCCAGCCCTTGTAATAGCGTTGCTCTGAAGGCATTCGGGTAGTCAGCGTTCGGGTTCCGGGGTGGCGCGAGTAGAAAAACTGGTTCAGTTTTGAGCACTGCGAGCAGAAAAGATTCAGGAAAAAGTTAGGCCCAGCCGCCCGACTAACATTGTAGCAATTGAATACGTTGAAACATCGTTAATTCGAACTTGAGTAATTCAAATTTATGGATAATTCGAACTGTATGATTTGGTCCCACCAGGCCTCCATAGATACGCGTAAGAAAGCGCGTTAATTAGAACGCGGGTGGGTTCCGCCACGGATAATCCCAACCACGAGCCACTGAGTCTGCTGCGGCTTTGGTCCTGACAAACAGCCAGAGAGATGCACCCGCTGCCTACACACGAGGCTGTGACACCTCCAGAAGGAAAGAAAAACGGAAAAGTGAAGTTAAATCAGGTAAAAACAATAAAAGCCATCATGGGAGACGTTTTTTGAAGAATTTTCTTTGTGGACTACATCTACAGGAGTTCAATGTGTGGGGCTGGATAACAGATAGCCTCATTTATGAGGTTTGAAGGGTAGAACCTGTCGCTGCCATTGACCACGGGGAAGGGGAGACCATAGCACTACTGCGGCCATAGCTCGGAAGTAACCAGATGGAATGCAACCCATCTATTCTTCAGTTTTTGGAGTATATGGGAAAGTGGGGCCTTCCGCTGCATTCGCTCGTTGAGCAAAAAGTGCTGGCTTTCGCCTTTAAGGATAAAAGGGAGGCTTCACTCGCGGTCGTTTTCAAGCATTCAACTGCTGACATGCTTTACTCTTCTTCAATTGAATTGCACCCTTTTGTTTTTGACCTTCGTTAGTTCGAACTTTCATTAATCTAACTGAGGTGGCGTCCCCTTGGAGTTTGAATTTACGAGCATTTACCACTTTTATTGAGGGTACTTTTTCCTGACGTATCTGTCGCCATGCGTGAATGACCGTGAGTCGATAGCACTATGTGTGTCTTCGTCTGTTCGTCACGCAAGCGCAATGCACATAAGATGCTTGGTGGCTCGAACACAGGCCCTTCTGCCGCTGAGGCAGGAATGGTATTTACTCGTCCACAAGTATGTGTTTTTATAATGCATAAAAAGAGCAGACAATCACACTCGAATGAGGGTAAGGGGCAGACGAAGGAGGGTAGGAACATATTCAAATATTACACCAAAATTCGGGCAAACACCCAAAGCCTTTCGAATAGGAAACAACTAGTTTTCATAGATAACTTATAATTGCCGGTTTATGAATTCGTAGCATTCTATGCCGAGTACCTCCACCGCCAAGACCATGTAACAACCTCCTTTGCCACAACAAATGCAGATATGGAAAAAAAACTAGTATAATAGCGTAAATGTAGAAAATTACTGGTACAGAATTTTAAAAAACCAAAATTTAAAAATCGAAAAATAAAATTTTTATGATTGTGATTCAACAAAATCAAACAACTCATTTTATAATTTTCCTCCACAACCCAAAATGAACAAAAGAGCCCGTAAAGAAGCGTTCGAAATACGAATAACGTTCCAAAATACGCAAAGGGGCGAAAAACCCTCAACACCCTCTATTTCCACACAAATGCAGATTTGGCGAAAAAACAACCAGTAATCGTTATAATAGCGTAAATGGAGATAATCGGTTGAACAGGTGGTGGTGGAAAAACGTTTTTATTTCAGCTGACAAAAAAAAAAAAAAAAAAGAGGTGGGTGGCCTTTTCTCAGTTCAGAAAGCCCCGAGCGACTGCTGCTGCTCTAGCCCGGGCTTCCGGGCTTCCCGTCCGAAGACAGAGGACTGAAGACAGAAGGCACAACCCCCCCTTCCTCTACCGCGCAGTACCGCCGCATTCGCTTCCACTGCCCTTTTTCCCACCCATGGCGCTTTTACAGACGCGCACGTACTTCAACTCCATGGCGGGTAACACCGCGAAAACTGGACGAAAACACGAAAAGGGAGAGACAGAAATAAGCGCTGACTTTTAACTGACTTTATTCGAAAGAAAACAAAACACGCAATTACAGTCTAGTCCACTTATAACAATATCCAAGTGCCAAGGAAACCCCATCGTAATAACCGATAATTGTTAGAAGCGGGTTGCAACATAAAAGACGAAACAGAGCTTAAAACATTTTATTCGCATGCCAGGCAAGGTCGTACTACTACTAATCTGCGGAAAAAGAGGCCACAGTCGGTCACCTTTGTTTGCCGCGTGTGAAGCTAGCGCAAATCTTTTCCAAGAGCGGTCTATAGGTGCTTCACCTAGCTGAGGTAAATTTCCTTGGCGGAAACAAAGTCCCCGAGGGACTGTGTCACGCATTGGGCCTCCTACGAAGACACTACCTGAGTAGGGTGCACAACCACGTCATTAGAGTCGTCACTGTTGCACTTTTGGTGCACAATATAACCGGATTCAATCGTTATATCCAATATCGTGACACTGGGAGCATAGTAATAAGCGGTTTATTTTACCATAGAAAGAATACAAAAAAATGACGGTGCCATAGCTGCTCATCGTTATATCCGATATATTGTTATAAACGGTATCGTTATAAGTGGACTCGATTGTATATACAAATGTCGCATCCTCACAGAGCATGCGCGAAAAGAAAAGAGGGAGAAAGAAACACCCTAGCTGCTGACACCGGCGGTACAGAATATAAAAATTACATTTAAACCCATGCCCAGATAAGAAATCTCTTTTTCATGGCAAAAAAACTGAAGGCTGATCGACACAATTCGTTCGACCGTTTAATAATTCTGCGCTTGCCTCGACCCGCACCCTTGCCGTCTGGTTCGTATGGGAGAACAAAATCGAAGTGTAGGCAAAACGGGGTGTGCAACCGCACTGCTTGCAGTGTGCCGACAAGTGGGAACTTGTAGCCCCTTCGACTGAATTGTAATGCTTTCTTAATCACACGTTAAGGCAGCGCCCCGTCTGGCCTACATGGACACACTGAAAGGCAGAGGAATGGAATAGACGACGGAAGTACGACAAGGTGCATAGCTATGAATATGCTTCACCGTGCAGCCAGGCGTGGCAAATAGCCTGTTTTCTTGTTTATGCGGCGATCGACTTTTGCACACAATCTTCCCAACGTGTTGCGCGCAGAAATTAACACCTGAACACCATAGGGAGAGGGCAAACTTTTTTAGGCCGTGAGTGAAGCCGTGTTTGTAGGGCAATACAGCAAATTTTTTGCCTTCTTTTCAGCGGAATGCGAGATCGGTTCTACCACCTTTTACCTAATGTGCTAAACCAGCTTTTGGCATGCCAAAGAGAGCATGTCCCGCGGAAAGCCAGCGTCTTTTAGTTTCGGCACCTGACCGGTGAAGCTCTCTTCGATCAAATGGGGGCACGACTTAGATACCGCCGAACGTAAGGCGGAAAGAACCAGGGCATTTTTCACTAATTTTCGTACCTGAGCCTGTATACCTTAGCAACGGTTTGACCGACCTTGGAGCATACACTCCAGCAAACATGGTCAGGCAAGAATGCTTCCCTGACCATGTACGGTACGGGTAGCAGCGGTGCGGAACAATAACACGTACAGCCAATTGAGAAAAAAAAAAACGCTTCCCGTGGTCTGAAAACAACCTCGGTCCCCCGCGTTACGAAACCATGGTCTATCTGATTCAGCTATCATCGCATTCCGGGCGCGCAGCCTTTCCTTTGCGTTCGTAGCGCGAAACTCAGGTGGACTCAATGGGCCATGGAACACATAATGATCGTCGTAACACTTTCAGACAGGAAACGAGCTTTCTGGATCAGAGAACAGGCTACAGTAGAAGATATCACAGTTTTAATACAGAAAAATAATGGACGTGGGTTGGGCAAGTAATTAGGTGAATTGACAATCGGTGGACTGCCAGGGTGATAGAGTGACACCAAAGGCGGGTCTGAAAAAAGAGGAAGGCCAAATTACTCGATAGAGGGACGAAATCAGGAAATACGGAGGCAAAGAATGGACTCCGGCGGTGCGGGACAGGAGCGGTTGGAGGTCGATGGAGAGGCCTTCGTTCTGCAGTGGACCTAGTGGCTGCTGCTGAGGATGATGATGCAACAGCCGGGTCCTCCGACGATGGGGAGAGGGGCCGCCAGCTGTGCTGTTTCTCCAGCGTTGCCCCACTAGTGCAAGCCTGCGCCACTTTTTTCCCCAAAAAACATTTCCCCCCCCACTCTACCTTCTCCTGTCCTTGAACCAAAGGACTGCAAGAGGGAGCGAGTGGGTAACTATTCTCGGCGTGAATCCAGAGCCCAGTGTAACGCATAGAAATTTGTCGTCCGCACGTGTGGGATTGAAAAGCGAAGCTTGCCTTGTCAAATACTCATTCCTTGTCAAGTGCTTGTAACTAAAAAAAGAAGTTTCTAGCATACACGCTGTACTTTCTTCTGAGCATCTTGTAGGATATGAGCATTTTTTAGATGAGTGTCTCGACGTCATTGCTTCGACCTACGCAAACCAAGTCATCAGACACGGGTCGTCTACGTACGCTTAAAAGGAAAGACGGGAATTAAAAAAAAACTGCCTGAAATAAAACAGAAAGCCATATTTTGTCGTTCGCTGACGTACTTTTCTCAAGCAGTTTCACGTTCGCTAACGACCAAGAACCATTGCAGCGTATTTACGAAGGCTGAGGTCCAAATCAATTCGGGCCTAATTTCTAATTCTTTATTAGAAAACCGAACGAAGCCAATCGGAGATACTAAATTCAAAGCAGTGCAGCTCAAAATTCCGCTTTGGGAGTGGAGACTAACCTAGATATGTCCTCTGAGTGCTTAGTTTCCTTTCTGTAATCACCCGTATATATTTATTTATTGAAAAATGCCCACTGCACCGAAAGGGGTTGCAAATGAGTGGTTTTCCTCGGTTAACCGACACGCTATAATATGAAAGCAATAAATCGCCAACTCAGAATAACAGCCTCCGTTCAGCGTGGGCGTCTGTACAGTCAAACCCGTTTATAGCGAACTGCAATATGCACCGCGATTAGTTCGATATATTCAATAGTTCGATGTACCCGAACCCGCCTATAACGAACTTATCGTTACAAGTTCGCGATCCGCGGGAGCCCCCCTTCTCCTCCTCAACTCCACCATCCCTGCATGCAAAAATGAACACAGTAAAGTAGCCATTACCATACCCAAAATCATCCATTTGTTGCAAGTAATAAAGCTACTTTCCGCCTTAACTGCCTACTTTGCAAAAAAAGTGGTGATTTTTGTTTTCACTTTCGTTTTGGTGGCTTCAACTAGCATAGCATTCTCTACACGAAACATTGTTTGCACCAGTTCGAGTCCGCGTCCACCAAAATCCAAGAAGCATTGGCGGAGCACATCGACTGCCGAAAGCGCTTCATTATAAGCGTCGGACGGCTTTCACTCGCGATATCATCGGGAAAATTGGCGAGCTCTTCCCGGAACATTATTTTCTTACCTTTTTTTTTCCCACAGTTCACCGATGCTGGTGTCTTCGTCCGGATTCGCTGAGTGGGCGGGTTCCGTCGTGAGTCCCGCGCGTCGGAAACAGTTACGGAAAGTGTCGGGCGTCACGTCGCTCCGTGCAAGGCGCAATGTCTCAGTCGCGGCTCTTGCTCCGTGGTCGCGGCCAATCCACATCTCAATCACCGCTCCGAGACCATGCATTTAGGCGGCCATTCTAGGCGCGCAGAGTTCGATATATCGGATGTGAACTTCGTTATAAGGAATATGTTTCCCATGTATTTCCCTAACTGAAATATTTTTGTTCGACATATAGCATAATTCGCTCTACCCGGGTTCGTTATAGCCGGGTTTGACTGTAACAGCAAAACGGTTCCTTAGATAGCCGATGGCGCCAAGCCAACGAATATACAAGTGAGTAAATAAGGAAGTTGCAGATATTTAAGGCGAGGTAGGAATCGAATCAAAGACTGCCCGAACGCGAGTCCACCACGCATCCGCGACGGCGCAACGTCTCCATGGCTCTAGCTAAATAAACGTGGGTCTAAATCCCGCCTGTCTGTTGAGTTCTTCCAAATCAAGGTGTCACGTACGCGGCTGACGTATTGTCGCAAGCAATCCTACAGAGCAGAGATTAGGTATGTAGGGTGGTAATTTTTAAGCCTCATGGTATCACCTTTCTTATTAGTTGGTAGTATGTTCGAATTTTCTTGCACTGAGGTATTTCAGGAATAATATTATTAGCTTTCCTGGCACAACATCGTCACTATCATGAAGTAGATCAGTGGTTAGTCCGTCTTCACTGGCGGCCTTGCCTTTCTTGTTTTACGGACTTTTTTACCCTTGTTCTTTTGTTATTGAAGTATTATCACAGCCAAACTAATCTGTTTAGTACCGTTCCATTGTTAAATATTGCTAGAGCATAAATCAGCATAAACATTTCCTCTACTTTCATTGCCTCATTCCGTTGTTTCAGTTTCTTCTTTGCTTCTCTTTAGCTACCGCACTTGGTTAATGATTCTTCAATCCTTGCCTAGAGTTGTAGACACGAGTGACACTTCTTCCCTGCACCAATTTTGATAACATTCGCCCTTTCGTTCATGGCTCTCTCATTCGCGTTGTTCAATCAGAACCCTTCGTTTTCTGATAATGTATAGTTTACTAGATTTTATGTCCAGGTACCCACACTTCTACGGCTTCTGCTGAGTCAGCCACCACCTTATTTTTTGGTAAAGACAGTGAATTTGTTCTGACATGGCATGTGAAACTCCTACGCCCTGCCTTTTATTATTTTTTTTTCAGGTTTGGCTTCCTTCTTTTTTCTAGTTTCGTTCTTGCTCTCGTTAGATCTAGCCTAATTAGTACGCTTCTAATTTCGTCTGTTAACGATTCGTCGTCGTTTTGGAAATACTCTTTTTTAGCGGTAGATTTGCATAATGGTACTGCAATCTTTGTTTACTGTAGTTGTCCTCTTATAAGCATTGGCTGAGTGGGTTGAAACGGCGTTAGATGCTTTATTAAAGAACGTCGGCTCCTCTCAAATGTATCTCCCTAAGAAATCGCCGCAGGTTGGCTTCACCACAGCGTTCCAGACGACCAATCAGCGTGACCGAACGTGCAGAGCTGGCGAATGAAACGTCTTAGCATGCTAGTACTCGAGTAAAAAATAGAATCTACGCTGGGACAACAGCGTGCATGAGCGCTGATGTATGTAACAGCATAATGTTTAGGTAATTGCATGAAAGTGTCATTAAGAGTCCGTTTTCACTGTTTATTGTTAGTCGGAGTAACTTGGAAGGGGTAGGTTTTACTCTAGCCCACAGACCCCGGCAGCTGTCGAGGCAGTCAAGTACTCGGGTAGAATGGTATTTTCAATTCTTTCTTTACCGCTACAATTGTTTTCAAGCTGTATAGGGGACTGTGGAACCACATTTCCGGGGTCCAAGTCAGTCCCTAGGGTTCTCGTTACACACTTCGGAGGTAGTCGTGCTGAGGTCGTACGGTTGGGTGGCGCATGCTGGCTTGGGTGCTCTGGAGGTCCTGCGGACAGGCTGATGCTATTGTCCGTAACTCAGTGGAAGCTGGGGTTCCGGTTGGAAGTGGGGCGGCACATCGCTGGTGCGCCCCCGTCCTTGGACTTTGGGGTGGTGTTATCCGGAACAAAGCATTGGAAGCGAAAAAAGGTTTTCGTTGTGGACGGAGATGTCAGATACTGCAACTTGGTTGGCTGCGAAGTCAAGCCATCAGAAGATCACAACGCTGTCTTGTGAAGCAAAGTTCGCGTTTGGGGTTCGCAAGCAAAGCGATGGTGGTTTGGAGATATTGCATTTTATTATGAAGTGACTTAGTATCTTGCGGTTTGTTTACACCTAATTAAGAAAACAGGCCTCATTGGTCTTCGGCGCTTGCAGTTGTGAAGCGTAAAGCGCTGCTCTAGATAGGGCGGGAGCTGCGCGTATTTGCGTCGGCTGAAGCGGGCATTCTATTTCTGGCAAAAAGACGTGTTGTTGTGATACAGATCCTTGTCTGCTCACAAGACTATCTCCAAGCATTTCAAAGGATGTTCGGAACTTTCATGCGGTGGTCCAGGTGGGGCTCATGCGCAGAGAAAAAAAAAAAAAAGAAAATTCCTGCCGGCGAAGTGTGTAACTTGTACATCACCTCGACTCATGTTTCCTCTATTTAAAAATCGCAAGTCGACCGTTTTAAACGTATGAATTTTGTAACAATTGAGTGTTCACTTGCATTTTTTATTTGCGCATTTGCAATACAAAGACCCTAAATCACATTGGGACTTTTCTAAACGGGTTGCTGACACTTTAAATTTTCTCACAATTGTTTTATATCTCTAGGGCACGTACGCACTCTCTAGGAAAGGTTTGCTGCATAAAAGTTTGTCTCCGTGTGCTCATTTACCATTAAGAATATTTGAGGTTTTTTGGTAGTACCATATTGCAGTCAGTCAACTGAATTTGCATCGAGGGAGCTGCCAAAGCTGTGTTTCGAATTCCTACATCTACGTAGCCTGTAAGCCTCACTTCATCGTAAAGCCTGTTCTCATTCAATGCATATATTTAAGAAGCTATTTCGTCATCTAGAAAAAAAAATTCCCCCGCACCTCCCCGAGGGGGATTGTGAGGATGCAGAAATGCATTGGGTGCACCGATGAGTGTGATGCGATTAATGGCGAAGAGAGAGGCGAGAGTGTGAGCGTAATCATTTATTTTTTTCTTTTCCCACACCCGTCATTTCCGCTTCGTTATAGAGAAGCGTCTTCGAGACCGCGTTGAGCGCAACCGCCAACTGCAGAGGATCGTTCACGTCAAAGTCGTCGGGAATCGTTTCGAACTCACCGTCAGCATCATCGACGTCGTCTTCCTGCGGTTCCTCTCGTTCGCCGCCGTCATCGAAGTGATCGAGCCGACTCCAATCGACCCGAACGTTGATGGCGCGATACAGCGGGGTGTGTTCCAGGTGCTTGAGCCAAGCCAGGATGTTGCCGCGCTTCACCAACCCGCGCTTGTACGTTGCCGGACTCATCAGCCTCCGCTTGATGTGAACGTCGAACGCAACGTCCTCGGGTACCATGCGAGGAAGGCACCGCACAACCTTCGATACGTCGATGGGCACGTTCACCGCCTGTCCCTTGATTCCAAACTGCCCGTTGCCTCGAGTCAGCCGCCTGATGCTCATGAAGGGGAGTCGAGGCGCGATGAGCCGCTCTTCGACCGGGTTCAGATCGGGAAGATGCGCCGGCCGAGGAGGATAACGGTAGCCAAAACTCACGCAGCCCTCCTCTTCGCAGCTTTGTCTTCTTCTCCTTCTTCTTCTTCAGCGGTTCCCCTACGGGAAGATGACGATGGTGGTTGAACGCGAAGCTATCTTGTGATGGATTGTTTGGTTGGCCAATCCCTAGGGGCATCATGCCACAATCATCATCAGACGCGCTGCGGACGCCGGCCAGGGGACGCACGACAACCCCCGACTATAATGCATTTCTGCATAAAATGCGCTGACGAGCAAATATAAACAAGCCGGAGTTTTAAGTGTTCTCCCGACATATTTATGCAGAAGTGTTTGTTCAGAGCAAACTGTGAGGTTGGCTGAAGAACGAAAGAAGTACAGGGTGTTACGATTCAGCGCGCCGCTACTCTTTTCGCGCGTTCGGCAAGCTTCGTGCAGTGCTCCTGTGTTCTTTGGCAGAGCCTTCCAATTCGTGTGCCCACTGCGCGGGCGTTTCGCCGTCAGTGACTCAAGCCGTTGCAGCTACAAAACATGAAGCCAACGGATCTTCATGTAGAGAAACGTACCGGAGAGTCGGACGCCGCAGCCGAGATCTCCTCTCCCCCTCTCCAGACTCAATGAGCGCCGCTACCCCCTCATGAACTCTGGAGAGTGTTGTGTGCGTCAGTACGGTCTTCGGGCCGGGTACACAGAAGCATTGTGAAAGCCGCGCAGCCGTTACGGCTATTGTGTGTAAAACCAGCCCTCTCGGTGGATAGTTAAATTCTTTTTTCAGCAGCAAATCCATGCTGTCGCCCTGTCGAGTTCTGCTGTAATTTCGCCCGTAAGGGTATTGGTCCTGTATTCCTTCGGCTCACCTCTCGCCATACACTAAACTAGTTAAGTTTGCCGACAGCTTCTTGTCGTCATCCTCAAGGCAGACACTGTTGCTGGCCGCTCATCACCACGCTGTCACACATGACGGAGGCGACGGAGCTCACTTCGGGGACACCTTCCCGTATGACAAGGAGTTACAGCTGAATACCGCATTTATTCGTGGCTGTGTGTGACTCTTCTGAAGGCATAAGCGGCAAAATTACTCGCATTATCACCGCAAATACTGCCATTGCACTTGTTAATGAAAACAGCTGAAAACAGAGGATCCGCATTCATCTTTTGTTCGAGTATGTATTTGGTCGTCGGCTTGTTGCAAGTACTTTATTGTTGCTGACCCGAGGAGGCTGTCACAACCACGGAGCCCATGTTCCGTTGTTGTTGTCCGGATAGCCCCGAGGATCGATGGGCTGGTTCCCCGGAGGCACTGCCGAAGCGGCGTAGCGGTCCAGCCTTTTCTGCAGAGAGGCCACCACCTGAACATCGACGGGAAAAAAAATTAAAGCCGTTCCACTTAATGTGGAAGCTGTCGGAAGTGCAGAGCAGTGATTCACCACAATGGGCTGTACCGCCGTTATCCGCTCACTGTTACCACCCCATGCATTTCAAATTTCCCGCCTACGCAGTGCTCGCGCACCCCCTGCCTGAAGCTGCGCCAGCGGGAGTTCTGTTCTTTCAAGTGCAGAGCACTTTAGGCGCTCGCAGTGTTGCTGTAGCTCGCTCGCTGGAGCCAAATAGAGCAACAGGGCGTCCCGTGGTAACGCTATCGATCGCGGCGTACCCTAGAGGCTTCGAAAGCCAAGCGGTTTATGTAGTCATAAGCGTTCGAAACTCGTGAACCGCTGGCGCTTGTCCTACATCTCCCCGTTGTTTAACGCAAAGAAAACTATAGGTACATTTGAAGCAAAATATACGTAATTAACCGGCAGCGCCCGTGTTCATTTAGTTAGGAACGCTTGTTCGGTTGGTTTTTAACGATAGTAAGCTAAAAAAGCTACCGCGCAAGAAGAAAACGGCCCGTTCGAAATGACGCAGGAAGGCTACAGCCGCGCAAGAAAACATGGCAGCATCTCCACTCCGTGGATGATGGCGAGGGTGCGGAGTACGGGGACTCGAAATGACATTCAAGTTGCGCCCCGAGTGACATCCGATTTGCGCCCCGACCATCATTCGATTTGAGCCGTGAGTTGCACCCTCATTATTCCCTAAATGAAACTGCAACTCACGGCTCAAATCAAATTTCGCTTGATTTTCGCTTGATGGTGGTGTGCGCGCGGATGGACGCGGACGGAGATCGGGATGTCCTAAGGTACTCCGCACCGTTACAGGCGAGGGAGTAAGCCGTTTGACTCCCGCGTACAAACTCACGATCGTAGCCCAATGGGTACGACGACTGACACTAAGGTCTACCAGACAGAGGCTCGAATCCTGCCGGTGCCTGTGTGATTTTTTGCGATTGTAAATGCCATGCGCACGGATGCGGACGGACATTGTGCGGTCCTAAGGTGCTCTGCACCTAAAAATCGAGCGTTCGAAATGACGCAGAAAGGCTCCAGCGGCGCAAGAAAAAAATTACGTGTTCTAATTAACGCAAAACAGCTCCAGCATACGTTGCCGCTTAAGGCATGTTATTAGATAGTTTTAGCATAGCGACTAGCGTTCGCTAACGCTACGGCGGCGGGTTACCGCGACACGACTGCGCGTGCATGCACGGGGAGGGCGATGAGGTCGCCCCTCAGCAGAACGAATCTGCAGGCTCTGCGAGGTAGGCGACCGTCCCCGCGGAACGAATGTGCACATGCCCAATCGGGCTCCGCAACCCGTCCCCGTAGCGTTAGCTCACGCCACCCGCTATGATAAAACTATCTATTGTGCCACCGTAGTTGATGTCACGATATTGGCGAGGGGCAAGGAAACGGCAGTTTTAAACGCCCTTTCGTCGTGGAAAATAGAAATGAGTGTAAATAGGCCCAAACGACCCAGATAGAGTAGTCGACGCTGTTCTTAACTTACTTCAGTAACACTCTAGAATTATTCCTAGCTACGTTAAAGTTGCCTGATAGAGCATTTGAGAGAGAGAGAGAGAGAGAGAGAGAGAGAGAGAGAGAGAGAGAGAGAGAGAGAGAGAGAGAGAGAGAGAGAGAGAGAGAGAGAAATATGAAACCTTATTTGAGCCTGTACAGAGTATGAAGCAAAACCAGCTCTTTGGAGTCTCGTGGAGCGAAATACCTCGAAATTAAACTAACATTTTCTGAAAACAAATACCTCTAAACATTTTTCAGAGCCCATGAAGGACAGCCAACCGATCTTCGTGGGGTGCATGCCGTCTAGCACATATGAAAGCCAGAATTTTGTATACTCGGGTAACCGCAATAAATTTCTAAATCAGGCGGAAATAATTTTAATTTTGCACTAAAATTTCTGAAGTCTGAAAGATAGCGACACGTAGCGTCTAGACGGGACACTACTTTACGTGTCCAAACAACTCCGTCAACAAATGCGTGTTATCACCTACCACCACCGTCAATTTCAGCGCGTAATTCAAAAACCGCACGTAGGAATAGGAAAGGTTGTACATCGTTGTTGTTTCAGCCAGGGACGAGTCTTTAAATGCCTCTTTTAATCTCCCGTGCAGTTAAAAGTGTGTCCCCGCACGGCTTTTTTTGGCGGGAGATGGATGGCTGGAAGTCTTAAAAATTCCGTTTTCAAAAGTTCCAGGGCGCTATCACCAAAAGCGTTTAGAGTTAAAGAGTTTTAATAATGACCTTTCATTTAGGACGAAAAAAATATTATGGACAAAAATCGATTGTCCGTCCCATTAAGTCTGCCTACGGGGCTTGGGTGTTGACTTCACCTTCGATACTCGGGAGCGAGTTCTGTAATGCTACATCGTGTTTGCATACGTGAGTTGAGAGAACAAGCACACTAGGGGTATACCGGGTTCCTGGCGTTTAGCTCTTCGCACTGCATTTAACGCCCCCTGCGCTTCGGAATTGATATCATATTTGCTTGGAGGACCGCGCTTAGCTGACACAGAAATTGCAGGTACACCCGACTTCGAAGCAATTTCGATAGCTACACACGACGCGAGTCACTCTGAAAGCTCCGACGAATACCAGGCAGGCTGACGGCTTCCCCTAGGGCGAATTCAGCGAAGCAATGAAAAGCTCACGGTCGTTTTGTGTTTAAATTCTTTTAATTCAATGACGGCGAGTTGCATGTAGATTAATCCAATAATAGAGCAACAAGCAGCGTACTATCGGCGGCAAATGAAACGCGAACACGAAAATATGAACCAGCACGTGCAAAATCGAATAATATACTGTTCGTAAAGTTCTTTTGGCACGCTATTGGTATATTTGGAAAGCAACTTTTCCCAACTCTGTTTTTGTAACTAAGCCACGCGTCATTTTCTTGCATGGAAAGAAATAGCGCTATTTGTGCGTTCAGGTCCATATTTTCGTGTTCGCGTTTCATTCGACGCCGATAGTACCTTGTGCCCAATGAGAAACATTAAGCTTTCGCCCTAAAAACTCCCCTCGTGGGACTGGAACTTACGCTTGGGAGAGTAGAAGCCAGGTTTCGCAGCTCGCAAGGATCTTTTTCCAGATCAAACAAGTAGGGCGGCCTCCCGCTCACGAAGTTCGAGGGACGACCAATGCCAGAGTCACCGCACCGGAGAGTAGCCCGCTGACGCCAGTCCTTTGGAAACCGGAGAGTATCCCAATTGTAGAGGCCCCTATAACCAGTAATTTAAGATGGCTTTATTATTTTGCTACCGCCAACCACTTCAGTATGGTAAGAAACGTATATTTCGACAGTTTACTTTGAAAAATACGTGCATGGTGTAGCTTCAAAGCAAACAAATTAGGCGTACTGGCAATTCTTACGCCGCTTCTCGGTTTCACAAACCTTGCTTTCCCCCTGGTAGCATTTGGGGAACAGAAAATGCGGTTTTTTCGCTAAATCTGGATTTCTTTTATCTGACGGAAAAAATTTGTTAGTTTATGGATTTTTTAGGGCCATTTTTTACATAGCGGATTTCTGGCGGATACTTCACGCAGTGCACCAATTAAAATTCCCCCTTTTAAAAAACCATTTCGTTCCTCTAAAAATGCAGAAATTGTTAACTTCAGGGGTAGGGGGCTCCTGTTCATTGCCCCCCCTATCTCAGACAAACAAATCTGGGGTTTTTAAAAGCGGGATCCTTTCTAGTAACACATAACAGACGAGCTGCGATGCCCAATCCGTGGACTCTGCGCCCCCCTTGCCACTTGCCGGGGAACAGTGATCCGCTATCGGGAAAAGAGGGGGGGGAGGGGGCTCGCTGTTTGCACGTAACAGCGGGGGGGCCCTGCATACCTGTATCCCGGCGGGAAGCGAGGCGATTGGCGAAGCACCCACCCACTTTTAAGACGTCCGATTCTTTGTGTCGAAAAACGTTCTGTTTATTCTCCGTGTACCCTACTCCCTTCCTCTTGAGTTATCCCGAAAGTGGTATATTCGCAGAGTTCGGACGGAGTGGTTGAAGGATCCCTTGCTCAGAAATGGCTGCAATGCAAAGCGTCTGCTGATGGAAAACAAGTTGCGGCGTGCAAGCACTGGGGTTCAGCTAGGCAGCAGATATAATCCAGAAGCAACTGGACTTCACTACAAAAAGGCAAGTCCAACCGGGAATGCCGCTGACGGCAGAACTGCTCTATTTATCGCCGAACATTTTCAATTATGACTCCGATCACTTGTGCCAACTCTATAAGAAGTGGTTCTGACAGCGAAGCTGCAAAAGGGGTATCAAGCGGCGCTAAGTGCGCTTCCGGATTTAAAAACGTTCTTGGCCCACACTTTAAAGCGGATCTGGCACAGGACATTGGGGACAGCTATTACACTTGATCATTGATGAGTGACCGACATCAGTGTCAAAAATTCCCTTTCCATTTCTATCATCTATCACAGGGTCACCAATCAAGGATCGTGACCAATTCCTTAACTTGTGCACCTTGGAAGTGTGCACGGCAGATGGAATTTTTGGGGGCCGTGAAATCCATCTATGGAGTACTGCCCCAACTGGAAAGGATGAGAGGCATAGGGACGACAACGCAGTGTTATGACGGGGATCAATAATGGCGTTCCCGGAAGTTGAAAGCTGAGGCTCCCCCCCCTCGTACTGATCCGCTGCGTCTGCCACTCTTTGCAGCTAGCCACGGGTGCTAAAAACCGGGAAACATTACTGAGAAACTTGGATTACCTAATAAGCGAACGTACAACTGGTTCGCAAGATCCCCTGCCCGGCAAATTGTACAAGGAGCTCTACGGGCTGATGAATGACGGGGATGAACCACTGAAGATTGTGCAAGCGTGCAGGACGCGGTGGCTATCCCTCGAAATAGCCTTCAAGGATCGTAGACCAGTGGACCGAATTGAAGGCGCACTTCGAGATGGCAGGCGGACTGAAAAAGGGGTATGCGGCGAGGTGCTGTATGGTATGTACGAAACCAATAATCTGGGTACTTGCTTTTTTGAGACCGATTCTGGCAGATGTTCAGAAGGTTAAAAAGGCATTCGAGGCGAAAGATGCGTATCAAACAAAGCTGCTGAAAGACCTCAATTTTCTTTCAAGCTTGGTTAAAAAAGCGTAATTCCGACAGAGCAGATTGACGTTCTGACGTGCAACTTGAGGACCACTTGAACCCCAAGCCATATCTGGGCTACCCGTTTGAGACGCGTTGACAAGTGAAAGCTCAGAAGACCGACGGGTTCTCTCTCGCAGATGAAGCTGGATGCGAGAAAACCATAAGGTTTATTACACGCTAGTAGATCAAATCAGACAGCGACTTCCCCAACATCACAGTTTCCAGAAAACATCACTCTTATCGGTCGAAAACGCTTTGTGCGTCTGAAGGAGCCATTGATTTCTGCTGGAAGCAATGGCAGTGCCCCCTGAGACAATCGAAAAAATTTAAAACCAGTGGAGCAAAATCACCCTCCTGGAATGGAAGCAAACATCGCCACCAGTCGTTCTGGTGTGAAGTTCACTCCTATCAGGACGCCTGCGGCGAAAACCCGTTCGCCGAGTGGCCGGATTTTGCCCTGTCGATGCTCGTGCGCCGTATTCAAATGCCGAAGTAGAGAGGACTTTTTTGTCAGCTTAACATAGTAAAATCAAGCTGAGGAACAACTGAAGCCTGAAAAACCAAACGCCATCCTCGTCGTAAGAGCGGGGCTGAAGCGACCCAGAAAAGGTTTTTTATTACGAACTTCCCGGGCAGTTGTTAGTGCAATCGGACATCTGCAACGTATGTGCAACCAAGTCACCTTTCTGGTCCCTCAACAAGTACCACGGTCCTGTGGGGATGGTGTCAGCCCACGACACGGCGACGAAGACCTCGATGTGTTTTTCGGTGACCTGTGAGTCTTTTTTTTTATCAGTGTGAAAATTTATAATTTTTAGCCTCATCTGTGATAAGGTTGACCAATGACGACCACCGCAGCACTGAAGCCTAAGTGTTCTAGTTAGACTCCTTGGAAGACCCTTTTTTATGTTATTTCAGCTCTCGTAGTTTTGGGGGGCTTTTAAGAATGATAAAGGATTTATCTACGGAAATGCACTGTTTTTTTTTAAAAAAAATAGGCCTACGGCAAAATTTTGCGATATGTTTTAGAATCTAGCGGAATTTGGGGGATTTCTCTTGCTTTTTAGCGGATGTCTGACACCCAGCGATGGCAACACTGTAGGAACACGTCAAATCCGACAGCGTCTTTTTCTTACCACTTGATTGTTTGAGTAAACACGTGAGAGTGCTGAGCTAGCTATACACATTTGTTTTGTTAATTTGTCATTCGCTTGCGACGAATACGCCAAAGAAAATGGGCGAGATGCAGAGAGGAGGACAGCATTTTCGAATTGATTTTTCTACTATATAATTCGCGTAAACGCGCTCAGAGTGGTCGAAACAGGGCCTAGGGACTCCGGACTACAATTTGCGCTCGTAATCCCGCATTGTTTACAAATCACTTCAGTGTCCCTTTAAAAGGGGTCCTGAAATGCCTTCCGCCGATGCATGGATGTACATGTAACCAAATAAAGCAATGTATTAGCAATCTCCTCCTCAAGAATTTGTTAAAGCGATGAGTATTAGCTGAGAAATCGTAAATCAAAAAACCGCGAATTATCGTCGCGCCGTATTTCCTCCTCCTTTCAACTGTTTCTTCGCTGTTGGCCTCCCCTCCCATGATGCCTCCGCTCCTCATCGGTGACGTACTTCCGCTATTGCGCTCCCACAGACTGCCGTCTGCTACGGGCCAGCTCTTTCGGCTTTTTCATCTCCTGTAGACACCATGGAGAC
Organism: Haemaphysalis longicornis; assembly: GCA_013339765.2. NCBI lineage: Eukaryota > Metazoa > Arthropoda > Arachnida > Ixodida > Ixodidae > Haemaphysalis > Haemaphysalis longicornis. The sequence goes on from CM023450.1 coordinate 55,242,824, forward strand.
ACAGGCCTGGAAAAGCGAACGAATGACCTGGCCGCATGTGTGCGGCCTGGCCCTTGCCCTTTCGCGGTGTACGTAGCTGCAGGGCTGCAGTTGGTATCGGCGGCGAACTCGCAGCCGCGTGGGGAGAATCGTGCGCCTCGTTCCCTTTGGTGCACCGCGCACTGTTTATCCAAAAAAGCGCGGTCTCAGATGTGGGCCCCGCTGGTGCCGGGTGTTTATTTGTGCGGTGGTTGTAATTCCTACTACCGGCGGCATGTGAAAAAAGACATTTTCAACCTGACACAGAACCCGTGCACAAACGCGCCGGATCGTATCGCTTTATCAGCGGGCGATGAACGTGAAGGCGAAGAGCAAACCAACGCTGCACTCGATCAGCGAGAACCCGTGTTCTGACAAGCTGCACCCATGTGTTGCATTCACACTGACGGGAAAGCGTTTGTTTGCACTTGTTTGGATAGTCGTAAAAATGTCCAAACACTCCGGCACTCCGCTAGCAGATCAGCCGGCGAGACATTTCGGAAAACATTTGACAGATGGCGCCGTATGCATTAGTGTGTCGCTACGCAAAACTGATGAGACGCTCTACTAAAACTCCCATCGCGGTGTCCACGTAGCGGGACGCAAAAATTTAGCGTTTAGCCGTATGCAAAGGCCACAAACGCTGTAACTAAAACTCTATTAGCAGGCAAAATAGCGTGCGTATGTGAAACCGCTTGCGTTTACAAAGCTGCACGCCGAGCGCGTACGTTTCAAACCTAGTGACATCGTTTAAATAACACTGGCAAGCACAGTGTAACGTAGTCAGATATCAACCGTATGCTCAGGCGACAAGCAAGAGCTTGTTTTATGTGGGGCTGAGATTGCGCATAAAGGCCCGTTCGCACTTGCGACGAAAGCGAGTGAGAGCGGCAGGAATTCCGTCGCTTTGTCGCGCGACGATCGTTTTTGTCGAATGGTCGGGACAAATTTTGGTTGCGCGACAGAATTCCCGTCGCTTTCGCTCGCTTTCGTCGCAAGCGGGAATGGGAAAGTTCTGTCTGCCGCTGGCCGTCTGCTACGCAGCTCGGAGGTTAACCGCGCGATCTGCTCGGGCCGGATGAACGCGCACACTACCCGCACGGCAGCGCCCCAAGCGGCAGACGGCCGCGTACATCGCTCCCTGCGCCCGCCTGGAGCCCGCCCTCGGCAACACTAGCCAGTATATTTCAGGCACTATAATTGGAGGAAAGATTTTTGCTTCCGATGAACCTAGTTCTTTGCCCCTGTTGTTTTTAAATACGTGAAGTGGTTAGCACGTCGTCCTCACGCAGCTCTGTATCGTCGTAGCAAGCATCGCTGATTGTCCGAACGAAGCTTGCAGCTAAGCCATGCAGCGAACCGAAGCTGTTGTGGTGTGTGTGTGCATCGCCTCCTGTGTGTTGTGGACGCGTTCGTTTCGCGATGAAATGCGACATTGTACTTCTGGCGGGTGGATAGTGCTTCCCATGGTCTGGATTATCTTTCTCGAACCGACGTACCACTCAACCTCGCATGGGGTATGTGCAGTGTGCCTGGCTAAAAGCCTTCTCGCTTGCGCGCCAGAGTTGTGACTTGCTGCTCGTCCCCGCAAACCGGGTGTGAGGTGAGTGCCGTATTTACGACGGGCAGGAGGAGGCAACTCATCGTCTGTCAATCGCGGTTCAGACTTGCAACGCATGTTGTGACGTTGCGTTCGTTCGAAACGCATCTCTGGATTGTTTTGAAGTTGAATAAAATGTACGCGTCAAACCCGGGCATTCGGCTCAGGGCGTTCTCTGCGATTGCACCAAAGAAGTGCCACGGGACTTTCTTTATGGTACGTACTCACGTAAGATAAATCCACGTCGTGTTATGGCCGTGTTGCATTCAATACAAACGGTTAAGCGTTTGTTTACACTTGTTTCGTTTGTCGTAAAATGTCAAAGCACTCCGGCACTCCGCTGGCAGATCAGCCGGCGAGCCGACGCTGAGCAGACGACTCATCTCTTTGCCGGAAGTGCGTGAAAAAGCCGCCCAATAGCAGGATGTCTAGCTCATGACGAACATCTGGGAATCGATGATGTAGACATGTGAAGATGGCGGCGTCCAAAAACACGAAGGAAAGGGTGAGAAAAAAGCGACAAACTTTGCAACAAAAGTGTGAGCTTCCGCTGCGCGTAAAAGAGTAATACTTGGCACAGGTGACGTTGGCGACCCAATCTAGCGATTGCGCTAGTTCATTTAGTGTGCTCAAAATGCCTTTCAGGGCCCCTTTAAGAGGGTTCAACGCTGGTCGACCACTCTCGACATGGCGTAGACGCCTCGAGTCACGGCCCGGGGGTGAAAAAAGGTCCCCTTCACCCCGAGTAGTCCGATTGGCGCTGGCTACCACCCCCAAGTGCGGGAAACAAAAATACCTTAACATAAATACCCGAGAAAGTGCTGGGGAAACAGCCCCGCCGGTAGCGTAGTGGTTATCGCACCAGACCGGTATTCTGGAGGTCGTGGGTTGGGGTCCCACCCGGCGGGCATTTTTTTCACCACTTTCTTTTCGACTCAAAAAATTCTTCATCTCTTCCTATGACCCACCACAACCTCCCCTTTGCTTTCCGAGGTTTTCTTGACTGCCAACCCTTATTTTCATATATATATATAATATATATATAAAAATATATATATTATATATATATATATATATATAATATATATACAAAAATAAAAAAGAAAAACTTCAACAAGGTAAAAGCACGATTGGGCCTACGTTTCAGCAAAGAGAACTTGCCACATCGTGCTTTTACCTTGTTCGAGTTTTTCTTCTCTTGTGTTCTCTACCATCTTCAAAGTTTCTACTACTCCCTTATATACATATATATATATATATATATATATATATATATATATAATATATCAGCATGAGCCTGTTTGTGTACACTGCGGACGAAAGCCTCTCCCAAAGATTTCCCCCAAATTTTCGTAGCTCACCCTCACTACGAGTCCTCGGCCGCCCCCTATTGCGTTTGCGGTCTATTGGCAGCCGCTCTGTCAAACGGATGGTACCACCTGTTGTCCCTCATTCGCATTACGTGACCAGCCCATGCCCATTTCCTTCGCTTAATTTGAACTAGAATGTCCTCCACCTTGGTCTTTTTCTTTTTCCATCAAAGATGTTCTATGACATAGAGCCCTTGAAGTCCTAATCACCGCCCGCGGAACGGAATTCACCGCGGAGCTCATGCGAGGCGACCTAGGTTACACCAACACGGACCACCAGAAGACCACGACGTATCACCCTCAGACGAACGGACTAACCGAACTAAACTCAGCCAGTGTAGCTCACCCTACAAAAAAAAAAAAAAGAAAGAAAGCCCGCGGGACTTGAAATTTTGAGCTTTTGCCCATGACGAGCTTGCCCCATCCGGTGACGTAGCTGTGCGTAGGTGTGATTGAGGTAGTTTCCTTCGGCTTGTAGAAGCCCGTAGAAAGAGTCGAATCCACGATACGTGGGCGTGTACTCCTTTTTGAAGTAGCCGAGGTGCCACTGAAAGATTGTACGTAACACTAATCACGTGATACTGTCGACCGTAGGGATATACAACAAGGTCATGGGACACAATTAGGGATATAATACACCCCGTAGTCATCGATTTAGCGTGATGCCTCGTACCCTCAAAAAAGCATTTGCAATCATTGCAATCAAGCTTTATTTATTGCAATCAAGCTTTATTAATCAAGCACAGCCAAAAAGCCATCCAGAGAGGCTTGACGTTGTCGGTGCCCCTTAATTTGAGAGTAGATTTTTCAGGAAGTAGAAACATTTTTGTAAGCTACAAAATGAAACTCAAAGTAGATGATAAAGAATAATCAAAACGTTTAGCAGCAGCATCTGACATGATCAGTTTTTTACCCGTAACAATGCAATGTCATAATCACAGTCACACAAGGAAAATAAGCCTTGTATTCCAAACAAAATTAATAAATGAGGCAGTCAAAACAATCCCGAAATATTCACTTACAACAGTTTTATAGAAATAAACACTGACAACAAAGAAGTTAAGTCATACCATAGCCTGTTTAGTAATGATGGCAATGAATATTGCAGCGATTGTTTTCCGTGGTTCGTTCGCGGGAAAGGAATGCGCCATTTTTCAGAATGGATTGTTTTGTAGCTGGGGCAATCCAGAGTCAACATTGATAGCAGAGAAATGAAAACGTTATTTTGTTTCATTCCCATTTGATATCGCTTAAGCTACGTGTCGTTGTACAGATGTTGAATTTCGAGTACGCCCAGAGATGTAAAACGAGGTGAGGTATGTGCGTGATGCGCGACATTTGAAATCGCACGCGCCACTTTCTTCTGTAATAGTTGAAGCCTTGTAATGCTAGTAATCATGGTGTTTCCCCAAATTAAGAACCAGTAGCTAAGAAAGCCTTTAAAGTACTTAAAAATTGAATATATTGCGTATAGCTCAAGACGTTTTACTATAGGCACGTTGCACCGGGCAGAGGCCGCTGTGAGCGCAGTATTTTAGATGCGACGCTCAGAGCATCTCTTGTCGGCGGCCCTGTCCTTCCTGCGTGCGTCCGTTGTCCGCAGCCTTTCCACTCTCCCCCTCTCCTCTCCGATAGCGAACGCTCTCTCGCGAGGGCATTGGATTGGATTCGATTGGCTTGGCTTGGCTTGGATTGGCTTGGATTTGGATTGGATTGGATTGGCTTAAAGTGGATTGTGTTGGATTGTGTTGCGTCATAGCCCCGGCAGACGCACTGGCGCCGGCGCGTGCCCGGGTAGAGCGAACACACACTCTCAAATCTGCGGGTGTGCGGCCCAGCGCGCTCTCACTCCGCCGGTGGGCGGCGCTGGCGCGGGCTGCGCGTGTGCAGTACTCTATCTCTCCACGGTCTGCTCTCCTTCGGGCGCGCTGCGCATATAACCGGTGTGCCACTCTCCGGCGGCCTTTCGGTCGACGGTTGCTCTCCGTTCGCTTGAACCCCCCTCAGCGTCGCATCACACCAGGGTTCCCGCGAGGGGGGTGGGCGTAATTTTTTTTCCAGGAAAGTCGCCCGTAGCGCACGCTAGGACATCGCTAAAGGAGTGGGGATTCCTCCACCCGTTATCACCCACTGCCTGCAGCATGCCGTGCCAATGATCTATGGGGTTGACACTGAGACACTGTGTAAAGAAAGACGGCCGCCATGAATGCACCCGTTCCTCCCTGCCATTTGCATTATCTGCGATCGGACTAGTGGCTAAAATATCAACAGCTGACGTATTTTCGTCAGCGACACTTAAACTGTTCGTTATTCTCGGCCTTGTTATCATGACGTTACCTTAGATGCCTTCTTTGTGTGGGCGCGCGTGCGTGACTCGTGATAATGCCGGCTGTTGCTGTCTAGGACATGGCGGCGACAATTACGTAATATGAATGCTACGAACCGAGCCCGTGATATGCGTGGCATCTTTCCTACAAGAAATGACCCTCCGAACCACCAGGATAAAAAAACGGCGCTGCTGCTTGCGAGGCAAACATCAGCGTACCGTGCCAATACGGTTGACTGGGCCAGTTGGTAATGCGTCGCGCATAAATAAAAGCCACCAAATAGCAGCACAAAACTGCGCTAACGGCATCTTACATACTTCGATAATCGCATCCCGCGAAGTCATTTTGTGGCACTCACCCAAAGTCAAAAAGTCTTTCACCTCGCTAAGCGAAGGGTGACAGACGGCGGGATTACATGCATTTCTTGTTATTTTTTTAAGTGCGAATGCACTTTATAAGCGACCCCAAACCATCCACCGCCGGCGTCGGCGGCGTCGGCGTCCGCAGTGCTCCTCTATAAAGAAACAGCATCCGGCGCCAGGTTTCGATCCGCGGACTTTGCGGCCGCAGCGCGACGCTCTACCGACCAAGCCACGGACGCGACGTGATATCAGCGTTAGTGACGCGCCTTATATCTTTAACGCATTCAAACTACGTCGTCAGCGGCGTGCGTTGGCGACTCAGCGGCGTTATAGCGGCTTGATAACTGCGTGGTGTACACGTGATACTACAAACCCGATGGAAGAGATGGAAGAGAAGGCGGCGAGGCGGTGGGCTGCGGGGGCCGAGCGCAAGCGCCGCAAGCGGGCCGACAACCGTGCATTCGCACTTTCACATTCTCCCCCTCGGGGAAATGCGGGGGAATTTTTTCATATAATCTGCTCCCTGCACTGCACTGCACTGCACTGCAAAAAATATAAGAAATGGTAGAAAGATCTTCTGGCTTTGCTATTATTATTACTACTCAGCGCATTTACAACGTGTAAAACAGTCAGAGAACAGAGAAGTCTACAGTAAGCGTAATGAGTCGAAATCGTTCGGTGCAGACGCTATGTGGTGTCTGCGTTAATTTGTGAGGAGTCGTTTTTACTAAAGGAGGACGTCTGCAGGCAGAACTAAATGACCCTACCGTCCTGATCAAGAAAAAAAGCTTCCCGAGTGTTGCGTCTTGCTCATGCATGCATTGGCGAGGATGTCAAACAAGAAGGAATAGCGGTGTTACAGTATTGTAGAGGATACGGCTCTGTTTGGGTCTTAAAGGCAATTCGCCATCTTCAAACAATTTCATTAGCCAAAGTCCACGCGCTGTCGCATTGAAGCGCTTCAGCTCTAGAAGGGGCTGATAGGGTCGGCAGTTTTGATACCAATTAGCAAAGAAGGGGACCCCAAAATTACTCAGGATTCTTCGTATGCGAGACAAGACACAAGGGCATTCATACCAGGAAACTTACGTTCAGTAGCTCGAACACGAGCTAGAAGTGGAGCTTTTTAACTCGGCTCGGCTGCTGTCTGAAATGAGAGCTAGGGCACCTCATGCTTCTGTTTAAATGCCTATTGCTTTTCTTTATACCAGCACAGACAGGGGGCAGCTCCCCAGAGGTTCATTGCAACTAACTTCCCGTGCAGCGTACAAGAGGTTCACTGTCACTAACTTCCTCTACACTCCGAAGTACTGCTCAAAACAAGTTGATCAAAAAAAATCAGGGACATCTACTATGAAGGCTTGAGCAGCAAAATAAAAACACATTCCGGTGCGGTCGCAGCTGCCGTTCACTGTAGGAGATACTTTTCGCATACTAGAGTATGCAAACACTCTCATATAGGTTGACAAGCGCTTAGCGTATCTGAAATTGGACGAGTCAGTCATTGTTAGTTGGAAGGGCAGTAAAAAAATGACAAAGATGCCAGAAAAAAGGGCGGACAATCGCAGTACAGAGGTTTCTCCTTTCACAACTGTTGGCGAATTTGGCTTTTGTAGGCAAAACTAATAACGGTATAAGGACCGGCTGGCACTATGGTATACGTGCGTGCCCAGGTAGCACAAAATGTCTTTGAAACGTCGATTTGGGAGATGCATTGGTCGAAACAGATTTTCGACCATGTTAGACGCACTGTAAAGGATTGCGGGTAGACCGATTTGTCTTGGCCTCGCAATTCTTCCGAAAGGCGCACTTTTGAATTTTTGTTTTATCTGAGCGCTGTTTTAGTCGCGTTCTCGACGTGTTCTCGACGTAGGAAAAGGTTCAGATTTGTTCGGTCCCGATGATCCCCCAAAAAGATCTTTTTCGAGACGGCGCGTTACCACTCCGGAGGGAATCAGTCCACTAATGAAAATATTTACCGAGATTTAATAAACTTGTTATAGACATTGCTCAAAAGAATCCTATAAACATTTTGTCAACATTCTATAGAATATTTCTATTGAGTTTCCATTACAAATTGGCCACCGCGTTTCAATTAAAAGTCTATAGAGCCAAGTCAAGTAGGCCTTATCGGTTCTGAATGTAGTTTCTTATGAGTTTCTTATGGAGTTTTTATAAAATATATTCAATAGGTTTTCTATGCAATTCTTACTGAGTACAGTAGTAACAGCCTGTTGCGTGGAAATCAGGTTTGAATACAGTTTCTGACGGATTTTTATTAAATTTGTGGCAATTAATTTTTTATAAAATTCCTATTGAGTATAGTCGTAACATCGTGTTGCGTGTAAATAAAGTTTGAATAGACTTTTTGATGAGTTTTTATTAAATTTGCGAGGATTAGCTTTCTTAAAATTATTATTGAGCATGGTCGTATCAACCTGTTGCGTTTGAGCAGCTTTGAATAGAGTTTCTGTCGGTTTCTATTAAATTTATCTCAATTAGATTTCTATAAAATTCCTATTGTGCCCAGTCATCACAACCTGTTGCATACGAGCTAGGTCTGAACAGAATGTCTGGTGAATTTTTATTAAATTTATCTCTATTACCTTTCTATAAAATTCTTATTGAGTGTAGTCGTAATATCCTGTTGCCTGTGAGTCAGGTTTTCTGGCAAGTTTTAACAGGAGCTTTGCAGGGGCTCGAACTCTCCGGCGGTGATGTCCGCCATCCCAGGCGCCACCGCTCCCAAGTGCTCCCAAGACGAAGTGAGGGGACGTCCATCGCGCGATCTCTGTTGATGAGGCGGGGCAGGCAGCGCTATAGCACCCCACATATATGCACCGATAAGCTACCAGACCTCCGTGGATGGCTATAGAAACGCAATACAGAGTCTATTGAAACTCAACATAATGAAGGTAATAAGATTCTTGTTGCGTGTTCGTTATAAAAAGTTTATTGCCTGTCTAATGACCACAGTCCACACATTCGGAGTTCAAACGACTTGATAGAAAGATAATACAAACTTTGTTAAAACTCAATATAGTGAAGGCAATAAATTCATGTTGCATTTTTGCAATAAAAAGTTCATTGATTTTATATTGGCCGCATTTTTAAGATGGGAGATTTGGCTCACTCTATAAAACGCAATATGAAGTGTATTAAAACTCAATGTCTTGAAGGCAATAAAATTTGGTTGAGGTTTCGCAATACAAAGTTTGTTGACTTTTAACGAGCACAGTCTATAAACGATGAGTTTTAATTGACTTTTTATTGACTCATAGAAACACAATAGGGGGTCTATTAAAACTCAACGTCCATTTTCATGAGGTATACGTGGTTCCAGGGGCATGCCGTGGGCGGGGGAGGGGGGCCTGCCGCGCATGCGCAGATCGCTTCGAGGGACAAAGGAAAGGCAGTACTGTAACGGACCGCGCATTTGGCGCAAGCGCTCTTCAAGCGGCACATCAGGGCGCTGTCCGGCCAGTTGACACCACGCCGGCCTTGGCGCTTTTGGATGACGGCGTTCTGACATCCGCTTTATTGGTTCAGGTGAGTACAAAGCCCACGTTGTGTGTTGTCTTTTCTGGTTTTATATTGGTGCGTAACTGTTATAAAGGGCTGTCGCATTTAAATGAACAGTAGAGTTGTGTTTTGTTGAGATAAAAGAGTGTGCAGCACGCCACACCACAACGCGCTTTTCAAGCAGGACGCGAAAAATATTGCGTGCTTGAAATTGTTGCCGCTTTACGTCACATTTTCATGCACACTTTTAGTTATGCGAATATTTAACAGCGATAACTTAGTTTTCATGCGGCAGGTCATAAATGTAAGCGGTGCTTCGGTCAGAAAAGGCGGGAAAAGTTTAGACAGTTTCTGTTGCTTCGCAGAAAGCAACATAAAACAGCTAGTTTTTTGCGGTGTTGACTTGCTTGCATTGTGGCTTTTGGAAGGTATTTGCGTTATAAATCCTAATCGTGGCGTGCGTCCTGGCTGTATTGGCGTGGGCGAAATTTTTCTTTATTTGTAAGTATCTTTCAAGCTCTTTCTTTGCGCACACAATGGGTTTGCGGGACTTTTTTTAAGATTTTGGATGCTCGGTTACCGTGGCAAAAATGCGTATACTTTTGAAGTTTGCTTCAAACCCTTTCCAACGCATGGCGAGGTGCTCCAGCCCGTTAAAAATATGACGGTTTAGTGGTTGTGCAAAGTCGGCCTTAGCAAATTGAGGTGAATGGCTGCTGCAATTTACCGATCCAGCCGATTATCAACAGTTTTTGTTTTAGGTTTCACGATCACTTTTCTTCACAGACTTGTTATATAAACCCGAGGGGTTTTCTTGGTTAAAACGTCTGCAGAGGTGAAAAGTACGTGCATTTAATCTGGTGCGACGCGTCCCGGTTGCGTGACAACAAAGCAAGCACTGCAAATTCATACGCAGCAGGTGCGGGGACTTAGCCATCTCAGCCAGTCACCAGTGTTGCGACGATGCCTTGCTAGTCCGCTTCAACTAGCGCAAAGCAGGGCGATGTTCTCACCGACGAAGATTTAAGCAGCATTTATACGCAGTACACGGGCAACAAGAGCTTACATGGCTCGCACAAAGGCGAAGCACGTCTAATTCGGTCCCGTCGGAAAGCCGCGCTCGCGCTGCTTACGGCTTCTTTACCCCCGGGGGCTTAGCAAGGCTTCGGACTGGGCTAAGTTGGTGTTTTCATCTTGAAGCAGAGGTGCGCTGCCTGACACGAAAACGGGCGACAGTGTGAATTACGCCGACATATACGGAAAACAGACAAAACGATTCATTTGAATCAACAGACAGCTCTGAAAACACACACGAGAAAATAACAATAAAAGGGCAACACGTGGCTGATATCTTTTGTCACTTGGAGACCTATTTGCGGGCCGGTTTAAAGGAGGCGCTGAATCGGCCCTCCACCCCGCCAGGTGCAGCTTTGTGCCGGGGCGCTTTGGCAAAAAGGGAGGTTCCCCTTTAAAATTGGGCCGCGTTTAACCGACAAAGGGGCAAAGCGCTTGTATAAAGCGGGGCGCCAACCGGAGGGAAAAGGGTTAGGCGGTCACTGGGCGTACCCTTTGTCAAAAGTTATCAAAGTGGGCTGCGGGGGGTTTACTGTGCCGGGAAACGGCCCGTGTGAGGTGCGGGGGCCGGGGCTCCTAGCCAAGGAAATGCTTGGCATGCTCAAACGAAAAAACGGCAGAATTGCGGCACATCTGGTGTTATCCGGCGGGGGAAAGGAAAAAGCGAAGTTATGGGGGTGAACGGATGTGGGCTTAAGTCGGGATGAATGAATATAAAAGGGGGCCTCCCTCACTGTGCCTTTTCCCTCCGTTGGGCCAACGGCTTAAACCAGAAAAATTTGGGCGGCGAAAAGCTAAAAGGAAAATATTGCGGGCACATGGGTTTACTCCGGCGGGGCTTGGGAAGGAAAAATCACGTGGGTCTTCGGCCCGGAGTGGGTGCTGGTTTGTATAAGTAGCCTCTCGATAACTCTTTTACCTCCATGGGACCAAGGAAAAAATTATGCATTTAAACAGGTTGTTTACGGCGGAGCAAAGAGGCAAACATTCTGTGCGTCCCCCCGCTTCGGGCTTTTGGAAATCCCTTTCTTCGGCCCAGTGGTAGCTGTGGTTTTTCAGTAGACTCAAAAATAAACAAGAAGCGTAAGGCACAGGGAAAAAGTTGTTTGGACAATGATTTCGCTGTGACTAGAGAGATGCGGTCAAATTTTTTTTGTGTCCACTGCTAAGGGCATTTCAGGGAAATCTAACCCAACTTCGAAAGTGACGAGCTGATGAATTTAGAAACAAAAAAACTGGTAAAAAGGGCGTGGGCACAGCATGGCACAAAGTGAGGCGACAATGAGTCGCTGTGCCTCAAGCGTCAAATTTGTTGAGAACCTTGAAAAAAACTGCATGTTCACGTTGCGCTAACAGGCCCTCAACTTGGGCGAGGCTTACGGGGCCACAATGTAAAAAGCAACGTGGAATGAAAAAAACAACGAGGCACAAAACGGGGCCGGAACCCGAAAAAGCTGGCGTCTAAAATGGCCAAGTGGAACAAGAACTGCGATTTCTTGTTCCCGTTTACACGGTGATGCAAATTACGAGTCCCGATTCCCGAGGTTTTACGGCAAATCGGGAAACAAAAACCAAACGAAATCCGGCAAAACTGTTCCGGTTTTAAAGAAGTCCTTTTCCCGTTTAAGGTGATTCCCGGAAATTTAGTTCATTACGATTTTTTTTACGTTATTAAATTTAAATTTATTTAAGCGGCATTCCTTTAAGGATTTCTTATTTATTTATTTATTTATTTATATTTATTTAAATTTTTATTATTATTATTATTTATTTATTTATTTATAATACCCTCAGTTCCAAATGGCATTACAGAGGGGAGTGGATTACATTGAATAACACATGGTACATGGTGGGGAGGAAAAAATACAGAGTTAGTACGATTACAAGCAAAAGTCAGCGTACAAACAAAAATACATTAAATAGATCCTGCGTATACAATGTTAGCTACGGTTTCACGGAAAAGATGGTTGTCATGAATAGCAACTATTTCAGGGGGAAGGTGGTTCCATTCGCGAGAAGAACGAGGCAAGAACGACTGCGCAGCTGTGTTAGTACGATAGGTGATAATTCCAACCTTGTGATGGTGATCGACGCGGTGGGAAAAATACTGGGGCTGCGAAATGAGTTCGTCGCGCAAGGTGGGGTGGTGATAAAATTTATGAAAAGTTGATAGGCGGGATACTTTTCTTCGAAGTGACAGAGTAGGCAGGGACAGATTATTTTTCATTGCAGATATACTAGCAGTGCAATTGTAGTTCGAAAATATGAAGCGTGTGGAATTATTCTGAACTAGCTCAAGCGATGTAATTAAGTTAACGTGGCTGGGATCCCAAACCGAAGAAGCATATTCAAGTTTAGGTCGTACTAATGTTTTGTACAGGGCTAATTTCAATGAAGATGGAGCTTTGGAAAAGTTACGGCGTAGATACCCAAGCGTGCGGTTAGCGTTGTTGATTATCTGTTCGATGTGCAGTGCCCAGGAGAGATTGGCTGTTATGTGGACGCCTAAGTACTTGTACTTTTTTTTTATTACCAGTCTTCAACACACACTTACAACACAAAAATAACCACACGGCATTTGGTACAACACACACCGACATTAACATACCAGCCGTGCCTCCGGCTAGGTTTTGTCATTTAATCATCACTTTAGAGAGTTAACGGCTCTAGAAAATCCAACCAATCTGGTACTGGCTGCTGGACTCTCAGCCCCTTAACGAACTGCGTGACATTCTCCCGCAAAAACTGCCGGGCCGGTCGGGCATCCACGTCGCCATGGAGCCACGCCATGCGCGCCCTCCATATGCTGTGAAGGCCCAGGAGCATTATTAAATCGTAGGGGACTCCTTCGTTATTCTCTGTGGGTAAATACCGTATAACATGCGGGGTAAGTGGGAAGTCTTTGTGTAAAGTTCGCTGCATAACATCCCAAAAGTGAACCGCCATCCAGCAGTGTATAAAAACGTGGTCTATGTTGTCCGGTTGTTTACAAATTGTACAGTCAGTACCCCACGGTGTATCTAACCCCTTTTCTTTTAACCATGTTTGCACAGTAAGTGTCCCCGAATAAAAGTTTGAAAAAAAAAGGACTTCACCCCCGGTTTTACAGCCATACGTTTAACTCTTTTCAGTACATCCTGCCCTGGGCCTTCTTTGTACAGTTCTCTATATCGCGGTAGCGGGAACAGACTGTCGCAAACATCTTTATATAATTTTCTACGTGACACTGTACTCAAATATTCCATCGAAAAACGAGTTGACAGAAACCTGAGTGACATGACAACTTCTTTAAAATATCCTGAAATCCTTCCCTGTATGTGCAAACTGGATACGACAAATCCCGGCAGTGCTTGAGACAGCCGCACCTGGCAAACTGTTCGCAAAAAAGGATCGCTTGTATCGCGAAGAAAAAGGAACCTATTCACCAACTGGCGGACAAACAGGTGCGACAATCCAAGACCGCCCTCCTTGACGCGTCGAAAAAGGTTATCTCTACTGCACCTTTCCCAAGTAGATGACCAGATAAACACAGCAAATGCACGGTGCATTTTCTGTACATTCAAACGCGAGCAGTGCAACACTTGCATAACGTACCACACTTTGGCAATAAAAAATAAATTACAAACAGTTGCTTTAGCAAACACTGAAAGAAAAATCCCTTTCCACTTTTCTGACCTGTCGCGTATGTCCTGCGTTCGGGTACGCCAATACGGTTCGCTGTCCTGGTAGCACTCCAGTGGCGTCCCTAGATACTTAACGAGACTGGTTTCCCAGCTCACGTTGGCAAAAAATTCCGGTGTCAAAGACCAGTCCCCATGCCAAAATCCCAAACATTTCCCCCAGTTTACCCCACTACCTGTGATTGACCCAAAACGTTTAACAATGTCCACCACTTTTGTAACACTATCCTTGGTCGTACAGAAAAGAGCAATGCCGTCTGCGTACGCCAAAAGTTTTACCTCTGCCTCGCAATATAATTGCAAGTGAACACATTCGCGGCCCTAAGTACTTGTACGAGGTAGTAGATTCAAGAGGTATGTCGCTTAAATAGTAAGTAAATTGACTGCAAACACTGCGGGACACGCGCATAACTTTACATTTACTTTGCGCACATAACTTTACAACTTTAACTTCACGCGCATAACTTTACATTTATCGAGATTCTACTGTATTTCTACTTGCCTCTGGTTTGGAAACTGCTGTGTCGTATGCAAAGTTTCACGATTGGATTTGCAGGGGTCATTGTTCTTCTTTTGGTGTGGTTGCAGTGTGTTTCGGAATTATTTGTAGGTTTGAATTCTCGTCGTGTCGCACCCGAGCGTCCTGATTCTGTTTTTTACGTTTCTTTTTTTCAAAGGAACGTCCCATGAAATCGTCACCGCTGTCAAGCCAGCGGAAGACCGATGGGAAAAAGGCCGGGACGGGGTTTTCTGAAGAAATTTGCAGTCTTTTCACACTAGAAATTCCTAATCAAAATCAAACCGTAAATCATATATTCTAGTGTTTGCTAGTGTGTTGCACCGAATTCAATAAAATGTTTGGAGTGATTGTGTTTCGATTATTCTGAATATTGTGTAACGTAGGGATGGAGTGCGGTGCGTTGTATTTTGTCGCGCACTGCACTTTTTCCGTTATTTTACACGATAATTGTGTGTAAAGTGAGAACAAAAGGCACGTGGTCATCGTCTATCAGGCTACTTTTATGCAGCTGTAATAGGCCAACAAAGGGATATTAGCGGTACCCCCAATGACCAGATATAAACCGATATTTTGAAGGCGTTTACAAGACGTCTTGTACACCGATTCAGTAATACACCCAAAACAAATTTTATAGGCATTTTATAATCCCTTTTCTCAACGTTTACAAAATCGGTTTTAGGTCGTCTAGAAAAGGTTAAGCCAGCCGGACATTAGCGGAGATATAAGACGTCTTCACAACGGCGGGCGTCTTTTCCGAGTCGTTTTGTAGCCAGTTTTGTTCGTCTGGAATATACGCAGTATATACGTTTTGTAACCTTTTTGTGCTAGCTGGAGCTGGGTGCGAAAAAGAGCTAAAGACGCCGAGAAACCTCGTACGTGTTTGACACTGCCGGTTACTTTAACGCGTATTGCACGGTTTTTTATTTATTTATGTATTTATTTATTTATTATTTATTATTTATTTATTTATTTATTTAACTGCAACAAGGGGAAGTCGTGGACGTGGACTTTAATAAACGCATGACGGCGGAAAGGGGCGATTGGGCGAGGATCCGCACGATGGCTTTATTTTGGGTGATCTTGTCGCCTCACACCGAAGCAGCGAAGTCTCATTCGAAGGAGGATTCGAAGTCTTGTGAGGTGGGCCTGACTAGGGGTGTTTTGTCTGCTGCTGGGTGAATCGCCCTGAATTGGGTGCTCGGGGAACTGTGGGGTTCAACGAAAGGGCGTCCAGCCCTTTTAATGGCGTTGCTCTGAAAGCATTCGTGTAGTCAGCATACCGGTTTCTGGGGATACGAGCAAAAAAAAGTGGTTGGGTTTGAAGCACTTCGCGGAGAAAGTATTTAGGAAAAAGGTAGGACCCAGACGCCCCACTAGCATTGTAGCAATACAATAGTAGTTTTATTGAGAGTGCATTTTATTGACGTATCTATTGCCGTGTGTGCGTGATATCTCATTAAGCAGCCATGTTTGTCGCCGTCTGTTCGTCAATTCACGAGGAGGAGGAAAAACTTATTTGAGCCTGGTGATGTGGGAGTGGCTCCTCAGTCCAGGAGACCATGGGACGACCTTGCTGTCTCAGCCCTGGACACCAGGAGTTGCTGTGCATCCAAGCCGGCGCTGGTCGTCGAGCGCATTGTACATCGCAAGCTAGAAGGATCGAACTCAGACCCTCGTGCTGCTGAGGCAGGAAGGATATTCACTTGGCCACAAGTGTTTTTTTATCAGAATACATTCAAAGGCACCCACAATCACAGCTGGCGCCAGGCTCCTCGCCCTCGGGCATACCGCCTGAGGGGCACACCGGAAGGCCTCCGCAATGGACAATGGCGCCGTGGGTCCCCGATCCGCAACTGCCCAGGACCTCGTTTCTTCATTTTTGATACCCTTAAGGGTTTTTTTTTCCATTTCACAGCAGCCCCCCAGGGGCAGTTTAAGTGAAATAAAGACGTGAAACAACAACAGCAAAGAGTGTTGCTGTCTGCTGTTAAAAGCAGACGACTGAGGGTAAGGAACCTATCAAAAACTAAATCGAAATTTGGGAAAGTCCGCACAAGCTTTTCAAAGAGGAAGCAACTAGTCCTCGTGGATAACTTTGTATTGGCCGCGAGGCCCTCCACTGGTGAGGCCGGCGCTGCGGTCGTTTTGACGTCACTTGTAGGATCACCGTTCCTATCTTGCTACGTAGTTGGCTTGCAGCGAGTAAAACTTCGCTTAGGAAGCGCGTTCTAAAAGTATTTTCGTGTTCATTTCCGTAATTTGAAGTTAATTCTCAATGTGTCAAGCGCAGTTTGACCTCACGGGGACTATATAACTGTATAACTTGTGGTACATTATCCGCAAATATGAGCGTGGTGGTGTATGACGTATGCGACCGAAGCGTAGGCAGCGGCTTGTTTCCCTGATCAACAATGTGGACTACGACGATCGTCGAGTTAGTTTCTAGATTTCCCTGTTTGCAAGAAATGTATAAAGAAGGAAATCATGAAGCGTTTACTGCTCGCAGAAGCACACGCACCCACCGTGCCTGCCCGCACGGCCGACGGAGCGGCTCGAACCAACGCCGCCTGTATTAACATTGCCTGACGCGTCGCGCGCTTTTCAATGGGAAGGGTAGGGACGCTTAGTTCAGGCACTAATCCGCTATGTGGCGCGTGCCGGCGGACACTCGCCTTAAGTCACTGCTCGCGAGTCGCGAACGCTGCACCCACTTCTACGACGTGTGTCTGTCAGCTTGCTGTTGGCTTCAAGGGCCGTTTCGCTTACATCTTAGCCGCGACGGGCGCTAGTTCTGTGGCGCACTGGGGATCTCGTTCAACGCGTCGCTCGCTTCATACTTGCTGCATTTTCCAAAAATAAAGACGGAGGCGACTGAAATAGTGTAACAACATACTGATTGTCGGGTAGCATATAGCTAACAGAAAAACGATATTTTCGGATGGGGCAGCCATTATTTTACTGATATTTTTCTTTCTGGGTATTTAGAGAAGAAAAAATTGCATGCACGTTTTTTGTTCAGGGGCTCACTTCTACGATTACTTCCAATAATATCACGTGCTTGAAACTTAGAAAATTATAGGAAAACAAAAGATAAGCAGCTGGGATCCCGCCACGCTGTCCGGGCGCTTCTACAGTACAGTCCTCAATTTTAGAAGTGCGTCCGATGCGGAGTGCGAACAGCGGGTCAAAACAATACCTAAATGCGGAGGGGATAGAGGTGGTGATGCCCCACTCAGAAAATTTCAGGGCCTGTGATCCGAGTAGATAAGCGCGCAAAGCCGGCATCAGCCTGCGGCAGCGCAAGGATTTTGCTTCGTGACAAATGAAGTTTTATCAGTGACAGACCAAGACAGACAGGCAGTTGAAAAACAAGAAGGCGTAGGAGCGCCGCCTCGGGAACGCTAAACAAACTTTCTACTATTTTGCATAGTTTCCGAGAAGCGGCGCTGGCTGGCGGACACGAAAGCACGCTGGAAGGCTACGGAGAGGGGAAGGGTAGGAGAGAGCAATAGGAGAGTGGCTGTTTGGCCATTTTTCGCTCACGCGTTAGGCAATGTTTATACAGGCGGCGGGTTGCTCGAACGATGCAGGTCATGGCAGCAACTTGTCGCCGCTTCATAAATCACACAAGTCGTGGAAAAGAAGTTCCACATTGGTGAAAGTGGGTGTTAGTGTGATTAAAAATTTTGCTAGGTAGTGTCATCAGGTATGGTTTTCAAGCGATGCTGAAATATCTGCCGCGATTTACGCTGACTGGCCGCGGAGGTCGGTCCCGGCAGCGCCGGCCCGTTCACGCGCGTGTGTGGCAAGTGACCGAAGGGGGGCGATACCTGCGCGCAAGTATCGGCCGAGCCGTGGCAGGCATCTTGATCATGATCGCTTAAACGGCAATTACCGCGGTACAGAGTTCCACATACGAGAAAGGGGGTGGCAGTGCGGTGAAAAGTTGTGTTCGGGACTGTCATTCGCAACTGTAACGATAGCGGCGATGAAATATCTCCCGCGACGTTAAGCCTGAAGTTCCCAACATTCGATTACGTGCATCCGAAGCCGGCTGCGAGCTTTTGGAGAAGACCCTGCCCTCGCGCGCGCGCGTGTTGAGTTTGGGTTCCCCTAACTTCTTGGAGGACCCCTCCTCTCGGTTCTCCTATTCTAAAACTCCCCATTACCGCAAATCATTAACGACGTGTTTCGCCTCGTACACAGTCTCGCCTTCTGTGAGCAGTAGTGAGTTTCATTGCGAAATTGATGCTTGAGAAAGGCCAGCTCACTGAAAATAGACAAACGCTCACGCTGCAATTTAAATTACCACGCCGAGGTTGTAATGAAAACTACATAAAGCCATGTACAAACCCGCTCGAATGCGTTAAAAACTCACGTTCATACAGTTCATACATTGTGGACAAGTCACGAAAACTAAACATAGACGTGCAGAGTAAAAGCTCACGTTGCAATTATAAATTCCCACGCCGAGGTTGTAATGAAAATTACATATAGCCATGTACAAACCCGCTCGAAGGCGTTAAAAACTCACGTTCATACGTTTCCTACATTGTGGACAAGTCGCGAAAAGTAAACATATCAGCCGTGCCGAGCACAGGCTACGGCAGTGATGGTTCATAAAATCCGGGCATAACTATAAAACCATTGTTGGGGAAATAGGCACTGATTGAGCCAAACTGCAGACCATAACAACACATGTGCGGCGAAGCAATCCGATCACCGTTCTCGCGTAGTCATTCATTTACCAGGCAATGCGAGCAGTACGCGCGGTGAGATCACGAGTGAACGACGCCTTTCCGTCGCTGTTACAAGGTGTTTCCTTGCACACACAGTCTCGTTCATGTCCCGTCCCAAGTATTTCATAATGAATTTACAGCGTCCTTTTCTCGGCATCAGTTGCATCGTCCTTGGCGTTAGCTGGCTGCGTACGAGCTGTGGGTCGCGTTGCTAGCAACTACCTCAACGCGGTGGTGTCGCCGGGAACAAGCGAGTCGCTGATTGCTTGCCCGGATTATTGGGGCTGCAGACAGCTTTTTGGGTAATTTGCATCAAATCCACAAGGACGGGGGAAACTGTGGCCACACACACACACAAAAAGAAAAACACGCTTCCGCGTACGCGCAGGAAATGTGTTGTAGCAGACGACAACGCGACCCGGCGTCCTACAAGTGACGTCACTCGTAGGTGGCGCCACGGTATGTCCTCGAGGCCAGTTCAAATTTTCTCACCTGTTTAAAGACAGAAAGAAGGAGACAAATTCATAATCGCTTGTAGACGATGTACAGCGACCAGCAGGCACATATTTATTTAGTCGCTGCTCCAGGCAGATCCCGCCTCAATCTAACTCCTCCCATTTCTGATCTCACACGCAGTGAAGGCTCTTACATCCGTCAGGCTTACTGCTCTCTCCCTCCCTTGTGATCTAATTCTTCACTATAAAACAACCCGACATGGCACGCCCCAGTGTCAGGTATGTGGTGCCTGTCCCGACGTTAAACATGCTTACTGGACTTGTCCTCGCGCCAGGCGATCACCCCACTTTCTTCATCCACACCTTTTACCATCCCACATTTCATACTCATGGGAAAGCTGGGTCGCTCCTCCGCCTGATCTTTGCCCCATCCTTTGGCCTCGCCTCGCCCGGCAAATTGCCCATGTGCGGGGCCCTGACACCTGCGGAATACCCGCCTGAACACATTCCAGGCCCACCAAAACCCATTTTCGGCAGGCCGGACATGGGCCGCTTCAAATAAAGTTTTATCTCTCCCTACAAGCCCACGCCCATGTACCTGTAACAAGTGTCCGTATAGGAGATTAACCTAAAATGACTTTGGCAATGCTTTTAGTTAATATCACCATCATAATGGGCAGAGGAAGATCTGGTCCTCGCAGCGCGAGCGCGCTATCAGTTGTGTCAGCCATTAAAAAAATTCAATTTAATCCAATCCAATCCAATTCCTATCCAAATCCAATACAATCCGAATCCAATCAAATGCTCCTTCCACGGCTCTCCAATGCACGGCTCTCCAGAAGCTCTCTCTTTTTCCTCCCTCTCCCCCCTCTCTCTCTCTAACCTTTTGTGAAACTTTTATTTTGCTGTTAGCCTTTTGTAAACCTCTTATTCACAGATGTTTTGATTTATATGGTGCTCTGCTGTGAGCACGGACGCCAGACGTCGGACAAGCCTCTGCATTAAGGTGCTTCGCCCCTAAAAATGCAGACGGAACCCGCAGTTACGATCCCTTCCCCCGGGGCATTTCCCGACAAGGTCGGGTAACTTCCCAAGCACGAGATTCCCTGTTCAGGGGATGCTTGTACCAATTTTACTGGTTGATGCGCAGGGGTACTGAAGTACCTACCACTTTCTCGTACCCCTTGGTACAAATTGACGTGGTGTTACGGACTGTAGCCGGCGCCATATATGAGACTGTTAGTTGCTGAGAGTAGGGTGGGGCGGTGGCTAGATCCTTCTGAAGTGCAGGTAGTGGGATAGGATGGCATTGCATGAAGGCTCGAGGGGTGTTACAGAGGAGATTGTGGAGGCCGAGCAGCTCTAGGCATCTTGCCTTAAGGATGGGAATGCCCGGAAGTGGAGATCGCGGGCGGCAGCGTGAGCTGCCTCGTTCCCGGCAAGGCCCGAGGGGCCTGGGGTCCATACGATGGCGGTTTCAAGATCTTCGGACAAGGTCCGGCGGAGACGAAAGGCGCATCCCTGTACCCTGCCGTACTGATACAGTCGGCAGGCCTGTTGGGAATCGGTGAGAACTGTGACTTGTGGTTGGTTCTGGTGGGTAGCTGCAGCGTATGCAATCGCGATGGCCTCAGCCGCTGTGGGTGATAAACTACAATAAGATGCTGCTGTGGCCACCTCACCTTGTGGAGTAAGGGCAACAATTGTAGTTTTTCGGGATCGGGGGTGCTGTGCAAAGTCTGTGTACCGAACTTGTTGAGATGACGAACGCGAGCTTCTCTACAGCCCTTGTTGAAAATCGGGTGCATGTGGCGGGCTATGGGGGCTACCCGGATTGCTGATGGCAACGCCGGGAAGTCTTTCAGAGGAAATGCGCTGTGTCAGCGACATCGGGCCCATCTATTATTATACGTGCGAAAAGCGCGGTCCTCCTCCATTACGCATAACTGCAGGGGTAAAATGTCTACGCTAGGAGCGATATCGTGCGGCTACCCCGTCCCCCTTACCTAGACGAATTTTAACAAGAATGGTCAGAAAGCAAAAAAGGGGGAAACATGGCCATAATATACATGAGGTGATTTTTTTGTATTGCGAAAGTTCGACCGACCGAACAACGAACCGACCGACCGACCGACCGACCCACCGACCGACCGACCGACCGACCGACCCGACCGACCGACCGACCGACGACCGACCGACCGACTGACTGACTGACTGACTGACTGACTGACTGACTCCACTTCCGCGCAACTCATGTGCTCAACTAATTATGACAAGAAACGAATAACTCAACACCAATCGATATATCTGCCCACCCGGTCATTGCTGGGTACCGCTAGTGATTTATATATAGAAATACCCCGCGCCAATCGCGTTCTTCTTTTTTGTCTCTCTATTACTTTTTGCAGTCATATGAATGGGCGTTTAAAAAATGGCTCGAATCCATGCTGTGAAGGTGGTTGGAAAGCAAAGCTTTAAACGACACCCACAACAATTGTCCCTGCGACGTCACTTGAATTCACACAGTAGCTCTACAAAGAGTAAAACGAGAGATTCTGCCAGCCGTCACTTTGAATTCGCGGGGGCGGGTCCCGAACGCAGCAGCGTCGGCCACGGCCGGGCTAGAGCGCTGGACACCGCCGCCGTAGCCCGGCCGGGCGCCGGCAGAAAGAAAACGGAGAGGAGCGTCTTTCGAACGGTGAGACAGCGGAACCTAGCCATCCCGATCTGCTAGCTCGGGGCTCACCACCGCATGACACAAGCGTAGACACCGAAACAATTCGGCGTGTGAACTTAGTGATTCCCATTTATACCGATTTAAACTAAATAGTTTAGTAAGTTGGAGAATTGCGAGAAAGCTGAGAGAGCTTTTATGATCGCAATTTATCAGAACCAGTTGCTCCTTTCACCTTTTAAAACACAACCGAATTGGTATTCACCAATTTAGAAAATGAAGTCCCATTCGTGGCAAGCAGTGCGCAAAAGGTAGCGTTTCTTTTTGGGGGGCTGCACGTGGTCTCTACATTTTGTTTTGCCACCCTTATAACCAATCCTTAACGTATGTTTCGCGTACGACCACTTTAATTCCGTCGGGTCCGGTTTACCCAGGAGGTGTTGTCGAAAAAGTTAACGAAGCCGTGTGAAGGAAGCGCGCAGTGGACGTGAAGCTGCGCCAAAACACGCCCAAAACAACTGTCGCTAAAGCAGACGACAAAGCCGTACCGCCGACGCGCCCGCCGGCGAGCAGGCCCCTCGGCGCGGGGAACGCGAGGTAAATTCGCCCCGCCGTCTACAGTGTGCTGTGTGAAAAAAACCTCCCCCCCCCCCCCCGCCACCACCGCCTCCGTGTTTATTGTCCCGCACGCCGCGAAAGCACCATTGGCTGGTAGAGATAGAAAGCCTTGCTTTATAACACGGGCAACGCCAAGTTAGGTTTACTAGTCCAGATTACCGAATAACTGAGTAAAAATAATAATAAAATGTTTGCTACGCAGTAACCCCCACAAATTTTTATGGATATCTGGACACATGTTATTCCGTCCTAATATCAATTTGGTGAACATAGTTTTACCTCACCACAAAATCAACTTGTTTCGTTTAATACTTTGCTAATTGTTGATTCATTGACATTGAATGCCGACCTTCTCGCATCTAGGGCATTGGTCGCCCCGTCATCACTTGTATTCCCTGACTAGAAAACCACTACTACTTCTCGTTCAAAAGTTTCAGTTTACTACTGGTAGTATTGAATGCAGGCTATCATGATTCTGATAATGGTGGTTGACGTAAAAACTGATATAGATATATTCCTTTTTACGCGTTAAGCAGGTCCGGGTATCCCAAAGCATTTATCATCTAGTACCCACATATATACACAAGACACCGGCCCACGCTCTGGATCTTTTCTTGTTGTAAAGCTGGAACTCCAGCATGTACCGCAGGAAACATTGTCCCTGGATAATCATGGAAATTGACTAGCGTGCTGCTAACAGCTGACGATGTCGGCCGTGTGACCTCGGGGTCACTGTCTGGGAATTTTTTATAATTCCCCCAAGCAACCGAGCAAACCAGGCGGTTAGAAATGAATCTAACAGGTCAAGGCCGCTAGGGTATCGCGCGGTGCAAAAAGTGCGCCGGAAGTGACGTAGCCTTCACCGTTCCGCGCTCCGATGTTCGTCCCTGTACACCAGCGGCATTGCAGCTTCCCATTAAATAACAGGCTTCCCAGTAAATAAGCTTAAAAGGTCATCAACTTTTGCTTATGCACGACCTGCCCCAGTAATAAGAACACAGTACATGTCTAGGAAACCGTCGACATAACAGCAGCTTTCCGTTACCGAAGGACTTTTTTAGGGGTGATGTCCGTCCGGCGTCCGGCGTCCGGTCTCCGTTCTCACGGCACACCACCGTGTAAATCGAAACATCTGTGGATAAACGGTTCACAAAAGGTTAAGAACAAAATAAAAGGTTCACAAAAGGTTAGGGAGAGAGACAGACAGAGAGAGAGAGAGAGGGAAAGATGCACAGCACCGTGTAAATCGAAACATCTGTGAACAACAGGTTCACAAAAGGTTAACAAGAAAAAAATAAAGGTTCACAAAAGGCTAAAGAGAGAGGGGGGAAGAGAGGGAGAGAGAGAGAGTGCCCCTGGAGAACCATGCTCCGCATGCGAGAGGAGCATTTGATTGGATTGAATTGGATTTGCATTTGGATTGGATTGGATTGATTGAATGGATTGGATTGGATTGAAATTGAATTGTATTGGATTGGATTGGAAATCGTTTTAGCAGCAGTAAGTACTCTCACGGGTGATTTACGGTAAGAACTATCCCCAGTGCTTCGCCCAATCGTCATGATTCCCTTCGTGGAGATGCGTGAATTTTGTTTCTGATCTGTTCCCCTTTCTCCCTCAAACTTGTTGTCCTTCGTCCCCTGTTTCTTCATCACTTCCCCATCTGCCTTTTCTGCCGTGCGTATTATTTCGGCACTCACTCGTTGCCAACCTTTATCTTTTCTCTCCCATTTAGCCCCTTTCTAAATGTGCGCTCCTATATTTGTCTGTACATTCCTACCCCAAGCTCTCGCTATTGCGCACTGGGCATGTGCACCGTCTTTTCTATCGATATAGTCCTCCGTTTTCCGCATCCGCTTAACGCTGTAACAGCTCCTCTAGTTTTCTCGGTTGACCCACAAAAAGCACGTGATGGGTACACACCAGGGCAACTGCATCATAGAGCAGAAGAATGCCTCCAGTATAAGGAAGGTGAAAAAATGGCAGCATCTCCCCTCCGTGGATGATGGCGAGGGTACTGAGTACGGGGACCCGAAAGGACATCCAAGTTGCGCCCCGAGTGACATCCGATTTGTGCCCCGACCGTCATTCGATTTCAGCCGTGAGTTGCACCTTGATTATTCCCTATATGAAACTGCAACTCACAGCTCAAATCGAATTTCGCTTGATGTTCGCTTGATGGTGGCGTGCGCACGGATGGACGCGGACGGACATTGGGAGGTCCTAAGGTACTCCGCACCGTTACAGGAGAGGGAGTAAGCCGTTTGACTCTCGGGTACTCACTCACGGTCGTAGCCCAGTGGGTAAGACGACTGACACGAGCTCTGCCTGCTCTACCAGACACAGGCGCCGTTGCCTGTGTTATTTTTTGCGATTGTAAATGCTATGCGCACGGACGCGGATGGACATTGTGCAGTCCTAAGGTACTCCGCACCTAAAAGCCGGCGTGTGGGCTCTGGATGCCTTCACCGAAGCGGCAAAAAACAGGCCGCAAGCTACATACCCGGTTCCTCGATACCACCCAACCGTTTTGCGTGCTAGATAAAGGCCTGGTCACGGCAGCCACTGAATACACGCTCTTGGAGTTATCAGGAGCAACACATAGGGACCGCGTAGATAGCGTTCACCGTGTAGGGGGGTCCTACATATCAGACACATCCCTGCCGTGTTGTCCCTGGCGACGTTAGCCACCTAAATCGTGTTACTTTCTTTGCTATAACCCGACCGTTTCGCAGAGGGGTCCGATGAAACGGTGGCCTTTTTGAGGCCTTTCGGTGAGAAAAATTGTATTCGCCCACCCTCGCGGGTTTCGCGGGAATTTCGTGAATCCTGTTTTCTAAAACATGGTTCATGCAGCGTGATTCACGAAGCTCCCGTATTGTCCAATTTATAACCTGCTTGCGGAAAGGTAAGGAGACAACAGAGCGAGGGGCGACTGTGATACGGGAAGCCTCGATCATAGGCCTGACGTCACGCTTTGAGGTGTAACGTCGCCTACCGGTACCCGCCACTCGACGTACATTTAGTACGACGCTGCGTAGCGTGTTCTTTGTCTCAACGTTAAGATAGCGTAACGTTGAACCTTAACAAAGGATGTTATGCCTGACGCCACCTTGGAGGTCTGGCATCAAGAACCGGTAACCATTAGGAAATGTATACTCCCTGTACTCATTGTAGTTCAGTCGGCGTATACCGGTTGACGCCGTAAGACCTCAAAGCGTAACTTTAGTCCTAAGCTCCTAAACTCCGACGCGTACCCGCAGTTGCTACTGTCAGTCTCGTGGACTGTTTCATGCCAACACAGTAGTATATACCTGCGACTATGTATTAAACAACGCTTTGAAAGAATTCTGTACCCGTATTCTAAGCTCTGTGTGCGTACTCTAAAGCATTTAAAAGTGTTGTATGCCTACACAGTAGAACATGCCTGCAGTGGGGTATTAGAAAACGATTTGAATGCAAGCATGTGGGCTGCTTTTGAATTCTATTCCATGGTGGCATAGCCAAGCCGCGAGTTACTTATTAGATGCAGAGCATCTGATTCACTCGCCTTGTCCCTCCGGCGTCGTCGTCATCGTCGTCGGCGTTGTCCGCCCCTCCCCCATTCTCCTCGCCGCGCCAGCTGCGCTCTCCGCCGCTCACCCCCTCTCCTCTCCGATAGCGAACACTCTCTCGCGAGGGGCATTGGATTGGATTGGCTTGGCTTGGTTGGCTTGGCTTGGATTTGGTTGGATTTGGATTGGATTGGATTAAAGTGGATTGTGTTGGATTGTATTGCGTCATAGCCCGCGGCACGTTGCGTCATAACCCGCCGCGGTGGCTCAGTGGCTAAGGCGGTGCGCTGCTGAGCACGAGGTCGCGGGTTCGTTTCCCGGCCGCAGCGGCCGCTTTTCTGATGGAGGCGAAAAGCAAAAACGCCCGTGTGTACGAGATTTCGGCGCACGTTAAAGATCCCCAGGTGGTCAAAATTAATCCGGAGCCCCCCACTACGGCGCGCCTCATCGCCTGCGTTGCGTCGGCGCGTTAAACCACCACAATCAATCAATCAATCACAATCAATCAATCACAATCATCATCCAATCAATCACATCAATCACAGTTGCGTCATAGCCGCGGCAGACGCGCTGGGGCCGGCGCATGTGCAGTACTCTTTTCGCGGTTTCCTCTCCTTCGGGCGCGCTGCGCGTATAACCGGTGTGCCGTTCTCCGGCGAAGCAACATCCACGCTTGGCTCAAACACCTAGAGTCCACGCCGCTTTACAAGTACGCCAACGTCGTCATCGACTGGGACCGGCTTACGCAGTCCCCTCAACGTTATGCGCGGTCCCTTCGCCGCTCCGCCTATGCGTCGCATCTACACAGGGGTTCCCGCGAGGGGAGGTGGGAGTTTCTTTTTTTTCTCTTAGCTTCGATCTCATTTGCTGTGACGAGTGGTACCACAGGGGTTTGGTGACCGGAGATGGTACTGAAAACCAAAGCTTGCCTTGTCAAGCTTGAAGGTGCGGTTCCAATGGGACCACAAATACGTATTCCTATACAGGGTCATCTGTTTTCCCGAGCTGTATGCAATGTGGGCTGAAAACCCAGCATCGTATTCGGTGGCATACTGCTCAGTCTCGAGATTCCCCACAGTGCCCCAACCAAAAAAAAAATTCTACTTTGAAGCGCATTAGCACATACACCGTCTCCACTCAGCATTCAGTAGGATGCTCGTCTGAAATAGTTTTAACGATTTTCTTGTGACGTCATTCCATAAATCGATTCGAACAAGTCGTGAGACAGGTGCGGTCTACATCCGATCAAGAGGACATGCAAAAGATTTTTAACACCGCCGGAAATGAAGACCGAAGCTTACATTTCGTCGTCCTGGGGGGTGAACCTTCGTTTGCCCACTTATTTGGACAAGTGAACGCCTCTGCGCTCTGCCTAACTGAAATTCTTGCACCTGTACGCGTGCTTTGCTAACGGCAGTAGCACAATAAACTCAGCAAACACCAGAAATAAAAGAAATCGTCACCAAATATTTAACGAATATTCGTGACGGTAAAATTCCAAAATCGAATAAGAACGACGGTCGGGGAAAAGGTTTCCAATTTACATTCCATTCAAGAGGACATGCAGAAGAAAACCGACGGAAATAAAGGGGACCGAAGCTTACATTTCTCGTCCTGGGGGGGTGGGGGGAGAGGGGCGAAAGGGGATAACGGTCGCCCAAAACTTATTTGGGCAAGTAAGTCTCTGCGCTCGGGCCTTAACTGAGATTTTGACCTGTCGCGAAGCTTTGTAGGCAGTTTGCACTAGAAATATCAGCAAGCTTGAACGTAATCGTCCCAATCTTCAGCTCGAATATCGCTCGGCAAATAATACACAAAGGCAGTAAAAAAACGCCGGTGGTGGATTGTTTCCAATTTCGCAAAGTCGAATTGATAAGGGTCAACCCAAAGCACTCGGGTTACCAATCTATGCTGCCAACCAAAAAAAAAAATTTGGCGAAAGAGAGCAACATGAATATCACTGACCTCGAAACTGGGGTTTGAAGTGTGGTGCTGCGAAATGCTGACGTCGTGCTTTCATTGCCTGATGACACGTGGCCAACCGAACTTCTGAGCCTTCGAGTCAAATCGTATGCTAGACTTCGTCATTCGTCAACATTTCATCGTTACTTTTATGCATTGGTCTATCTAGTGCGCTGTGGGGATCTAGGCTTAACCATGGGACTGCTTTTTGTTGCACAAGCCGTAAGTTCGGTGTTGCAGGAAGAAATACCAAGAAAACGCGAACGCTCGTGAGCGTGTGCCCCACGGGGGCCACAGAGCGTCCCCGGCACGCGCAGTGGTTTTAGCAACAAAAAAAAAACTGGCAATAACCCTGAGGAGCGAGAGAATGTACAGCGCTCGTGAGCGCGTGCCTCGCAGCGACTGCCGAGTCCCCGGCTCGCACAGTGGCTTTAGCAAAAAGAAAAAAAAAAGAGAGAAAAACTCCAGTGCTGTCGTCAAGCGCTACCGCGCATGTAAAAAAAATTACACCCACCTCCCCTCGCGGGAACCCTGGTGTGATGCGACGCTGAAGGTTGTTACATTGTGCGTTTCCCTTGGGTCGATTACTCGAATTGCGTGAGCAATCGTCGGTAATGCAGAGAGAGAGAGAGAGAGAGAGAGAGAGAGAGAGAGAGACGTGAGAGAGAGAGAGACGCGGACGACCGTCGACTGAGAGACCGCCGGGCGCGGCACTCCGCTTATATGCGCAGCGCGCCCGAAGGAGAGGAGACCGCGGAGAGAGAGGGCGCCGCGCATGCACACAGCGCGCTTGCGCCGCGCGCAGCGCCGCCCACCGGCGGAGTGAGAGTGCGCTGCGCCACGCGCCCGCAGATGTTGGGCGAGAGTGTTCGCTATCGAAGAGAGGAGAGGGGTGAGCGGAGGAGAGACGCAGCTGTGCGGACGCGGATGCCGACGACGACGGACGCAGGACAGGGCCGCCGGCAAGAGATGCTCCTCTCAGCGTCGCATCTAAAAAGACTTCTGTGCTAATGCTAAAGCTCAAAAGACACCCTGCTCTGGAGAGGTCACCGCGGCCGCCGCATTCTCTAGAAGCCATTATGGATAATTGGAGACGTGGCTACGAGTGTGCCACTCCTTCCCGAGACGCCTTGCAGATTCCGCCACCGCTACCTCAAATCGACGACGAAGATCTGGTGTAAGTTGCTGAGGATGACTTTGCATCCACCACTCGCCGCGAAGAAGACGACGGTCTCTTCGATGCACATTACGACAATTACTAGCACCGCAACTATGCGAATAAACAATGATACCGAAACTAAATCTGTGTCCGGCAATGCTCACCTTTAACAGCTTCCGCATTCAAGCCTTGCGTGTAAGTGCAAGCTTCCCTGAATGCTTTTTTTAAAGACGATAGTCTTTCTTGGGCTACTTAAACCCAGAAATTTTGGTCTGTCTGTATGTCTGTGTCGTCGTCTGTCGTCTGTGACTCGATTCAGCCACCCGGCCAAATCAAAACAATGCCTGCGCAATAGTCTTTTATAGTCACAGCTAAAACTACCCGTCTTGGTCCGGTGTAATGTTCATACTTGTCAACATTTTTGAAGAAGAACAAGACATTACGCAAATATGAGACAACAAATCAATACAGAAGTGATATTTGCAGTGTCCTTTATAAAAATTCAAACATGCTTTACTTTTGCGAAATTAAATACTTCATCAACTGCAGAAAAAGAATTCACTCCGCCGTCGCCTGCTGTCGCCGCGCCACTATAGCTTCTGGCGCCATTTTAAGAAATCAACCGGCAACAGTTACGCAAGGTTCCACTAGATAGTTTCCACGTTCTGCTTGCAACGCACGTGGAGTAGGGAAACGCGGTTCTATAACTTTGGGAAAGTAGGGTGCCTCGATTAACGCGCGTCTTCGCCGTACGTCAGCGTTCGCATCGAGACGCCCGGTTTGGAGCAGTGGAACGCGGGAAATTTAAAATGATTTAAGCAAACCTTTGGTGTCTTTACCTTGGAGGAGCGCGACGCAAGAGGAACAACATGAGAGGTGAGCGGTAAAGCGAAGGGACGCATTTACTTGGCAAAAGTCGATAAAGACTATCGTCTTTTGACGACATTTGCAACGAAAGGAGCAGATACGCGGCCTATTTTTCAGTACAGGGACCGTAATTATTCCTAATCATTGAAGTTTTGTATAATTTAGGTTTAAACTTGTAATGTGCGCTGGGTGGTTAATAGTGAATTTGAAATTTAGATTCGTCATATTCATTTCATTACATATGTATTTTAGAAGCTTAAGAAAAATAATTGCGTCATATTCAGAAATTAGGCTGAGTAAATTAGTGGCTATTCCTCTCTGAAGGTGGATGACCAGCCAAGATGTATAAATATAGATCACATACATCGTTCAAAAAATTATGCCCATTCTTTGTTTCATCATGTGGGTCTTTGTTATAACTTAATGAAACTCGAAAGTTTTAAAGTTTAACATTAAGAGACGACCCTGGAGATGTCCACTTCCCTCCCGTAGGAACGCGTGTATTGAAGGCAGACGGGAATTCTGCAACCTTCGCAACTTCATTGTTATCTACGTAATAATCGAAGGTAAATGATACTTCCCGTAATTATAAAACCATACGGCGGCATCATACGTCTGCTACGCATGTGGGCAGCCGCTGAAGCCAACCATCCATCACCTTGTATGGGACTGCATAGGTCTGGTAGGGCCACGTGAGACACATCGGCCTGCCTGGATACTTGCTTACGAGGACTGGATCCGTCAGAAGCGCCGCATCAAATACGCTTTATTCGCACTGTAGCGGTTCGTTGTTGACCCCTCCATGTTGGGACGATATTGAGCCCTTCTTCTCCCATCCCTCCCCTTCTCCATGCGGCCTTGAGCCATCCCTTTCAATCAATGTTCATTTGTTGTTGTTAAAAGTTTGGTAGATATACAGCGTTCGTAGTCAGCACCACGGAAACGGAGATAAGCGCACATTCGAGCTTATTTTCCAGCTCGTGTTGTGTCCCAACAATCGTTGCGTGCTTAGAAAATTACAATAATTAAGACGAAAACCAATCGGCATTCGGTTGATTGTTCGAAAGCAGAGTTTTATCAAATGATCGTATTGGGTTCGATTCGAACTTGTAACTTTTCTAACATTTCTAGTTTTAGTAAACATTCCGCGTTCCGGATAAGGGCAGCTGCAGACCTCGTAGCCCCGGGGGCAGTAACTATAGTTTCAGACCCCGTCCTTGCTTTGCAACCTCACCGCCGTTAATATGGCTCAAGCGATCGGTAGCCATGAAGACGATGCTACGGGAAAACGAAAAATGTCTCCCTTTCACAATACGGGGAGCTGCTTTCCCTGACGGCATAATGGTCCCCAGTACACCCTTCTGCGTAGAGGCCTGGGGGCAAAACGACCCGCTAATGCATTTGTGATTAAGCGCTCTGTGACGGTAATGCTAGTGTCATTAGGGCTGTAAAAACACGAGCCCCAGGGCATTTCTCAAATCTAACGTCTGCCGCGATTGCAGGTTTCTATAGCTAGCCGCGGGGTTCAGACTCTAGGAAAAACTTTCTCTTGTACGTGGCTGCCACGTGTGAACCGTCGGTGCGCATTTTCGTGACTTTCTTATATTCATAGCCGCAGTCGAGTAGCGGTGGACTATGTGGGGCAATCTTCGATTAGGGGGCACGCAGGTGCGTCAGAGTCGTATTCTAGTAAAATATTCATTTATGTGTCGTCAGTTACGTTCTCGTCAGAGAAATCACGTTGATATGAATCCTATTAAGCAGCCGCCTGTTTCCTGCTGACGACGACTGCTTCACGTCGGCAGGACACAGCGTTCTTCTCGTTTCGTGCACGGTCTTCTATATTATCTCGGGCACCCAGCTCTGTCTCTTCCACTGGTTTCGCAAAAAAGACGCGCCAGAA
The DNA here is from genome assembly GCA_013339765.2 of Haemaphysalis longicornis. Classification (NCBI taxonomy): domain Eukaryota; kingdom Metazoa; phylum Arthropoda; class Arachnida; order Ixodida; family Ixodidae; genus Haemaphysalis; species Haemaphysalis longicornis. Next base: position 55,275,228 of record CM023450.1, read on the forward strand.
TTGTCTGCGACTTTTTTTCCTCTTCTCTCGGCACTCTTATCCCAGTAAAGGAATTAAAAGAGCGCGAGCTGCTTGTCGGATAGAGATGTAAAAGTTGCATTCATATTTCGCCCGCTGAAGTCAGCGGGGAAATTAGAGGCTAATCTTTAGGCTTCCTTTCTCTGGCAAAATTGGTTCGTGCTTTTTGGTGCTTTCATCGGTTTGTTTTACATCGCGATGTTTTTTTTTTTTTTAAATTTTTGCTCCGAAGATGTACTGCGTTGTGCTACTTTTCTCCCCATCGAGGGTAGGTTGATAGCGTTAAGAGCGGACATAACTTAACCGACATCATAATAATATGACTGGTAGAGATTGTTGGCGACATATTGCTTTGTAGGCTAAACTACAAAGACACGGTCGGAGTGAGAGATGGCAAAAAAAGTAGATCACGCTTTAAATTGCAGGCATAAACTAGCCGATATTTTAAATGAGACTTATTACTTATCAGTGACAGAAGCATAAAATCTATGCTGTGTTGCATGCACGTAAATCCCTTTTTCCAGGAATCGTTTAAACTCAGGTTGCGACATAACGAATAATTTTTACTATTTAGCGGATGAAGTAATTTAGCAGCCAGGAATCGAAGATAAGATGGGTGCTTAACCAGGAGCTGTGTGGTAAAGCTCGTACCTTCGATAAGTAAAGCTAGAACTGCATGCCAGAGCGGGCACAGCACACCCTCTCCCATAGTCAGTCCAAGATTTCTTTGCTTAACGTTCTCTCAGAGCCAGCCTCGGGACGTCTGGTCACTGTTAGTTTCAGTTCTCAGTTTCCCTTCTTCGCTCAATTCAACTCATTGCAGAAAGGAATGGCCTTTTCATATGTATTGCCTCTGATATACACATTTGGTAACGTTTCGGACAGCGTAGCTGAGACGAGATTGAGCCTACGAAAGAGGGCTACATTTCGGGCTGCATATTCACAGTACACTGCTGGGAAATGTTGTAGATGAAAGCGAAAACGTTGACAGCTGTCCTGTATTGTCATTATCTACTCTATATTTTGGGTAGCTGTAAAGCAAAGTACTAAAATACTATTACACGTAAGCAAAGCTGCAGTTTTCAATCACCACGATCACTGATTTCCCTGGAATATAAAAGCCGATGAAGTTAAATCACTATTAATTTGGAGCCAGTCAGGGGCACAGACCCCAAGCCAAGAAAATGAAAGACGGGATGTGTCCCCCACCCCTATTTTTTTTCAAGAAATTTCAAAGGTAATTTGTCATGCGTATCCGCACACAAATACATCCAATCGAAAAGGCCAACTCGCTGAGGCTTCGCAGGGGGCTCGTTCCAAGCAATCCCTAAACAACGTATTCAATTGCCACGCAGACACAGCATGCAATACCACGCGGCGTTCTTGCCGCCCTTGATCGCAGTGTGACTCAAAAATTACCTGTGTACGAGCGAAGCAGCATAATTAGTTTGTTCTGAAATATTCCGAAGCGTGACGTAATTCTAAACACATAACCGATTTATGCTCTAATGAGTAACCAAATTCAAAACAATATATGTATATCTGCTAGGATTTAATGATTTGCAGAAGGTGAGGCAGGTTTTATACAGAGCAAATTATCCATGGGCAATTTTCTCATTAGGTCAGGCACAGCGCAGATACCTCAGAATTGACGATGTTGTGCACTGCGAAGACAAAAAAAAACACAGCAAAAATGTAACGACGCGAAAGCCTTACCGAATAAATACTTCCGCTAATTTCTTTCCTGCAAGCGACAAACATCATAGAGCAATTTATTCTTCTCACAACACGTACAAAGCACTCGAAACAGTACAAACTCGATCAGCCGGAATGATCTGAGAAATTCACGCGATGCAATTTTACGTCCAGGCATTTGCACAAAATACACACGAATGTTACACAGCGACGGATGGCAGGAACAACAGCGATAACATTGTGTACGTATTACAAATGCAGAAGGAATAGACAATTTCCAGACGTGTTAGCCGCAACTGACACACGCAGACACCACACACAATTCACTGTTAGTCTCACAGCAGGGCCTTCGCATGGATCAAGAATCCTGCAATTTCCCGACATGTTATCTGGAACTGACAGCGGCTAACAACAGGCACAAATCACTGGAACGGCTCGCAGTATGGTATGTGCGTCAGTTAGGATGGCACGTCAAACATGATGAGTATGACAACAATTTTCGTACCAGTAACGTCGAGGTCGCTTTAAAGGGACAGACAACCGATTTTTATCGAGTATATATTCTCTATCCCAAATGAAAGGGCACCACTCAAGGCAGCTTAACAAGAAACGGGTTTTCTGATAACGCCCTAGAAATTCTTAAATTGAAATTTTTAGATCTACGATCCGTATGTGTCCTCCCAGAAATAAAGCTGGCAACCATGACATACAGTAGCGCGGCAACATACTTTTATCTGTATGCGAAATGAGAAGCGGTATTTAAAAACTTCTCCCCAGCTAAAAAAAAGTGGGAATCGCAGGATTTCTTATTTCTTTGTCAGTTTTTTTTATTTACCATTCTTTTTTGCGCGAAGGTGCCATCGGTTGGTATGGACGATAAGTACAATCTGGCTTCACGTTGTGGAGGTCGGAAGTTCGATTCTCCCCAGGAGCGTCCTTTAAAAAAAAAAAAACTGCCGTTGACGTATTTGGAAACTGAAATCGAATATTTTGCCAGAAAAAACGCAACTGACTCAGGCAGACTCGTCAAAGCTCCTTCACTGGGTCCGTTACTGAACGCTGCCGTTTATTCTGGGCATGGAGGCTCAGTTAGCCACACTGAGAGCAACCCGTGGCGGCGGGCGGCGTGTCTTAAAAATTTTCAAAATAATGTTTAAGAATACATATACAATTTAAACTTAAACGAATACTTGTGTTAAAAGGTTTTCAGTAAGAGAACAAACGTTTAAGCAGTTACAGTAGCTGCTAGGTTTGCAGGTCACGTGACCGGGACACGTATTGTAGCGTCAAGTTTCGACACTACGAACCTCCCCCATTCCGATTTTATAAAGTTTGCTGCCAAATTAAAATTATTTCCGCCAGTTTGTTTCTAAATTAAATGTGGTTACCGGGCTATATAAAACGCTGGCCTTCATATGAGCTAGAGAATATATACGCGACAAAAATCGGTTTTCCGCCCCTTCAGTCACGTCTGGAGAAAACGAGCACTTTCAAGAAATCTCGCAGACATCACAGTTCCCACAACAACGGCCGACAATCCCCTTTTTTCCGGCACAATATCTTGGGCAAACAGTACACCAGTCATTTCTTGTCATCCTATGGCACCACCGCGTTTTGCGCGCGTTCATTCACACCTTCACTGGCCCCCTGAGGGCCGCTCTGCGCAAACGTCACAGCTGTGTGAATGAGGTCTTGCAGGACTGTCCGCCGACGCCTCCGCGTGTGATGGGCGACGAAGACCAGCGCCTGGTGTCGCTCTTCTTGTTGGACGACGTCATGGCCGAGCCCCTGACCGCTCGCCTCCTGCGGAAGCCGATGATGGCGAGGAACTTTGCGCGGAACTTGTGGCTGAAGACGCTGTAGAGCAGCGGGTTGCAGGCCGAGGACGTGTAGGCCATGAGGTTGACGATGATCAGGAACGTCCACGTCTCCTCGAAGCGTCGGCCCGATAACGTGTTGTACAGAAGCAGCGCCTGGGAAGTTACACGGGGGTGGGAAGGGGATTTGAGGGAAGTATTTGGTGCGTGTGTCATCACAACAACCTCAGTTAAGCGCGGCGTGAATGACTCCTTCTGGTTACATGGTCGCTAAAGTTATTTTTAAAGAAAACAAGAATTAGTGAACATGGCTCTGGCTATTACCGATTTATTCATATGCGTCAAAGATTGCGAGTACAATTTCGACGCATTTTAGTAAGCTACGTTGTATAACGTTTCAGCCACGTTGTAGCACATCACTAGGCCACGAAAAAAAGATCCGATTCTTTACCCAGCTAGAAATGTTAACACAACGTAGCCTGCGTGATGAGCGCAACTGTCCTTACATTTTTTTGTTGAGTGAAATATATATAAATATTTGACCTTGCGACAGTCGCCTGTGGTAGGTGCGTTGTGGGTGCACCCAGAAGTGTGAGCCTACCGCTATCGTTGATTTCATCCAACCCACACGATCCAGTAAACTTTAGCGTTGATGCCTACTCACGAGAGATTTTTTCTAATACGAATTTTAGATCAAGGTATTTGTTCCCTCCGCTTGTGTGGGTTGCTTTCTTTTTATGCTGCCGACTTTTTCATACGTAACGTGTATAAGTATCTAAATGCATAACGCAGTGGGTGAGACCGTTTCCTCTCCTAAAAAAAATAATTCACTTTACCTCAATTGCTAATGTCTTCAGAGAAGTGAGACCATCACGGAGCAAATCTTGTGTTGTCATTCAACTTTTTATTGTTATAGCCTGCCCTAACCTCTCAATGCTCGAAACGAAGTGGAAAGTGGTCGATCGATCGCTTCCAAAGCTCCCTGAAATGTCCAGATTACGCAAGTGCGAAGCGATTGCGATCGAACATCTTCCTGCTGTAAGCATACAAACATCAGTTTGTGCGCTTGCGTCTCTTTGCAGCGTGTGAAGGAAAACAAGTGAGGGGAAAAGTCAGGGTGTTGTTGCACACGTTCGCAGGTCCCTCGCCACGATTGCCGGTGTCTCCAGAAAGCGTGCTGCTCAAGAACCCACTCATCCCTCTCCTACTTTGTCTCCTCCCGTCTCCCGTTCTTTGATGCAGCTTTCAGTGAAAATTCTCCGCAGACATGCATTGACCTTCTTTGTAATTTTTTTTTTTGCTCTGAGGGCATAGTGTTTCCTAGAAATGCCTTTATCTTAGAATCTAGCTTTGTCTGGTACCACACTGAACATGTATGTTTTCTTAAGTGCATTCACTGCATTTTCTCTTGTAAAACTGTTCTGTGCAGTGAACCCCGACTGCTGAGATTCGCAGGCACGTCGAACACACGTGTTCTTAAGAAGTTCTTTCACTCACGAGATCTTTCGCCTCTTATCAGTCCTTCCAAGAATTGTGCCGGCCAATTTCTTAATGTAACGCCAAAAGGGCGCAAGCAGGATTTAGTTTCAAAAGGAGGGGGAGGGCGGACGAACGTGAAATGAGGAGAAAATGGTTTATTGAACCTAAGACAACACATTTCAGAAGTGAAAATCAAGAACATAGGCGTGCTCTTGGTGGGTGTACTCTACTCAACCTTCCGACTGTTTTGTTCATTTATGTTTTTCCTGAAAGGTATTGTACGATGGCGTGGTCGTTGCAGCGCGAGCGTACATGGAAGCAGCTTAGTAAGCGTCGTACTGAATAGTTTGAGACCACACAAATATTTTTGGGTTATGTAATAGGTAGAGTCAGTGGCACCATCCATTCTGCCGTCACTCCAAGAGACCTGAGACATCCAGAGGAGGAGAAGGTGCGTTCGTTTTACTTCACCCCCCGTTTATATGTCAGTGCCATTTCCCGCTATCTATAACACTGTGCAAAAACATCACATTATTCAAGCAACCGACAACGAAACTTAATGACACATGATCACAATCTGTAGGTCCCGAAGACGTAGTCATTTATATACCGACCCACTTTGAAGGTCTTCCGAACAGTTGGTGAACTGACAGAGACCCTGTATATATCGTTCGTTATATCCATAGTTATATGTATAGTTCGTTATATCCATAATGCTTACAGTGTAGTGCATAGGGAAGTCTTAGAATGGAGCAAAACATGGCGGAGCAGATTTTCTTAAATCGCTTGTAAACTAAATACTGAGCATGTAACAGTCCAAAACGTAGGACCGGCAATCCATGGGATTTTGATCTACCGATCGTTTCTTGCGAAACATCAGGTTAGTATGCTACCAGCCCTGTCCCTTGTGTCCCTTCTGCAGTACTCTAAGCCAACTTTCGCGCTGTTGTATCTACACTCGTTAAAGTCAAGAACGGCAATATAAGTTGCCCCTGCGCCTTATTACTGGAACCGGCTGTCCCTCCGCACTGATGAAAGAGTGCGTTACTGCGCATGTTTTGGTAAGCATAGAATAAAAAACAGGTGCAAAAATAAAGCTGGCGACCATAATATCTTTGCGAGTTTAAATTTTTTAATGTCACACTGGGCGTGAAAAGGAGATGATCTCGCGCGTTAAGCACAATCTTCTTTCAAAGGTCGCGTGCATGACGTCACGGTTTCATCGCTTTGGCGAAACGATACAATAGTCGTTCTATAGCCGTTATTTTCTTGTCCCCAGGCACAGATTAAAAGAACGCCGGTTCGATTCCCGGTCTGGGCGGCCGCTTTTCTGATGGAGAATAAAAGCGGAAACACTTGTGCGTTCGAGATTTCGGCGCACGTAAAAGATTCCCAGGTGGTCACAATTAATTCGGAGACCTTCACTACGCGCGCCTCATCGCCTGTGTAGCGTTGGCGCGTTAAACCTCGAAATTAATCAATCAATACAGATTAAAAGAGGAGGAAGGATAATTATTATTTATGTTTCTGCTTCGTTTCTGTTCTAGTTTGACCCCAAATGTGCGCACGAAAGTAATGTACATACCTGGTGAGGCGAGAAGCTGACGAAGTAGACGGCCACTCCGGCAACCAGCATCTTGATGACTCCACGGCGAGCTTTGACCGACCTGGCGTACTTCTCGCGTCCTACAGCGGGTGCCATTGAACGGAAAGACTCGGCACTGAACAGCCGGAGTCCCACAATAGTGTAGAGCACACACTGTCCAAGAAAGAAAGAGAGGCTCGTAAGTGCCGCGTACTCTCCCGTGTACATGCTTTTGGTCGCAGACGTACAGTCATGAACAAATGAAATGCGAACGCGAAAATATGAACCAGAACACAGAAATAGCGCGATTTCTTTTCATTCAAGTAAAAATGATGCGTAGCTTAGTTACAAAAACAAAGTTGGGATACGTGGCTTTCTTAAGATACCAATAGCACGCCATTATTGGACCCCACCGAACAGTATTTTTCCATTTTGCTTTTTCTAGTTCATATTTTCGTGTTTGCATTTCATTTATCAATGACTCCACATGGTGGAAAGAAAGCTAAGGAGAGACCCCGGTGGCTACCGGTGTATAGGGAGAACTGTGGAGGAAGTCACATTGTTTTTTTTTTTTTTGCGTTCATGAGAGGCCACTGGCAACAGCGTCCTAGCAACGGCGCCAAAGGCCGCCCCACGGAGTCCCTACGTCACTGTGCGGCCCAGTCGGTAGCCAATGGTCGCCAAGTGGAGACGCAGACGACAGGAAGGCGACAGAAGAAGGAGTAGGTGGTACGTGTGCGCAAAATACATGCAACAAACGACGGCCTCCAAACATGCCGTTTCCGGCTTAAGTAGTTGTGGCGTCAGGGCCTCTCCTGAGCTTTTCTTTCTTCCATGCAGACATATCAGGTAAATGCGTAAATGGTGCCATGGCATTTCACATCGTTCAACAAATGATGCATTAATTTTTGGCTTATCTAAACATATGTAACTAAAGCCAGGTTTCGAGCGAGTTTGCACACCTCGACATACGAGGAAGCACAAAAGTAAAAAAAAAAAAAAAACTGGCCGAGTGTATGCTTTCTTCATTGCAAGTGTCGTCGAAAGCGATAGTCTTCTGCCACGCCTGCCACGTAACTTCTGCCCAGCTCTCCGTTCCCACCTCTGACGCTCTTCCTATTGCATTTTCGTCCTCTAGTGATGAGTTGAACGGAGGTTTGCTTAATGCTATTTACTTTTCACGCCTTCGCACTGCTCGCACTCCACCTTTGGGAAAGCGCGAGTGTTTTAATTTTTTGCAGTCACTTGTTCTGCCTAGAACATCCCGAGTGGGAGATCTGTTCTTTTAACAGCGGAGCTGTTTAAGCTTGACTTTCATCCGGGCCTGGCAGCGCTCAAAACTGGGTGAACCAAAGTGGAGAGGACGAAAATGTTAGCACGAGAAGTGTGCGGAAAAGTGGCGGGGAAGCAAGGAGCAAACGAGCAAGTTTGGGGGGATGCGGGAGGGGTGCGCGTCGTGGCGCAGTACTTCGGGTAAGGAGGCACGCGTCGGGGATTGGCTGCACCTAGTGACGACGTAAGCTCTGACGTGCATGTGTTCTCTTAGTTAAGAGAGCCGCCGTGCGCTAAGCTGAATCAATGTCCGACCTACCGATAAGATGAGCGGATCTAAGAAAAGACAAGGTAAAGCTAGTGAAGACCACCTGTTCCGTTATTTCCTCAAGCGCCGGATACATGGACTCGACGAGGGGGGGGGGGGGGGGGGGGGGGGGGGCAGTCGACGGGTTCAGCTTACCTCGACCTTTTCCGCGTTTATATGCATTCTATCCAAAGAATCGAAACGACGCTGCCGGTGGGGTTCCCAGAAAGGGAGCTGTTCAGTCTTTACTGCCCGTCGACTCAGCCCGATGAGCAGACTGCCTCCGAGTCGACGGGCTGCCCGAGGTGTTCGACTCACCCCAGTCTGCCTATACATGGCAGGTTCAAAGTTTCAAAGTTTATTTCCAAAAATGCAATAATGTGCGATTACATAATGTAAGTATACAAGAGGAGGTCCCAAGGTAAGAAACCATGGACAGGACCTTGGTTCGAGTCGAAAGAGACCTGTTTTTCTTGATTGAACTCTCCCTCGTCGAGTCCATGCATACGGGGATTCAGTCTTCGCGTCTCAATCGCGAAGGTGGCCGAATTTGTTTGTGCTTACTTTTACCTGGCACGTGCTGGAACCGTTCTGTGTCATTTTGGACGTGTTGTTTTAGAGTGCAGCTCTTAAGCGCCCGTTCTTGTAGTTTCGCGTCGCAGCCGGCCTCGTTGTAACCGAGCGAAGGACGAGGACACCGAAGATTGACAAGATAGAGCAAGCAGGAAAGCGGAGGGGGAAAGAAGGACGAAGGTGTGAGCGGGAGTGCGGTACGGCAATGCCTCACGATACATGCTCGGCGGTGGAGATGCGCTGTGAGATAACGCAACAGTAGCACACGCTTTCGTGTGTTCGCTGATGACGAGATTACTTCCTGAGGTGCAGCTGCTATGCGCCGTCACCGGGAAGACTGCCGTTCGCACTGCACTCAAATTTCGAATTAAAAAGTATTGTAATCGTCACCCAATTTATTCGCTTACTATTTTAAATAGCACCCCACTGTGTATTCTTTCCTTCCGGGCGCAGTGAACACACTGTGTCTGTTGCAGGCATTCAATAAAGTCTTTATTCATTCCGTTGGTTAAGCACTTCTAATTTGCCTCAAATGTGTCTAAGGTTTACTTCGCGTTAAATAATGGGGACATGTATGACTATCACTAGAAGTTGTTAAAGGAGCCATGAAGACAAAATACAAGTTGGGTTTATTAGAAAGGCTGCTTAGTCCCGATAACAATGATACCAATATCATCGCAATCTACCCGCCGCGGTGGCTCAGTGGCTAAGGCGTTGCGCTGCTGAGCACGAGGTCGCGGGCTCGATTCCCGGCCGTGGTGGCCGCTTTTATGATGGAGGCGAAAAGCAAAAACGCCCGTGTGTACGAGATTTCGGTTCACGTTAAAGTTTGCCAGATGGTCAGAATTAATCCGGAGCCCTCCACTACGGCACGCCTCATCGCCTCTGTTGCGTCGGCGCGTTAAACCCTACAATCAATCAATCATCACAATCTTCGAACAAATAACGGAGATATTAAAGAAAACGTGTGAAGCAGTCGCGAACCCCTAGCCAATTTCCGGCAACTTTTCTATGACGTCACGGAACCTTGTTTGTGCGATTGGCGGCCGCCTAACTCACCTGTCGCGACGACACATGACTGGACGTCTGTAATAGGGCCTCTAGTTCCATTTGACCGCATCACTTGAATGCTAACGTGCAGTTTACACACTAAAAATTGTGTTTTATTGTTGGCACGTATGACGTCATTCTTGCTCATAACACGTCACTGTGGCGCAAAATTTGAAAGTTTTAAATACTTCTTGCTTTTTAAAGCTTGACTTTGGGCTAGTTGGGTATGCATGACACCTATTCCGGATGGCGAATGCCAGCAGACGTGCACGGCAGGTCGCTTGGACGATGAGGGTGACACACGCAGATGGGTTTTGCGGGATAGAGGAAAAAACATACGAAAAGAAGCGCGATGTACTAGACATGTAACGCAATAAAGCTTGACTTTGGGATAGCTGGGTATGCATACAGCGCTCGTGTCTGTGTAACCTCTCCGCGTCCGGTTTTTTTGCGCTGTTTTTCAAGGTTTCTTGCTTTTTCTCGTTAAAAAGCATCTTTTGTGGCTGTAGTGGAGCTGAGTGAGATACTGAATCCTAGTTCTTTCAAATTAAACGAAGTTGTATTTTCTCTTCATGGCTCCTTTAAAGGGAAGCTCCCATGTCTCACCTGCGTCGTAGATCGTAACACCAAAGTGCGCCACAGGAAAGCCAACTTTACACAATTGGTTTCCAAAAAGGGCCCATGATGATGATGATGATGATGACGACGACGACGACGACGGTGATGAGGAGGAGGAGGATGAGGATGACTCTGAAACTAAAGGCGCCTCAAGAAAATAACGCTTCCGTGGTCGGAATCAAACCTGGGTCCCTCGCGTTATGAAGCCGACGTCTATGCGATTGCGCCAACCCGACTCGCTCGAAGCAGTTTGGACTTTGGACTTGGTCGCGGATTTCATGTGAGAAAGCTTCGCGTTTTAACCTAACCATTTTTCTCTCAAAAAAGGGCATTTGATTTTTTGGAACGGATTTTCCTATATATACTTCTGTTTGACGAGTTGTTTCAACTTTTGGCAGGAAGACCGAATAGAGGGACAGACACGCAGACGGACAGAAAGACAGATAAACTAAAATTTCTACATTTAATTAGCGAAAGAAGGGAAAGACTATCGTCTTTAAAAAGGGGTAGGGCGGGAGGGATACGGGGAGAACTGACACTAGGCAAGCCCTTACTTAAAAATAACTATTGTTTGGTGCAACATATGCATGTGCAAGGCTACGCAGCCTGTACACATGTGCAGGAACGCGCGGGCAGGTCATCTCGGCAAATAAGGGTACCCCCAGCGGACGGTTCTGTGGCGGCGTATAGACTCGTGGGAGATGTCAGGCCGACGGTGACAAGAGAAATGAGGGGGCGCGAGAGCGAAGCCTACGTTCGCCCTGCATCGTACGGGCTTTAATAAATGGGGAGGAAATTCCAACGTGACAACACTGTTCTGTGGGCCTGCGTAGTTCTCAAAGAAACGTTGCCAGCTTAAAAAAACAAGATGCAATACATAAGCTCGTTCCGTGTGGGAAAAATGTGGTCTACTTTATTCCGCTATCATGTGGCCGAAATTAGGCTTTCCAGGCATGCCGGTATTCAAACGCTCCGTTGCGCGAGCGAACGCGAACAGTGCAACGCTGGAGAGGCTTAGCGCATGCTGTCCAATTTGCACGTGTACACCTGCTCTCAAGGAATGCGTTGTTTTTGGGAAGAACAACAATCAAAGCAACAAGCGCAACAACCAGGAAGGACGCGTGCATAAGCATACCATCGTTGAGCTGACCCCGGAAGGAACTCGATTACCTCTCCTCACCGCCGATAGTTCCCCACTGGCTAACCAAGACAACCGTGTTTCTGCATCCTCAGGTTAAAGGTCTCCTTAAACATATGATTAAATTTCGTTTGCTTTCTTGTTGTTTTGGGACTGCTAGGGGCTCTTTGACTGATTTTCCTGTGCTAGGCCCGCTTATATAAACGTTGCTGTATAAATTTGCGTTCCGCTTCATGAATCATAGCTGGAAGCAGGAGGTTGTCTGTGTCATTTCTTTCCTTTCCTTCGCAAACTTTTGCGTTTGACACGTTTCCTTAGCTTTTACCACTAGTGTTCGGGAAAAAAAAACTTCATCAGGCGTCCACTTTGTGAATATGGACAAGCGAGCGGAGCTCTAGTGATGATATGCGTTGACCGGGGCGCAGCCCAGGGAGTGCAGGAAACAAAACAAGCCTGTTTTTCATTTGCGTTTGAGCATGCTTCCTAGTTAATTAGCTGAATAAAACGTGGAAGGACCAGAGTCATAATCTAGGAGTCAAACACTGGGTTGTCCGTTTCCCTGCCTTAGGCGGCCATGTATTGACAGCAGGCGGGGATTGTGCGAAGTTCACAATTTCACTGTGAACAACGTAGCAACGAAATAGTAGATGAAGGCGTAATGTTAGAGTCTTCATAGCGAAAAATTGTCATATAACCTGCTTCGGGATGCTTTTGATAAATAAAAATGGTTCTAGCCGCCGTTTTCTGTAACCACACTCCGTCGGTAGGCGGCCTTCTATTGGCAACAGCCCGAGGGAATTCTGTAACGTTCACAACTTCACTGTCAACTAACTATGACAAACAAATGGAACTCGGCGTAGTGATATAGTCGTCTTAGTGGCCGATCGCAGGTGATCTTTTCCAAGATACTTACTTTAGATTGAGAGCTACAGAGCATTCGCGAGAAACTGAAGACGAAATTTTTTTCATGTCGACGCGATGCGTAGACAGAGACATCGGCAACCACCGGAAGGCAGATATACACAGCTTCGCTGTAAAAACGACTGAACCAGTTTAGCGCTACGCAACCAACCGAAGCGACGAACCCGCCCCTTCATCGGTAATATACGGTCGCGTGAAATAAAAAGCACGAGCTAATTGCATTCTTCTTGAGAGTTATTCTTATTCTAAATTGTATGAATAAACTGGTCCCTGTCGTTAAAGGGACCCTACGACACTTTCGAAAAACGCTTTCACTCTTTCCTTGGCGTTTGGAAGCACTGTGAAAGCTATAGTTATCACCAGCACGGAGCGGCACTGCGTGATTTGCTAGTCACACCAGATACACCTTCCGTTTCTGCTTTGTTTTGTGGCTTTATTTTTGAAGTTGCTATCGAAAAGCGTTCTTTGCTGCAACTGAAGGAAAACCGGCCAACAGCCGCTACATGACCTTAATGACGTAATTCGAGCGGTCGAAGAACTTCAAGACCGGGAAATAGAGAATAATCTTTTGGGCGAGTTTCCAAGTGATCTGATGGGTATAGAGCAGTAATTTTTGGTTGATGTACTTTGCGACCCCATAGTCTAAGTACTGGGTGTGTTGGGTGACTACGTTCTGCAAGCATTTATATTTCAAAAATGATGAAAAAAGTGCTGCACGGTCTCTTTAAGACTTCAGTACTTTTACAGTTGCAGCCCGGATACTGTCCTCGCCTTTGTTCAAAGCAACTAAAAAAGAAAACGAGGCAATAAAAGATGTGCAAGTGTTTCGTTGTGTAGTCATAGACCATGTAAGAAGTAGATGTACATACTTATACATCACACATTATAAAAATACACGGGATCCTGTAGTTGTGAGCCCGACATTTCCCCATTTCATTATGCAGATGAGGTAGCTGTAGTAGGTCACGGTCATGCATGTTTCACCAACTTAAAATGGGAGCATTTCGACCACGCTTACAGGAATTACTTATTCTATGGAAAATTGATTATTTTCTACCCAAGAATTTTCTATCCAGCTGCCTCTGTTCATGCGATGCTTATTTGTTCGCAGCTGAATAATGTGGGCATTGGCCTTGTATGGTAGTGCGCTTCACATACAATTTGTAAAATGTGTCAATGTCGGGAGAGCGAGGCGAAAATTCACTGGTCTCTGCATAATGAAGCCAGTTGCCCGTAAGAAAACCAGCAAGTGTCCTGAAGAGAAATTACGAGGCCGCCCAGCACCTTTATGATGTAGTGACGGATACCCAAACTGTCCTCTCATTATCATTATCAACCTTTTCCTTTCAGCCTTTTTTTTCTCTCCACAGGTGGGCACCCTCTTATCCCACTTTCCCTATTCCCCACTCAGGCCACAGGCCATCCTTTTTGTACCGAAGTTACGCGATTCGATTTTCCCGCGTTCGCACTATTCGCGCGTCTCTTTCTTTGTCTTTAGCTTTCGTTGTGCTTAGGGAAGGCCGAGCTCACAACTTTTGCTTTTGTGTTAGCTCTTATATCGCCTCGCTTCGACTCTATTTTAAACCCTCGTTTTTCTCTTTTTTTTTCATTTGTTACCGTAGAAACCAACCCTAGATGAACCTTCTATTTCTAACGCGATGATGAAACAGGCATCAGAAATAAGTCCGTACTTTCGTATTCTCTGGGATATACGTGCGCACTGCTTCAGACGGTGAACTGTGAATGCCAAGCTTAATCCCGTTTCATTGTCCAAATGGGTGCACTAAACAGCTTCCTTTTCCAATCACTTTGCAACCAGTCAAAACGGCTCTTCAATGTCTTATTATTTCTTTTTGTCAAACAGCCACCAACCTAACAGCTGACTCATTCCCACCACCACTGCTCGGCTGGGCGAGACACCCAAACCGCAATCGGCCTGCTGCGATGCACGCAAACGTGCAACATGCCTTCTAATATCATGCCCAAAAATAAGTCATTCGTTAATTGTATGTAACGTTTGCTCAGTATGTAAACGACCAATTAATGCGACCGCATTCCGAACTTCAGGGACTGCATTCCGGACTTCACTGGCTGAGAGTTCAGAATTACGTCCCTCGTACACACCCTTCGCGTACGACGTCCCCCAGGGTTGATACCAAAGCTGACATTACGCGAAGGGCAACGTGATGAGGGGAGCTTTAGCTTCAGAAGGGGCGAAGCTGCCTTACTCGAGAAATAGAAAGCCCCTACTGGCCTACATACCCACCTCCGATTAGTCCATAACGAACCATTTTTGATCGGAGAAATGGGCCGCTATGCGAGGAAAAGCGTTCTCGTTAGAGCAGTCTATAGGGCGAGCTTGACAAAGCCCCCAAGGTGGCATCCATGGCTGACGGCACGAGGACATGTCCCCGAACTATCCCCTTCCTGCAATCCCTGCCCCCTTAGACTACGAGCTTCCCAACTGAATAAAGACAATCAACCATGTCGCGCACCTAAAAAGTTTCCATGACATCTTGGGCAGCCATGATTTGAACATTTCGACACTAGTTGAAACTGTCCTGATGAATCTTTATGAATCTTATGCGGATGTCTTCGATTTTAGTTCGGGATTACAGCATTCCCTGAAATGATTCCTGTAACTTCCTCAAACCTCCTCTCTCTCTAAATTACTTTAATAGACGGTAAACACTAGCGCCGGCTTAAGTTTTGATTGATTGATTGATTGATTGATTGATTGATTGATTGATTGATTGATTGATTGATTGATTGATTGATTGATTGATTGATTGATTGATTGATTGATTGATTGATTGATTGATTGATTGATTGATTGATTGATTGATTGATTTCCAAGAAGACGCATACTTACAGATAGGTGTTGAAATGTCCAACCTGAGATCCGCGGGTCTACCTCAAGCCCTTTCCTCGCATTGCGAGAATCCGCGCCTCCCATAACATCGGAGCAGCAGATAAGCAGTGCAAATGCTTTTCGACCCACCTGCAGAATGAGCGGGGCCAGGTAGAAGAGCAGGAACTCGGCGTACTTGAAGAGCACAAAAGCGTGGAAGGAGGGGAAGTGCATCACGCAGGGCGAGAATCCGGGCCTTGCATGCTGGATCTCGTGGTAGATGAGGTTTGGCACCGACAGCAGGGCGGACAGGGGCCACAGCACAGCGATCGCCAGCAGCACGCGCTTGCGGCAGCACAGCAGGTGGGCCCGCATCGGGTGCACGATCGCCACGTACCTGTGCTCAACGAACCACGCGAGAGGCCCCATCTTTAGACGTTCCCCCGATTTGATCCCTGTTTCGTGGAATGCAGCAGTTAAGCGCGGTAATTGCCTCCGTATTTACCTAAAGCGCCCTAAGAGATACCAGACCACCTTTATTTGCGGGAGGGGGATGCGGAATTGGTGCAGGGAAAACATGTGCGTAAAAAAATCATTTTATGTAACAAAGACAAACCTTCCGAATCCGAATCGCGACAGGCTCGAAACAAAGTCTACCGCTTCAGAACTAAATGCTTCACCTGTAGGCCGCGGAGGATCAACTCCGCATCTGTTTCGGCAATCGTTTAAGTTCAAAGCAAACCAGTAGGTGGCGCTAGAGGTATACAAAAGTGCTAGTTCGGCATATTTCTTGAAACGGAATGTCGCATGCCTGCACTCCAAGCAAAATTTGCCCCTTCCCACACCGTATGCATCAACCTGCCCGTTCCCGATCATGGTTTTACACTTCAGAATTCAGAATTCTTTAATTTACGCTAAATGCGCATACCACCTGCAGGGTATAGGTTCTATTCAGTGGCGAGGCACGCATTCAGGCAACCATGTTAGTGCGTCGTCACTGGTTACGTCGGGCTCCGCGAGATGGCAGTACTTGTCCGTGCTAAGCACATGATGTGTGTTGGACATTTTAAACTCTACCCCACCGACGGCAAAGTAATGCATTGACTTTAATGTGAGTGCGATTAATACCATCTCTGTAGTCATCACCGTTGAGAATCGGGTTGAAACGGAGCAGATGACGCACGAAGGTGTTTTTTTCTTCTGTGGCGAGCGAGTGCTGTGGCACAAGCCCGCCATGTCCGTGGCCGTTTCCAGTGTTGCCAAGCGAAGAAATTGACAGCTAAACTTTTCATTGAATACCATCTATACAGAAAGAGGTCCAATAGTCAGGGACACTAGGGGTACCTCCAGCCAATTTCGTTACCATTTCTTGCAAAGAGAACATTTTTTGTGCAAAAAATGCTCAAAGGGTGGTTATAAATTGTTTTCACTTATTAATATGATCCACGCAGTCCAACGACCGCAAACTCACGGCGACCTCCATTGCGTAAAGCGTGCATCGCCACAATATTAGAAATGTTGCGGAAATTACACCACCCAAAAAACTAACGGCTCCTTTTCTAAAGGTCCAGGTGAAGTTCAGAGGTACCTGTTAAAGTACGCTAGTAGCGCTGGTGTGGCTAGGGAGGTCCAGTCAATTTGCTTTCAGGTCCAGAGAATGCGTAATCCAAAGGTCGCCTGTCCATGTACCACCATGAGAACATATTTACCTCCACTTTGTTTTGAAGTCAGAATGTGTGCTTGCATGCAAAACAATTACAAACTACTTCCCTATTTCCTGCCTGAGGTTTGCGACTGCTGAATTTATTATCTATATATTCATGAATTTCTTATTTTAGGCGCCGCATCTTGTGTAAAATTTCTCCCATCTGTTTCTTAGTCAATCTCAACACTATCCTTACTGCTGTTCTAGGCGTCTGTGTTAAATTTAGTTAATACATTTCCACTGAACTCGCACTGTTTTGTATTTATGCCTTTCATCGATCGCCTTCCCCAGAAGCGTCAAGTTGACGAACGATAACGGCATAAATGGTTTCCCCATTTTTCTGAGCAGTCGTATGACTGGACTTTTACAGAAAGGTGTACGGGCGGTGAAAAAAATCATTAAATTATCCTGCAAAATGCACACCACCTCGACCCTGTAAGGCCTGTCAGCAATGCTAATTTCAAAAACCGTCTTCTTGCGGCTACTAGAGGGTTGTACAATCTTGGATAAAACCAGCGCGAATTCAGACGAAGACAGAAGGAAGTAACCACAAGGACAGCCGCTGGATCGAAAACCTCGGACTTCCGAAGGACTTCCTTCTGTCTTCGTCTGAATTCGCGCTGGTTTTATCCAAGAATGTCTCAATTCCAACTAGCCCAGCTTGCAACCCTCCTGCAGTTGTACAATCTCAGCTTCCGTCGGGGATTTCCTGAAATAGCTTCACGTTTGTTGAAATAGCCTTTATTATTCTTTCGATCATTTTTTTTCTTAACCCAAACCTCGTTTCTTTTGCCTAATAGATCGAATGAAACACAGCCAAGTTCTTGTTTGTCTACCCGAATCTATTCTTTCTATCAAGGCCTTCTTTCCGGAGCTCAATAATACAGGAAGCGCTGTTAACGGCTTAAGGTATCACTCTTTTCCGTGCCTTGCCAAGAGCCCTCAATTTCAATGCAAATAAATCCATCCATTCATCAATGTTCTCCCTTCTTTCTCACCGTAAGGTATTGTCCTTGTCCGAAGGATTTCTTTCAATATCCTCCTCTAAGCTCACAAGCTGACGCGCATACCGCAGAAACTGAAAACCGAGCGGGGCTTCGAAATTGGAATCCCAGGAAGCGCTCTCTAGATGTATTCGCCCTCCAGCTTTTCCGGAGGTTTGTCGTGGATTTGAGCATGCTCTCTGTTCTGAGCCAAGCTGATTATTTAAATTACTCCCCAAATGATACAAGCGTCTACGCACAGAAACGACACAACGGCCGTTTTTCCCTTTTTTTTTTGGATAAAAAAAGTGGCTAACTCCACCCTAAAAGTGAACACTCTTCTTGTTTTGTTTTAACGGAAGATCACATCTTTGGCAGCTGTTTGGAATCTTGTTCGGCGAAAGATAGTGGCTCGCCAGTTTAAAAATATGACTAAAGCCGTCTTTTCTCTCCTTTGTTTCCTTTCTGTTTTTTTTTTGTTTTGTTTTTTTGCGCGATGTAAAAGAGCACGTCACAATATTCACAGTCAACCAAGCGAATGGTGGTCGAGCCCCGCCCCGGATTAACATGCACTTCCTTGCGTGCGACCTTCTAAGAGATGGTGTAGAGAATCGCCGTGCCAAGCGAATTCTTCAGAAGGCGGATATGTAATTTTGGCGGCCGGCCTATGATTTCTTCCGTTGGCTGTTTAACATACGAGTGGGCCTATGTACGCCGGCATTAAGTAGAGACGACAGCTCTCATGCTAACGCACACAAACATTTCGTTGTTCATGTACACAAGGCGAAACATTCGACAGAAATCAACATAGAAAAAAGCCTGCCACAGGTGGTAGCGAGTTATCCGATTTTACACTGTTTACTTCCTTAAGTTTCGTATCCGCTTAACCCGTACGTGGTTAACCGGAGGCTCTCAGATGCCTGTCTCTTACATATACGTGTAACTGTATACTGCTGTATTTTCGACAACAAACGCTTAGGAAAGCTTGGTAAATCCCATTTAACCATATACAATTTGTGACGTCACAGACAGCAGTGCGATAAAATGTATGATGTAAGCGAAACCTACGATCATTCCTTTAAAAATTGTTGCGTTAATAGACAGCTGTTGCTGCAAGTGGTATACATACAGTTACGGCACTGCTGACTGCCGATATAGGCTAACTTTTACGCTTCAGCGCCATGCCAGTCCAGGGCACATACCACCGATCCAAATGAACCAACATTTCGGGGGAAAAGGGGGGGTGGGGGAAGGTCACGAGGTTTT